>SJYF01000353.1:2350763-2372909 GCA_006410515.1 Procapra przewalskii | reverse complement strand
CTGGAAAAATATATTTTAAGATGTTCCTCAAATTTATCTAGAGTCATCAAAATTCAATTTCAAAATTCCAATTGATGAGATATTCTAAAATTTATATTGTAATGAAAAGGATCTAAAACAGCCAAGGAGGAAGAGAGAAAAGAAGAAAGGGAGGGAAGGAGAGAGAGAAAGAATGAGATATTGAGAGAGAGGAAATCAGGAGAATAAATCTGAATAATAAAACTACTTGACTTTAAACTATTAATCAAGAAGATGTGGTGTTGGTTTAAAAAAATGAAATATAAATCAATGAAAAAGTATACAGAATATGGAAATAAAAAATATACACACACAAACATTATTCAATTTTTTATGAAACTAATTTCATGGCAAAAATACTTCAGCAAACCATTGTCTGTTAAATAATACATATATCCCTGCTTCATCCCTACCAATATCTGTTTATAAATATAAAATACTAAATCTAAGCTCAGTTTAAAAAGAAAACACATATAATAACTTCACAATAATCAATTATTTCTCATATCATACACAAATATACAACACTAATATTTAAAATGTAATACTGTAGAATACTGTGGTAAAATTGGACTTCATTTATATTAAGAATTTTACTCTTCAAAATATCATTGGGAAAAAAAAAGTGCAAGCAGCTGGGAAAAAATGTTTGCATAAAAATGCCTAGCAAAGAACTTATATCCAGAATATAAAATGAACACTAATAACAATAATAAGAGGAATATAATCTAATAAAAATGGTGAAAAACTAGAAAGATATCTCACAAAACATATGTGGAAATATTTAAAATACATATGAAAAGAATATTAACATCATTAGTCAATAAAGAAATTTAAAAATAAAATATTGAAACATTAATTAGCCATATAAAACAACAAATGACCAATGCAGACTACATGGAAGACTCAAAAAATTTCTGCTGAGTGAAGGAAGCTCTGAATCATGGAAACAAAATGCACATACTACATTATACCAGGTATATGGAATTTTAAAGATAGAAAAAATTTGATTAAAAGTGAGAGAAATCAACCTGATGCTTTCATGGAATGAAGAAAAAGTTAATTGCAAAGGAGCACAAGAGAATTTTCTAAGGTATATGAAATGTTCTATATCTTGATATAGATTGGAGTTACATGTGAAAACCACAACCACAGAAAACTAATCAAACTGAGCACATGGATCACTACCTTGTTTAAGTCAGTGAAACTATGAGCCAAGCCATGTAGAGACACCCAAGATGGATGGGTGAGGGCAGAGAGTTCTAACAAAACATGGTCCACTGGAGAAGGGAATGGCAAATCACTTCAATAGTCTTACCTTGAGAATCCCATGAACAGAATGAAAAGGCAAAAACGTATGACACTGAAAGATGAACTCGCCAGGTTGGTAGGTGCCAAATATACTACTGGAGAAGACCAGAGGAATAGCTCCAGAAGGTATGAAGATATTGAGATAAGCCAGAAACAACACCCAATTGTGGATGTGTCTGATGGTGGAAGTAAAGTCCAATGCTGTAGAGAACAATATTGCATAGTAATGTGGAATGTTAGGTCCATGAATCAAGGTAAATTGTAAATGGTCAAACAGGAGATGGCAAGAGCAACATCCACATTTTAGGAATCAGTGAACTAAACTGGAAAGGAACGGGTGAATTTAATGCAGATGACCATTATATCTAAAATTGTGGGCAAGAATCCCTTAGAAGAAATGGAGTAGGTTGCATAGTCAACAAGAGTCCAAAAGGCAGTGCTTAGGTGCAATCTTGAAAACAACAGAATTATCTCTGTTTGTTTCCAAGGCAAGCCATTCAATATCACAGTAATCCAAGTCTATACCCCAACCAGTAATGCTAAAGAAGCTGAAGCTGAACGGTTCTATGAAGACCTACAAGACCTTTTAGAACTAACACCCAAAAAAGATGTCCTTTTCATTATAAGGGACTGGAATGCAAAAGTAGGAAGTCAAGAAACACCTCGAGTAACAGGCAAATTTGGCCTTGGAATATGGAATGAAGCAGGGCAAAGGCTAATAGAGTTCTGGCAAGAGAATGCACTGATCATAACAAACACCCTCTTCCAACAACACAGGAGAAGACTATACACACGGACATCATCAGATGATCAACTCCAAAATCAGATTTATTATAATCTTTGCAGCCAAAGATGGAGAAGTTCTATACAGTCAACAAAAACAAGACCAGGAGCTGACTGTGGCTCAGATCATGAACTCCTTATTGCCAAATTCAGACTTAAATTGAAGAAAATAGGAAATACCACTAGGGCATTCAAATATGACCTAAATCAAATCTTGTATTATTATATAGTGGAAGTGCCAAATAAATTCAAGGGATTAGATCTGATAGACAGAGTGCCTGAAGAAATATGGATGGAAGTTTGTGACATTGCAGTGGAGGTGGTGATCAAAACCATCCCCAAGACAAAGAAAGGTAAAATGGTTGAGGAGGCCTTACAAATAGCAGAGAATAGAAGTGAAAGGCAAGCAAAAAAAAGACAGATACATGCAACTCTGAATGCAGAGTTTCAAAGAATTGCAAGGAAAGATAAGAAAACTTTCCTGAGTGAACAATGCAAATAAATAGAGGAAAACAATACAAAGGGCAATACTAGAGTTCTGTTCAAGAAAATTAGAGACACCAAGGGAATATTTCATGCAACTATTGGCACAATAAGCACAGAACCTTACATTTAATTGTATGTAAATCATACACATGTACATTTCATTGTATGTAAATCATATATGCAAAGATGAAAAATACAGTGATAATATGAGAGTAGAGGTGAAAGTCATCATAACATGATACAATGCTTTGTTTTTAACATAGGCATTCACTTTTAAATTTCATTTACTATCCACTACAAGAATAGGTACTGAATTTGATGTTACAGATGATGCAGTCAGAATCCATACACATTCATTAGTCTTAAGACTGTCACTTGTCTCAGAACCCTCACCTAGAATTAGATTATTTCAAAATTATTTTCTTTAAAGAAAAACAAACAGCTGAAAATATGTTTATAACTTTTAAGCTTAATTATATACTAATTGTCTTGAATCTCTTCAAAGCATTTTTACAGGATTAATCAAGTTTTTTGTCTATGTAGTTTTTTATGCTCACTTATTTTTTTTTAAGTTGTGTAATGACAAAATTGATATTTGAAAATCTTTGGGTTGGAAAGGGGTTTGATTATCAAAGTGACTTCTGAATAAACTGGAGAAGTTGAATGTTTGGTAGGGAAACATGTTGGGAAGCTCAACTGTTAACATAATTGTTTTCAGCGTGAAAAGAGGCATGTATATTTCAAAACTGACAGTATATTTTATTTAATATGCCATCCTTTTTACTGTGCTGAGAAAATGCACTTTATTGCTAAACAAAAGGGGTGTAAATTAACATCCTGGATTGGTCTACAGTCATCTTTCTATGAAGAGAGAAATGTCTGACAGAATTAAACAAACAAAACGAAGCATCAATGCACTGTGGACACACGCTTCCACCATTAAACTACAATTTATTTCAGTTGTATGGCAACAGTTTTACAGTGATAGTGGTTTGGAACCTTGACAAAGTCAAACCATTTTGTCGTGTTATTCACTTCTAAACCAAAAAATGGGTCCTTAGTAAAGAACGGGCTTTGCTGATGGCTGAAATGGTAAATAATCTGCCTGCAATGTGGAGATTTGAGTTCAACCCTGGGTCAGGAAGATCTCCTGGAGAAGGTAATGGCCACCCCCTCCAATATTTTTGCCTGGAGAATCCGATGGACAGAAGGGGCTGGCAGGCTATGGTCCATGGAGTTGCAGAGTCTACAAAACTGAGTGAATAACACTTTCACACGGTAGTAAAGAACAAAGCTGCATTAAGATACAAATCCTTGATTTTTTGTGCTTATTCTTTTTTCTAAGATGAAAGAGAAACACCAGGAAACTTTATAAATCTCTAAGAAGTGACATGTCAATGAATGAACCTAGTGTTAAGAAAAGTAAACATTTTTTTTTTGCTAGTATTTATAATAGATAGAAGATATAGAAAGGGACAAAACACCACAAATATCAATGATTTAAGACTGTGAAAAGAGACAAGAAAAGATTCAATTTCTCCTGGTCAGTCATGTGTAAAGAAGAATGTTATTAATATTGCACATTCAAATCAAAGTCTATCTTTGGAATATTTTTATGTCACCAAGATTTCAGACACACCTCTAGTTATAACAGTTAAAAGTAAATGAGCCATAGTAGAACACAGAGCTAGCTCATTCTATGCCATATTCACTTCAGTTTTCCTGAAGCAGATGTATGAATGATCTTAACCAGAAGGCCAGAAGAATACTCCATTTCAGAATTCATGATAGTTATTATAATTTCAAAAAAAAAAAAAACAGATACCAATAACAGATGGTCTAAAAATTACTGTGCACATTTTATGTATAATTCTACTAAATGCCAGGATACAACAGGAATTACAAAAATGGAGAAAAGTGTTAGAGATCAAATTAATTTTAAATGATTTCTTTCTTTCTTTCTTTGTAAGAAAAAGGAGCTCTTACTTTTAAATTATTTGATAATTTTATGTGATACATTTAATCTTGCAAAATATTCTATTTCCCCAAAGATTGTCCATTTTATTTCATATCATATAGCTTTCATCTTATATTACATATTCTACTATTTTTAATTTCAGTATTAAGTCTCTACATAACAAATTACATGCCTAAGTCACATTTTAAAATGACATTAAAACTTGATTTCCCTTAATTCAGACTCACAATCTGTATGTTTGTCTACCAATTTTAAGCAACCCACACATAACTGATATAGCCTAATATAGATCCAGTATATCTGCTTCCCTGGTAGCTCAGATGATAAAGAATCCGCCTGCAATGTGGAAGACCTGGATTTGATCCCTGGATTGGGAAGATCCCCTGGAGAAGAAAATGGCAACCCACTCTGATATTCTTACCTGGAGAACTCCATAGACAGAGGATCCTAGCAGGTTATGGTTCAATGGGTCTCAAAGAATTGGGCATGACTGAGCAATTAATACTAAGTCACTAAGTTCACACCTGGTATTTATATAGCTACTAATTTGGCAAAAAGGATTTTTTTCAAAACACTAATGTTCCTCATCCTCACTGAAGCAAACTAGGCATTTATGCTTCCTTTCATATACTGTTACCTCTGACTCGCAGACTATTGGCTTCACAACAAAAATCCTTTTCTTTATGAACACAGACCTCTTTGTTCCTAGGACAAGTCATCGACTTGGTTTAATACTACAATCAGAAAAGTCATTTACTAAATGTCTTGATAAAAACACATGAGCAGCTCTTTTTTTATAAAAAGAAGTAGACTAGAGTGAAGGTCTTGGGGGAGAAAGCAAGGGCACATTCTGGAATGAATGATTAAGTTGGATAGCCAAAAATATATAGGAAGTTGAGGTTGATTAAATTACTATTCCCAGAGAGGAAAACATACTTAAAACTCTTCAAATGAATAACAATAAACATTTCCAGGAAGCTGATTTTATACCTTCTTTCCTAGTTACTGTTTCTTTCTGTGTAAGTCTTTATATACCTATCATGTATTAACCTATCATCTATTTTAAAATTTTGATTCTATTTTATGATCCATCTGCATACATATATTTTTGAGTCTTGTCACCTGAATTTATCACCATTATCATAGTTCATTTGAAGCTCAGACATTGGTAAGGGATGCTAGGATTACAGTAGTAGTAGTAGTCCACTACTAATAGTAGTCAGCCACTAGTAGTAAGTTAATTTCTCGGAATGTAAATAAAATTTATTACACTGTCAATTATCTACTCTTTTACTTAGAATATGTACAAAAACATGCATCATATGCTAGAAACAAGAGATTTTTGTCATAAAATATTCTGTACATTTGATGAATTCTTAAAAATTTTGTTGACAGTATAATAACAGTATATACCAACACAAACCTTAATAATCCTGAAAATGCTCCTTATCAGGTGTTATATTTTAGATTGTAAAGAAATTATAGTTAACCATAGCTTTAAAAGAAAGTACTCTGCATTATTTATTGTCTGATTTTTGTATTTTTTTAATTTTTAGGTGTTGATTTTTCTATGTTTTAAAAAAGCATAAAGCTGAATTTGCATCATTTAATTATATTTAATCCTATTTTCCTTTATACTTGTATTTATACTTCTATAATAATCATTATTTGAGTGTTTCAATCATTTATTATGTCAAATTTTAATAAAATGTACAGAGAGATAAACATCAAAGAGCATACTGCAAATAATTATTAGAACAAACAAAATATACCAATGATTGCATACGCAACTATAAAACCTCCAAATTATTTTGATAAATTTTGTTCTTTCATTTGATTTTTATTATTTAGACACTCAAAGTAAATGGATATTAATTTAAATATTTATTGACTATATATGTAATGCTCACAAATTTGCTATGGTTAGAAAAATGCAGAATAATCCTATCTGGATTTCTTGAGAAATCAGTATGCAGGTCAGGAAGCAACAGTTAGAACTGGACATGGAACAACAGACTGGTCCCAAATAGGAAAAGGTGTACATGAAGGCTGTATATTGTCACCCTGCTTATTTAACTTATATGCAGAGTACATCATGAGAAATGCTGGACTGGAAGAAACACAAGCTGGAATCAAGATTGCCAGGAGAAATATCAATAACCTCATATATGCAGATGACACCACCTTTATGGCAGAAAGTGAAGAGGAACTAAAAAGCCTCTTGATGAAAGTGAAAGAGGAGAGTGAGAAAGCTGGCTTAAAGCCCAACATTCAGAAAACAAAGATCATGGCATCCGGTGCCATCACTTCATGAGAAATAGATGGGGAAACAGTGGAAACAGTGTCAGACTTTATTCTTTTGAGCTCCAAAATCACTGCAGATCATGACTGCAGCCATGAAATTAGAAGGCACTTACTCCTTGGAAGAAGTTATGACCAACCTAGATAGCATATTCAAAAGCAGAGATATTGCTTTGCCAACTAAGGACCATCTAGTCAAGGCTATGGTTTTTCCAGTAGTCATGTATAGATGTGAGAGTTGGACTGTGAAGAAGGCTGAGCACTGAAGAATTCATGTTTTGACTTGTGGTGTTGGAGAAGACTCTTGAGAGTCCCTTGGACTGCAAGGAGATCCAACTAGTCCATTCTGAAGAAGATAAGCCCTGGAAAGAATAATGCTAAAGCTGAAACTCCAGTACTTTGGCCACCTCATGAGAAGCATTTACTCATTGGAAAAGACTCTGATGCTGGGAGGGATTGGGGGCAGGAGGAAAAGGGGACGACAGAGGATGAGATGGCTGGATGGCATCACAGACTCAATGGACGCGAGTCTGAGTGAAGTCCAGGACTTGGTGATGGACAAGGATGCCTGGCGTGCTGAGATTCATGGGGTCGCAGAGTCAGACACGACTGAGCAACTGAACTGAATCCTATTTGGTCTATTTCCCTTCTGATTAAATAAAGACTGGTATACAGGCTTTTTCTATATACTTGATGAAATAATACACCTTCCAGTTATATACAGAAACATTTTAATTCCCAGATGGGAACATCTGAGCAGTTTCTGAACTAACATCTAGGCTCCTCCATCCCTGGGCTTTCCCTGGCAAGAGTACTGGAGTGGGTTGCCATTGCCTTCTCTGAAATTTCTTAATAGGAAACAACCAATGTTTAGATGTTCGGTGACTTTTCATTAACAAGGACACATTGTTATTATCAAACTAAGTTAGGAGAGATAAAATGATTAAAATAGACTTTTAATAATTGCAGAGATTCTCTTATGAGTCTTTTTTCATGATGTTCTTTTAGCTCTGTATTGAGTGAAACTCTCTAAGTTTGCGAGAGTATTTGTCTAGATATTGGCAGACTCTCTGGCTAACTGTGCAAGCATTTCCCAAACCAAATCCCTGCTGATACAAGAGTGAAGGCAAAATAGAAGAATACCACTGGATTCTGGCCAAAGTAGCTTTCTAGCTCCTGTCTCAGTTAATATTTCCCAGTTTTTATTCAGGACACTAAAATTACACTTTGCTAGGATTTGATTTCCATATATCCTCTGTGTGAACAGGTGAAAGTAATAAACTGAATATTTCCTTGTTCATAAATTGTGAACTTAATCTCACAGTTTAATGTTTTCTGCTTGCTGAAATAAATAATTTGATTAGTATACCCAGAGATAGTTTAGGGTTTTCCTTTATTAAAAGAAAATAACACTCTATAAAGATTTTTGATAAAAGATTACTTACATATCCTATAATCCAGTTGGATTTATACTGGTGATAATCTTGTTGATTTTTTAAAATTGTCTTCCTATAATTTATAAGGTCAACACCATGGCCTGATAGTTCTTACAATACTACCTGTAAGTACTACTACCTAACTACTAACTTACTACCTATAAGTATTACTCTCTTACTGAGTAACAGTTAACTTTCTCACATAATACATGCTTTATCACAGCTCTCTGACTGTCTCATTTCTGGATTTGGAGATATGACTTTATATCATATTATATCCTAAAACTACATTACGGCATGAATTCTGATTAGAGGAGGCATCACCATCATGGGGACAAAAATTGATTTTAGGAGTGAAAATAACCTGACATTTATATATAAGCACAGATATTCATACAGTACACATCAGGTATATACATGTGTATATATATGTAGTATTAAATTTCCTTAGGGGGTTGATGAGGTTAAAATATAAAGCTTTTTCTTAGAGAATGATAATGAAAAAAAAAGTTTGGGAAACACCAAGTTAGCATAAGGACAACTCATATACAATACTGCTTTTTAGGTTTCCTTAGCTTCACAGAGTCAGTGGTCTGTCAGTCACCTAAAAGGTGTTTGTAGACACATATTTTCTGCTTTTGGATCTAAAACATCACCACCATTTTGTAATTTCTTACTTTGTTCTAAAACTTTACCAAAACTGTGT
This sequence comes from Procapra przewalskii, assembly GCA_006410515.1. Classification (NCBI taxonomy): domain Eukaryota; kingdom Metazoa; phylum Chordata; class Mammalia; order Artiodactyla; family Bovidae; genus Procapra; species Procapra przewalskii. Next base: position 2,363,890 of record SJYF01000353.1, on the reverse strand, counting down.
TTGATTCAAATAATATTCTTCTTAGGTTTAAGGATGATGCATGCCTAATTGTACATTACAATCCCGATACCAGTCAGAAATGCTCAGAGGGCTCAAACAAACCTTGTGCACACAAGGACCCAGAGACCCCACAGAGACTGAGACAGAACTGTGTTTGAGTGTCTCCTGTGGAGATATGGGTCAGCAGTGGACTAACGCAGGGGCGGGGGCTCTGGGTGCAGCAGACCTGGGTATGGCAGAGGCTCTCTTTGAGGGGGTCACCAATAACCCCACCATAGAGCTTCCAGAACTTACACAGGACTGGGAAACAAATTCTTGGCAGGCACAAACAGAACCTTGTGTGCACCAGGAATCAGAAGAAAGGAGCAGTGACCCCATAAGAGACTGACCCAGACTTGCCCATAAATGTCCAGGAGTCTCTGGAAGAGGTGTGGGTCAGCAGTGGCCTGCTGCAGGGCTGGGGTGCTGCAAGGTACCTTTTGAAGGAGGGCACCATTATCTTCATTACCTCCACCATAGTTTGGCCCAGGTAAATAACAGGGAGGGAACACAGCCCCACCCATCAACAGAAAATTGGATTAAAGATTTACTGAAGATGGCTCCTCCAATCAGAACCAATTCCCCCCTCACTCAGTCTCTTCCATTAGGAAGCTTCCATTAGCTTCTTACCCTTCTCTATCAGAGGGTAGACAGAACGAAAACCACAATCACAAGAAACTAACATATCTGATCACATGGACCACAGCCTTGTCTAACTCAAGAAAACAAGGAGCCATGCCTAGTGAAGCCATGCCTCATAGGGCCATCCAAGACAGATGGGCTATGGTGGAGAGTTCTGACAAAATGTGGTCCACTGGAGAAGGAAATGGAAAGCCACTTCAGTATTCTTGCCTTGAGAACCCCAATAAAAGTATGAAAAGGCAAATAGATAAGACACTGAAAGATGAATTCCATAGGTTGGTAAGTGCCCAATGTGCTTCTGAGGTCAGTGGAGAAAGAACTCCAGAAAGAATGAAGAGACAGAGCTAAAGAGAAACCAACACCCGGTAGTGGATCTGACTGGTGATGGAAGTAAAGTCTGATGCTGTAAAGAGCAATATCGCATAGGAACCTGGAATGTAAGGCCCATGAATCAAAGCAAATTGGAGACAGCAAGAGTTAACATCAACATTTTAGGGATATTGAACTAAAATAGACTGGAATGGGTGAATTTAACTCAGAAGACCACTATATATACTACTGTGGGCAAGAATCCCTTAGAAGAAATGGAGTAGCCATAATAGTCAACAAAAGAGTCAAAAATGCAGTACATGGATAAAATCTCAAAAACAACAGAAGGTTGTTTTTCAAGGTAAACCATTCAAGTCTGTGCCCTGACCATTAATGCTAAAGAAGCTGAAGTTGGACAGTGGTGTGAAGACCTACAAGACCTTCAGAACTAACACCTAAAAAGATGTCCTTTTCATTATAGGGAATGCAAAAGGAGGAAGTCAAGAGATACCTGGAGTAACAGGCAAATTTGGCCTTGGAGTACAGAATGAAGCAGGGCAAAGGCTAACCGAGATTTGCCAAAAGAACACATTGGCCATAGCAATCACCTTCTTTGAACAACACGTGGACATCACCAGATGGTCAATACTGAAATCAGATTGATTATATTCTTTACAGCCAAAGACAGAGAAGTTCTATACAGTCAGCAAAAAGAAGACCAGGAGCTGACTGTGGCACACACCATTTAGTTATGACCTAAATCAAGTCCCTTATGATTATACAGTGAAAGTGATGAACAGATTCAAGGGATTAGATCTGATAGAGTGCCTGAAGATCTGTGGACAGAAGTTCCTGACATTGTACTGGGGGAGTGATCAAGATCATCTCCAAGAAAAAGAAATGCAAAAGGCAAAATGGTTGTCTGAAGAGGCCTTAAAAATACCTGTGAACAAAAGACAAGTGAAAGGCAAAGGAGAAATGGAAAGATATACTCATTTGAATGTAGAGTTCTGAGGAATAGCAAGGAGACATAAGAAAGTATTTCTCAGCCATCAATGCAAAGAAATAGAGGAAAACAGTAGAATGAGAAAATCTAAAGATCCCTTCAAGAAAATTAGAGATACCAAGGGAACATTTCTTGCTAAGATGAGTACAATAAAGGAAAGAAATGGTATGAACCTAACAAAGGAAAATATATTAAGAAGACATGGCAAGAATACAAATAAAACTGTACAAAACAGATCGTCATAATACAGATAATCATGATGGTGTGATCACTCACCTAGAGCCAGACATTCTGTAATGTGAAATCAAGTGGGCCTTAGAAAGCATCACTACAAACAAAGCTAGTGGAGGTGAGGGAATTCCAGTTGAGCTATCTCAAATCCTAAAAGATGATGCTGTGAAAGTGTTGCACTAAACAGGCCAGCAAATTTGGAAAACTCAGCAGTGGCCACAGGACTGGAAAAGGTCAGTTTTCATTCCAATCCCAAAGAAAGGCAATGCCAAAGAATGCTCATACTACCACACAGTTGCACTCATCTCACATGCTAGTGAAGTAATGCTCAAAATTCTCCAAGCCAGGCTTCAGCAATACATGAACCATGAACTTCCAGATTTTCAAGCTGGTTTTAGAAAAAGCAGAGGAACCAGAGATCAAATTGGCAATATCCACTGGATCATTGAAAAAGCAAGAGAGGTCCACAAAAACATCTATTTCTGCTTTATTGACTATGCCAAAGCCTTTGACTGTGTAGATCACAATTGCACTCAACTTGCAATTGTGCAGTAGTTTGAGCATTCTTTGGCATTGTCTTTCACGCATTGGAGAGGGAAATGGCAATTTGATCTCTGGTTCTTCTGCCTTTTCTAAATCCAGCTTGAACATCTGGAATTTAATGGATAACATACTGTTGAAGCCTGGCTTGGAGAATTTTGAGCATTGCTTTACTAGTGTGTGCTACTGCTGCTGCTAAGTCGCTTCAGTCATGTCCAACTCTTAGTGACCCCATGGATTGCAGCCTACCAGGCTCCTTCACCCATGGGATTTTCCAGGCAAGAGTACTGGAGTGGGGTGCCATATCAAGAGAGTCCCAGAAAAACTTCTGCTTTATTGACTATACCAAAGCCTTTGACTGTGTGGATCACAACAAACTCTGGAAAATTCTTAAAGGGATGTGAATACCAGACCACCACTTGAGAAATCTGTATGAGGGTCAGGAAGCAACAGTTAGAACTGGACATGGAACAACAGACTGGTTCCAAACAAGGAAAGGAGTAGGTCAAGGCTATATATTAGCATTCTGTTTATTTAACTTGTATGCAGAACACATTATGCGAAATGCTGGACTGCATGAAGCACAAGCTCAAATCAAGATTACCAGGAGAATTATCAATAACCTCATATATGCAGATGACACCACTCTTATGACAGAAAGCAAAGAAGAAACTAGAGTCTCGATGAAAGTGAAAGAGGAAAGTGAAAAGTTGGCTTAAAACTCAACATTCAGAAAACTAAAACCAGGACAACTGTTCCCATTACTTAATGGCAAATAGATGGAAAAACAGTGGAAACAGTGACAGACTATTTTCTGGGGCTCCAAAATCACTGCAGATGGTGACTGCAGTCAGGAAGTTAAAAGTTGCATGCCACTTGGAAGGAAAGCTATGACCAACCTAGGTAGCATATTAAAAAGCAGAGACATTACTTTGCCAGCAAAGATCCATCTTGTCAAAATAATGGTTTTTCCAGTAGCCATGTGTGTATGTGAGAGTTGGACTATAAAGAAAGCTGAGCACTGAAGAATTGATGATTTTGAACTGTGGTGTTGGAGAAGACTCTTGAGAATCCCTTGGACTGCAAGGAGATCCAACCAGTTCATCCTAAAGGAAATCAGTCCTGAACATTCATTTGAAAAACTGATGCTGAAGCTGAAATGGCAATATTTTGGCCACCTAATGTGAAAAACTTACTTATTTGAAAACACCCTGATGATGGGGAAGATTGAAGGCAGGAGGACAAGGGGATGACAGGTGTTGAGATGGTTGGATGGCATCACTGATTCAATGGACATAAGTTTCTGTATACTCTGGGAGTTGGCAGGATGCCTTGCATGTTGCAGTTAATGGGGTCGTATAGAGTCGGACATGGCTGAGAGACTGTACTGAACTGAATCATACATTATTTTCTCAGTTTTATTTTCTTTTAATAGTTAACGGAACCCATAGAAAATATGATAATGATTACTTAGTCAGAGAGGCTGTGAAGCTGGAGAAAATTACATGAAAAGAAATATCAAGCCAGAGGGCTATGAGAGACAAGAAAGAAAGTAGACTCATACTGATGTGGATGTACTATGACTTGGAGGCAAAGTAAAGAAAAAATCTCAGTCAGTTAAGGATTAAGAAAGAGATAGGGAGAAGGCAAAATCTTCCTACTAGGAAGTATTTTTAGAGACCAAAAATATTACAATGTTAATAAATTCTTAAATATTGTTAACCCATCTATTATTTGCATAATATCATTGGTTCAAGTAATAAAATTTTTCTTGTAATAAAAAATCTTAGGACAAAACAGGCCAATGGCATTTTGGCACTGAACTATACATCTTCAGTTTGTCTAAATTGGAAATGTTGAAAAGACTTTTAATTTCATACTGAGTTTCTTTCTGAAGACAGTCAAGAGGTATAGGGGACAGTGAGTACTAGTGATGCCAAGGCAGCCACTTAGGCAGCTGTGTATTTAAGAGCTAGCCAGTCCCAGGTGGAGCATAGTATCACGGATCATGAAGCAATCACTGTTTCAATAAATTGCTGTTGTACAGGGTTTTCTTAAATTATCCTATTGGGAAAACAAGTCTTATAGAGTGAGGGGAAAGGCCATGTTATCATTTCCAATAGCATAACCTGAGACTCATTTCTGACATATAACTTATTTCCTCCTGGCATGACGATATTGGGCTGATTGCCAAAAACCATGCAACATATGCATATAATGTAGAATCAACAGCTTCCAGAATATCAATTTTTCCTGTCCCTCTAGAACCAAAAAGAAACAACTAGCCAGCATTTTATTTTGTAAAAGACAGAAATATATGTATACTTTCAGAAAAAAAAAATCAAGAATCCATGTTTTCTGTTGTTTCCTTTTATTTACTCTTGTTCCTACTATAATTTTCCTTAAATAGAAGATTTGAATGAGTTATGATATTACTCCTTTCCTTCCCTAACCTACTTATTCTTCTAGGAGTTCTGAAGTGCATTTTCTAAATTTCAGCTCAGTTGCTCAGTTGCTTAGTCATGTCCAACTCTTTGCAACCCCATGAATGGCAGCACGCCAGGCAACCTTGTCCATCACCAACTCCCAGAGTTCACTCAGACTAACATCCAGTGAGTAAGTGAAGCAATCCAGCCATCTCATCCTCGGTCGTCCCCTTCTCCTCCTGCCCCGATCCCTCCCAGCATCAGAGTCTTTTCCAATGAGTAAACGCTTCTCATGAGGTGGGCAAAGTACTGGAGTTTCAGCTTCAGCATCATTCCTTCCAAAGAAATCCCAGGGTTCATCTCTTTCAAAAGGGACTGGTTGGATCTCCTTGCAGTCCAAGGGACTTGTCTCAAGAGTCTTCTCCAACATCACACTTCAAAAGCATCAATTCTTCAGTGCTCAGCCTTCTTCACAGTCCAACTCTCACATCCATACATGACCACAGGAAAAACCATAGCCTTGACTAGACGGACTTAGTTGGCAAAGTAATGTCTCTGCTTTTGAATATGCTATCTAGGTTGGTCATAATTTTTCTTCCAAGGAATAAGCGTCTTTTAATTTCCTGGCTGCAATCACCATCTGCAGTGATTTTGGAACCCCCTAAAATAAAGTCTGACACTATTTCCCCATATATTACCCATGAAGTGATGGGACAGGATGCCACGATCTTTGTTTTCTGAATGTTGGGCTTTAGACCAACTTTTTCACTCTCCACTTTCACTTTCATCAAGAAGCTTTTTAGCTCCTCTTCACTTTTTGCCATAAGGGTGGTGTCATCTGCATGTCTGAGGTTATTGATATTTCTCCCAGCAATCTCGATTCCAGCTTGTGTTTCTTCCAGTCCAGCATTTCTCATGATGTACTCTGCATATAAGTTGAATAAGCAGGGTGACAATATACAGCCTTGACGTACTCCTTTTCCTATTTGGAAGCAGTCCGTTGTTCCATGTCCAGTTCTAACTCTTGTTTCCTGACCTGCATACAGGTTTCTCAAGAGGCAGGTCAGGTGGTCTGGTATTCCCATCTCTTTCAGAATTTTCTACAGTTTCTTGTGATCCACACGGTCAAAGACTTTGGCATAGTCAATAAAGCAGAAATAGATGTCTTTCTGGAACTCTCTTGTTATTTCCATGATCCAGCAGATGTTACCAATTTGATCTCTGGTTCCTCTGCCTTTTCTAAAGCCACCTTGAATATCTGGAAGTTCACGGTTCACGTATTGCTGAAGCCTGGCTTGAAGAATTTTGAGCATTACTTTACTAGCATGTGAGATGAGTGCAATTGTGCAGTAGTTTGAGCATTCTTTGGCATTGCCTTTCTTTGGGACTGGAATGAAAACTGACCTTCTCCAGTCCTGTGGCCACTGCTGAGTTTTCCAAATTTGTTGGCATACTGAGTGCAGCACTTTTACAACATCATCTTTCAGAATTTGAAACAACTCAGCTGGAATTCCATCACCTCCACTAGCTTTGTTTGTAGCGATTATTTCCAAGGCCCATTTGACTTCACATTCCAAGATGTTTTGCTCTAGATCAGTGATCACACCACCATGATTATCTGGGTCATGAAGATATTTTTTGTACAATTCTGGTAAATCTCATTTTGTACAGTGCTAATTAAAGACCTCTGATATTCACCTTTCTTGGTATGATTTGCATCTATCTGCATAACTTTGTCTGGAACCTCTTCCTTATAAGAACACTTTGATTGAAGTAAATATTTTACTATGTTGAGTATAAGACAGATATCACAATTGTCATACTTGTGTTCATATCATTTATATACTCTCAGCTGTCTCCTCTATATTATCTTTATTCTGACTCACCATTTCCAGTCTCACACCATCAGTTAAAAGTTGTTCTCTACTTTATTCCCCTAAGATAAAATGTCATTTGACATATAGCAAGTAATTTATAACTACTGGTTTAATCCCTTCTCCAATCCTAATTTTAAGAATTGTTTAAATATACTTTTCATTTTGCTTTAATTTAGTCATTACTTGCTAAAGGTTAATTATTTCAGAGTAAATGGTATAACTTTCTTTTTACACTGTATTCTATGCCTGACAAGGAGCATAGTATCTAAGGACAGTTAGACAGATTTGGTTAAATTGAACTGAAATTTACTGGCTATTCAAAGTACTGGATAAATGCATTAGGGGTATATGCTACTTTTCACCTACATTGTCTCTTCTCCTTGTGCATGGTTGAAGACTCTTGAGAATCCCTTGGACTGCAAAGAGATCCAACATGTCCATTCTAGAAGATATCAGTCCTGGGTATTCTTTGGAAGGAATGATGCTAAAGCTGAAATTCCAGTACTTTGGTCACCTCATGCGAAGAGCTGACTCATTGGAAAAGACTCTAATGCTGGGAGGTATTGGGGGCAGGAGGAGAAGGGGATGACAGAGGATGAGATGGTTGGATGGCATCACCGACTCGATGGACGTGGGTTTGGGTGAACTCCAGGAGTTGGTGATGGACAGGGAGGCCTGATGTGCTGCAATTAATGGGGTCCAAAGAATCGGACACAACTGAGTGACTGAACTGAAATGAACCTCATATTCAAAGGTGCAAGGGTGAAAGCATTTCCTCTAAAGTCAGAAACAATAAGGGTGCCCAGTCTTGCTACTTTTACTCAATAAACTATTGGAAGTCTTTGATGCAACAATCATAAAAGAAAAAGAAACCCAAATTGTAAAGGAGAAAGTAAAACTGTCATTGTTTGTAGATGACATTATACTGTACATAGAAAATCTTAACAATGCACCAGAAAACATCTAGATTCATCAATGAGTTTGGTAAAGTTGCAGAATACAAAATTAATATACACAATTTCACTGTATTTCTACACTCTAACAAAAATCGATATGAAACAGAAATTAAGGAAACAATTCCATTTACCATCATATAAAAAAAACTAAAATACCTAGGAATAAAACAAGGAAACTCCAGAAAAACTACTTCTGCTTCACTGACCATGCTAAAGCCTTTGACTGTGTGGATCACAACACATACTGTGGAAAATTCTTAAAGAGATGGGAGTACAAGACTACCTACCTACCTCCTGAGAAACTTGTATGCAAGTTAAGAAGCAACATCAGTCCAGGTTTGATGCATGATACAGGGTGCTCGGGGCTGGTGCACTGGGATGACCCAGAGGGATGGGATGAGGAGGGAGATGGGAGGGGGGTTCAGAATGGGGAACACATGTACACTCGTGGTGGATTCATGTCAATGTATGGCAAAATTAATACAATATTGGAAAGTAAAATAAATAAATAAAACAAAAAAAAAGAAGCAAAAGTTAGAACCAGACATGAAACAAGACTGGTTCAAAACTGGGAAAGGGGTACGGCAAGGCTATACATAGTCACTCTGCTTATTTAACTTCCAAGGAGAATACATCATGCAAAATGTCTGACTGGATGAATAACAAGATAGAATCAAAATTTCCAGGAGAAATATCAACAACATCAGATATGCAGATGATAACATTCTAATGGCAGAAAGTGAAGAGGAAATAAAAAGACACCTGGTGAAAGAGGGGAGTGAAAAAGCTGGCTTAAAACTCAACATTCAAAAAAACACTAAGATCATGACATCCAGTCCCATCATTTCATAGCAAATAGAAGAAGAAAACATGGAAACTGACAGATTTGATTTCCTTGGACTCCAGAATCACTAGGTTCTGTGACTGCAGCCCTGAAATTAAAAGAGGCGTGCTCCTTGGAAGGAAAGTTGTGACAAACCTAGACATCATATTAAAAAGTAGAGATATCATTTTGCCAACCATGGTCCCTGTAGTCAAAGCTATAGCTGTTCCAGTAATCATGTATAGATGTGAGAGTTGGACCAGAAAGAAGACTGAGTACCAAAGAATTAATACTTTTGAATTGTGGTACTGGAAAAGATTTTTGAGAGTCCCTTGGACTGCAAGGAGATCAAACCAGTCGATCCTGAAGGAACTCAACCCTAAATATTCATTGGAAATACTGCTGCTGAAGCTGAAGCTCCAGAACTTTGGAAAAGGCCCTGATACTGGGGAAAATTGAAGGCAGGAGAAGGCGACAAGAGAGGATGAGATGTCTGATAGCATCATCTACTCAGTGAACATGAATTTGAACAATCTCTAGGAGATAGTGAAGAACAGGGGAGCCTGGTGTTCTACAGTCCATGGGATAACAAAGAGTTCAACACAACCTAATGACCAAAGAACAAAAAAGCTATATAGGAAGTAAAATAGTTGCACTTCAAAAACTGTAGAACACTGAAGAAAGAAATTTTAGATGACACAAACAGATGGAAAGATATACTTTGTACACTGACTCTAAGAATTAATATGGTTTAAATAACCATAATACCCAAGGCAATTACAGATTCACTGCAATCCCCATCAAGTACCTACATTTTTCAAAGAATAACAATAAATAATTTTAAAATTAATATTGGAAGACATGCATGCTTGAATGTTAAGTCACTTCATTCATGTTCAGTTCTTTGTGACCCTATGTACTATAGCCTGCCAGGCTCCTCTCTCCATGGGATTATCCAGGCAATAATACTGTACTGGGTTGTCATGCCCTCCTTCCAGGGGATCTTTCCAATCCAAGGATAGAATCTGCATCTCTCATGTTTCCTGCATTAGCAGGCAGGTTCTTTACCACTAGTGTTAACCAGGGAAGCCCAGAGTGTTAGTCAGCCAGTCATGTCCAGCTCTTTATGAACCCATGGATTGTAGCCCAGCAGGCTCTCCTGTCCATGGGATTTTCTAGGTAAGATTACTGGAACCCTGGAATGGGTAGCCATTCCCTTCTCCAGGGGATCTTCCGAATCCAGGGATGAACTTGGGTCTCCTGTATTGCAGGCTGATTTTTTATCATCTGAGCCACCAGGGAAGCCCATGGGAACACAAAAGACCCCAAATAGCTAAAATAATCTTAAGAAGAACAGAGCTGGAAGTATCATGCTCCCTATTTCCAGGCTACACTATAAGGCTGCAGTCATCAAAGTAGTATGGAAATGGAACAAAAATAAACACATAGAATGATGGAAAAGGATATAGAGCTCAGAGATAAACCCATACACTTATGATCACCTAATATATGACCAGGGGAGCTAGAAAATACAATGGGAAAGAAAAAAGCAGTCTCTTCAAGAAGTGGTAGCAGGAAAATTGGGCAGCTACATGTAAAATAATGAAATTAGAACATTTTCTCTCACCATATACTAAAATAAATGGATTAAATACCATAAAAATATTGGAAGAAAACATAGGCAGAACATTCTTTGATATGAATCATAACACTATTTGGGGGAATCTGTTTCCTATGGCAAAGAAACCAAATGCAAAAAAGGGACCTAATAAGCTAAAAGTTATACAGTATAAGTTATAATGTGTGGAATCTAAAAACTCAGATAAACTGTTGAATACAAAAAATAATAATAACAGATATAGAGAACAAACTAGTGGTTACCAGTTGAGAGAAGGAAGGAAGAGGACCCCATACAAACTACTGTTTACAAAACAAATGAGCTACAAGGATATATTGTTTAGCATAGAGAATGTAGCCAATATTTTATAATAACTATAAGTGAAGAATGGTTTAAAATTTTTGAATCACTATACTGCATACCTAAAACTAATATATAATAATTTAGGCTTCAAAATAAACTATAAACAAAATCATTTGGAAAGTAAGAAGACTTTTGGATATTATACCAAATAAAACAGACATATTGACAGATATTCAAATGTGAATTGTTGACTTGGATATCTGAAAAATATAAGTGAAATCACTATTCATCTTAAAATGTAAACAAATGGTAATGCTGATACAATCACAAACTATTTACATTTAAGCTACATGCTATTACTGAGTGCAGAACAGATGTATAGTAACTTCACAAACATATATGAAGAACATTAGGAGTTAGGTCCCCATGAAAGTATATAAAGAATATAGCCCGTTGCCATATAATCCCAGTCCAAGTTTATTTATATTACTCCAAACACGAGAGTACCATAGGAAGAAAAATTACCAAGCCAGAATTAAGAATCCATATGTGGCTTTGTTAATATCCTCTCTGCTTGTCAGATTTTTATCTCTATAGTAAATGTGTAGGAATATATAGTCTCTGGAGATTTGTTCTTAACTCTAAGACTCCAGGAATCTGTTTAAATCTCATCTAAGATGTATACTAAAACTTTAAACTTGTTTTACTCTTGGGAAGAAGGAACAAATAGTTTTCTTTGTTGTTCCTAGTGCTTAAAATATCTTAACCATCCAGTTTACAATGGTGTCAAAAATCTCACCTTTAGTATTTAGTACTTACAGTTTAGGTTTTGACTCTGTTCTTAAGTAAAAATTTCACTGAGAGGTCATCTTAAACTGCCAGCTTTTAACATTACAATGTAACATTTTCAGATTTCCTTCAAACTGAAGGTCTAAATCCCTAGGACCATGACCACCACGACAGCAGTTATAAGAGAGATTCAGGGAGAGATGTAGAGAGAGAAATTTTGATATTTTGACAGGGATGATAAAGACATCAGGCCATATTAGCAATATTTATTAGTGGTAAAATTATTAGTAATATTTAATATGAATTAATATATACATTCTATTCTAATGTATCTGCTTAAGGGCTTCAAAGTGGCTCAGGCAGCAGAGTCTGCCTGCAATGCCGGAGACCTGAGTTCAACCCCTGGGTTGCGAAGACATGGCAACCCTCTCCAGGATTCTTGCCTGGAGAATCCCCATGGACAGAGGAGCCTGGCGGGCCATAGTCCAAGAGGTCACAAAGAGTCAGACATGACAGAGACTAAGCACACAACACAGCAATACGTAAATTCTATTCTAATGTATCTGCTTAAAGTAGTAATTGGTGACATGAAATACATGATAGATACATTCCGTAATCATAGTGAATATAACCATGGCATGCTATAAACATTTGAACTTCTAAAATATGAAGTCCCTGAACAGGTAAGTCGGCTTACTGAAGTTGATTGGGAGAAATACATTTAAAGGACAAGAGCGATTCCTTTAAAACAAACATTCTTCAAGTTGTCAAATCAAATATTTCTGACAAACAAAAATGGCACCAAAAAATACTGTTCAAATGAAGGAAATATCATCTAATATATACATATTTACCCATATCAGGGATATTTCAGAAGTGTGCAGTCCATCACGATTCCTTGAGTTCAAATGAAAGAAATAATCAAGACACTGAAAATGGACAATTTGTGAAGCAGATGGGATTGGCCTTCAAGGTAAACAGAGTTAATGACACAAATGCCATCACTCTTTTGGTTCCATATTCTCAAAATTGTCAGCCTAATACTCTCTCAGCAATTTCTCCCAAAACTGAACACTTGGCCCTAGACATCTTCAGTCACACTTCTTTGCGGTTACATGATTTTTCTGTAACCACAAAGAAACTACTCCAATTAGCTGGCTTATCCGATTAGCTGTGAACAAGAGCTGTGTTGAAGGGAATGTAACACTGTGATTGGAATCACTGTTAATTGTTCATGTAGCCAGGGGATGGAGTAATATTCTTCCCACCAGCATCTGCAAGTGGATGTTTAAATAAAGATATTTGTCAAAAGAAACATTTGAGGGAGACAAAATGAGAAATATCCTTTATAAATATGGAGCCCCCATCCTGAGGACCAGAGAGTAATGAGGAAAACAAATTATTACCAAATCACTGACTTCCATCCATTTATATGTTACTATATTTTGGAAATTCCAGTTAATGATCGATTCTGAAGAAATCATGCATTACTTTTTGCATAATCAAAGTGCATTTATTCATGTTAATTATTTTTTTTACAAAAGTCTAGATTATATTTTGCATGTGGA
>SJYF01000353.1:2249303-2262771 GCA_006410515.1 Procapra przewalskii | reverse complement strand
AGTTTCCTTTTATTTTTCTTAGAGTATTTTGACTTTGCCTCATTTTTAACATTTATATTTTTCATTTCATTTTTTATCCTAGTCCATTTTATTTCTGTTCTCTGTTTTAATTATAGAAGAAAATTTTCTTTACCAAAAAATTAAATAAATTCACAAATATATACCCTATTCTCTATTTATTCTAGAATGTCACATACTTTTCCCCTATAATTTCAGTTCTTAATTTCAAAAATGTTTTTCTTTCCTTTATATATCTTTGCTGCTGCTAAGTCGCCTCAGTCGTGTTCGACTCTGCATGACCCCCACAGATGGCAGCCCACCAGGCTCTGCCATCCCCGGGATTCTCCAGGCAAGAACACTGAAGTGGGTTGCCATTTCCTTCTCCAATGCATGAAAATAAAAAGTGAAAGTGATGTCGCTCAGTCGTGCCCAACACCTAGCGACCCCATGGACTGTAGCCTACCAGGCTTTTCTGTCCATGGGATTTTCCAGGCAAGAGTACTGGAGTGGGATGCCATCGCCTTCTCCAGATATACACTATCTTCAATTAATCCTATTATTTTCTCAGAATTAGTAATTATGTTTATTTGGACCTTCTTTATCATTCATAGCTTCCCATGAATTCCACTATAACACAAACCAAGTTGTGTGATAACTTGGCATGTATTAAAAAAGAGGTGACTGCAATTAGTAGTTTTAATAATGATTGTTCTTCTTTCTACTCTCAATTCTGTCTGGGCTTTTGAGTAAGAAATATCATTTATACTGAATAAAATAATTTTTTTTATATTTTCCTCTAAATCTGTCCTTAATCCTTTATTTTTCTAGTGCAAAACTAAATGTATAGCTTACAAGTATTAGTGCTATATAATGCTATACTGGATTGACAGTCACTGTTTTTATGAATATTATGGCCAAGAAGGGATTGAATACTTGATCCAAAGTCTCTCATCAATAAAATAGTCAACACAGTTAAAATTTATAAAAACAAATATCATTTCTGAAGAGGCAGCAAGATAACTGTATCACTAAAGCCAAAGTGCATCTTCCTATTTTCTGGCTATTTACCAAGCCTGTTTGCTACGTTTTCTTAATTGACTCTTTTAACTTACAAAAACCTCCCATTCCTTAAAATACATGAGGGTCTCTGATCTTTTCAAACTGAAAGAACATAATTTATAAATTCCATGAAAAGAAAAAAAAAAGAAATGTTAATCTGTAAGCTTGAATTGATATGGAGGATGTTTTGCAGTAGATAGTACATGATGTGAAATGATTCATATGAAATGTTACAGTTATTCAGGTGAAATAAATGACATTTTAGAGTGGCAGTATCCAGGATAGAAAAACATGATAGAACCACTGTGTTTGACTGATGAATCTGTTCGCAAATCAAGAGCTCTATTATTATATACAATTTTTATATACTGTCATTAGTTATTATTATAGACACTAATGCCTAATGCATATTAGCTTAGAGTTGACTCTGTACTGAGCATTTCTTATTCTGATAATAGGAATTCCACTTTCCTTTTGTAAACCCCTAAGCTATATATTTCTAGGTCTGGCAATTTAGTACCCTATTGCTTGATACAGTGGTAAGAATATGACAAAATCATGGTTCAGTATGCTCAAACATAATTCATGCCCACAGAATTTGGAAAAAAACAGTTGGCAAATAATTGCTGTCTAGTTGCTAACTCATGTTTAACTCTTTGCAACCTCAGGCTCCTCAGTCCATTGGATTTCCCAGGCAAGAATACTGAGTCGGTTGCTATTTCCTTTTCCAGGGGCTCTTCGTGATCAAGGGATTGAACCCACATCTCTTGCACTGCGAGAAGGATTCTTTACCACTGAGCCACCAGGAAAGCTCTGGGCACATAATAGAGGGACCGTTCAAATATTTTACTGGAAATTTTAAGACAGATTCAGAGACTGCTTTCTCTTTGAGTCATCCTTTAAATTTTTTATATTTCTGTTCTAGAGTTGCTCATTCTTTCAGTGCTTAGAAAAAAATCCCACAAAAATGGGGAAAGGAAGAAGGAAAAAACCATAGAATGAAAAGGTGGCAATGTGATGATTGGAGCAAGATGCTATGCTGATGGCTTTGAGGACGAAAGAAGGTAAATGACCCAATGAATGCATCTGGAGAAGATAAAAAACGGCAATAAAATGAATTCTTATCTAGAGCCTTGAGAGAGAGGTAGTCCTCCCTACACCTTGACATTAGCTCAGTGAAATGGAGGTCAGAGTTCTGGTCCTCAGATCTATAATATAGATATATAGACAGACAGACAGACAGGTAGATAACAGTTAGTTGGTTTTAATGACAGTTATGCTAAATTTTCAGAGAAGGCAATGGCACCCCACTCCAGTATACTTGCCTGGAAAATCCCATGGATGGGGGAGTCTGGTAGGCTGCAGTCCATGGGGTCACTAAGAGTCAGATATGACTGAGCAACTTCACTTTCACTTTTCACTTTCATGCATTCGAAAAGGAAATGGCAACCCACTCCAGAGTTCTTGCCTGGAGAATCTCAGGGACGGGCTAGCCTGGTGGGCTGCAGTCTATGGGGTTGCACAGAATCAGACATGACTGAAATGACTTAGCAGCATGCTAAATTTTAATGATGACTTAGAATGCTTCCCATATACTTTTGAAACTTTTAAATAACATAAGGATTTTAACTTTTGTTCTATATCTTTAGAATTGCATTGAATGAGGCTAAATTTTCTATCAATATTAAATATGTTGAATATATTTTGATGAGTGCTACAATTATACACCTCTATAAGTGTGAGTGTAATTTTCTTTGTCATATAGAATATCAATATCTTGCGAAATTCCAACTAGGAGAGCCAATATGTCAGCGTTCCTAACTAGAATTCTAATGAATACTCATTTTTAAGTGAAAGTCATAGTAATAAAATGATTCCTTATGAGTTTTTATATATAAATTCTGAAGTGCAACTTCATAGAGCAGAAACAGATGAAGAGGTCAGGTTGTTATAAGCTAATGAGAAATAAATTGCTATAATCAGTGACCTAACATTGCCTGAAGGGTTTCTCTCTACAGTAATGGATTCAGCTGGCAAAGGGTCTTAATGTTGCTGGTTGAAAGTCCTGTTTGGCATTTGTAATATTATTCTAAAGCTTGATTACATCATGCACAAGTTAATCCATTACAAAGCACTTGCCCGAAGTGATTTGATTTTAATGTTTCATGAGTAGCCAGTTGGATGGGACAAGAAGTATAATTGGCTTGTTCTTTGCCAGTAGGACAACTTCTTACATTATTTTAGAAATCAGTTTTCACCCTGATATTTTGGGCAATAAGACATGTTTTGTCGTTGTTGTTTATCTGGGTTTTATTATTCTTTTTTGTGTGTTTTACTTTTAAAAAATTGGTTATAGCTTTCTTTCTTTTTAATTCAGTCACTAAGTCATGTCCGACTCTTTGTGACCCCATGAATTGCAGCATGCCAGGCTTCCCTGTCTTTCACTACTTCCCAGAGTTTGCTCAAATTCATCTTCACTGAGTCAGTGATGCCATCCAGCCATGTCATCCTCTGCTGCCCCCTTCTCCTTTTGCCTTCATCTTTCCCAGCATCACAGTCTTTTCAACTGAGTGGCTCTTTGCATCAGGTGACCAAAGTATTGGAGCTTAGAAGTCTACAAATTGAAACTCTCTGTTGACAGTTATTTATTGATGCTTTAATTCAAAATGTAAACATTGCTACCTAAGACCAATACAGTATTTCCTATTTGTTGATTTTTTTCAATCACTTATTAAAATGGTTCCTCTATAGATTAAAAGTAAATACTAATAAAACAAAACTTAAATGAAAAGGTTATAATAACAGTCAGATAAAACTGCTTTAATTGTAATATAACCAGTACTGTTTATATCACATACTTCCATTTTTCCTCATATTAGACACAGGATATGAACACAGTCACTGGTCTTCATGGGCTTCCCTTGTGGTAAAAAATCCACCTGCAATGTGTAAGACCTTGGTTCAATCCCTGGGTTGCGAAGATCTCCTGGAGAAGGGAAAGACTACCCACTCCAGTCTTCTGGCCTGGAGAATTCTATTACTGTATAGTCCGTGGGGTTGCAAAGAGTTGGACCCAACTGAATAACTTTCACTGTCACTGATCTTCATGAATGGGCCACATAACTATACCTGTTCAACAAACAAAAAGTTTGTTTACATTCTATTACCCTGATATATTTCAGATAGCAATTGCTCTGTCAGCTTGGTTTCATGGGAAAGAGTTGTAGAGAAGAATCTCTTGCAGTCAACGTGTAGCCTGAGAATCAAACATTTATTGCAATAAGCCACAAGGCTCTTTGATTATTTCTTAATTCAGAATAAACTAGATTATTCTACTTAGTAGATATGCCATAAAAGATAGGTAGGTAGAGAGAATTATTTGTTGATAAGATTAATCTTTTTCCAAGTACCAAATTTGAAATTAATGCTACTTATGTTTTGCTCTTTGTCTTCTAAATGCAAAATTGAAATAATAATATATCAGATGTTATTTCATAAGACATAACTCTAACTCTTCCTATTTAACAACTCTTTTCTTTCAGCTCATTATGTATATGGCAGCACAATAGGATACAAAATAAATGGCTTTCATTTTTTAAAAAAGTTGTCATCTTTCATACCACAGCATATTAAATTATAATTTAAAACTTTTTGTTTAAAGCAAATGCATACAAACTAAAAGCATATATAGTGAAGAGAAAGATGATTCTAGTAGACATCATTTTTCATTCTTTTCAAACTTTATCGCTCAGTATTAGGTGTCTCAACAGTAAAGATTCTGCATGCAATGCAGGAGATGCAGGCTTGATCCCTGGGTCACGAAGATCCCCTGAAGAAGAAAACAGCAATCCATTCCAGTATTCTTGCCTGGAAAATTTCATGGACAAAGGAGACTGGCAGGCTATGGTCCACTGGATTGCAAAGAATCAGATATGACTTAGCAACTGAGCATGCTCATGCATATGCATACACACATATATATGCACATACATATCAGATAAACATTTATATGAAGATGATGAAATATAGTACCCATTACTCAATAGATCATAAAATCTATACACCTACATCCAATTCTGTCATCAGATAGCTCTTCAATGCCCAGAGGAGATGTATTTAACTAAAGAGTCTGAAATGTAAATGAAGTTCTGATAGTCTTAGACCAAAGACAGAAAGTAAGGCTATTAAACTTCTTCAGTAAGTCTCCAAGGATAAAGTCAGAGTTATATAAACAGCTGAAGTATAATACGTGCACACCACAAATTGTGCCAAATTTATCCTTGGCAGGAGAACTCGGAAATAGCCTTAATCCAAGGCAATAAATTGGTTAAGGGACTTTTGTTGGTTAATATATTTGACATTAGGATGTTCTACTTAGTACCCATGGAACATCTCCTTGATAAAGGCCTTGAGTCCAGGAGAAAAGGAAAGGAAAAGGGGAAGGAAGGGAAGGAAAGCGAAAGGAACGAAAAGAGAAATGGAAGGAGATAAGAAAGGAAAAATGAAAGGAAAAAGAAGGAAAAAGGAAAGGAAAAGGGAAGGAAAATGAAAGAAAAAGGGAAGGGAAGGAAAGCAAAGGAGAAAGGAAAGAAAAAAGGAGAGAAAATGAAACATTTTGGAACCCTTGTTGTTAAGAGAAAGAAAAGAGCAGAATCTTGATTTAATTCTTTCTTTTGTTCTTATTTTAAATATAGAATGCAATATATCATTACCATTAGGAATCAAAGTAAAAGACATGATCCACTTAAGTATATTAATAAGAAAATACTTTTCATTTACCCAGATGAAGAATATTTAAATAATGTATGTGTGAGAACTGGACTATAAAGAAGGCTGAGTGGCTGAGTGCCAAAGAATTGATGCTTTTGAATTGTGGTGCTGGAGAACCCTTTAGACTTCAAGGAGATCAAACCAGTCAATCCTAAAGGAAATCAATCCTGAATATTCACTGGAAGGACCAATGATGAAGCTGAAGCTCCAGTACTTAGCCACCTGATGTGAAGAGCTGAGTCACTGGAAAAGACCCTGATGATGTGAAAGACTGAAGGCAAAAGGAGAAGGGAGCGGCAGAGGATGAAATGATTAGAGAGCATCACTGACTGAATCCGAGCAAACTCTGGGAGATTGTGAAGGATGGGGGAGCCTAGCATGTGGAAGTCCATGGAGCTACAGAGTCAGATAAGACTTAGCAACTGAACAACAGCAACAAATATATCCCTGAAAATATAAAAGCTTACATATGAAATAAAATTGGAAAATATGATAAGCATATCAAAATTTTAAAGTCATATTAATACAAATATTGCAAAACATATGTCCACATACAACGATGCCAATCATTGTTTATAGGTAGGCTCATTTATGTGGTAGACAGTAAAGAAACCTATTTTAAGATATGAGATTTTCTCATACATTATGCTGAAGTTTCCAGGGCTAAATCTCAATTTCTTCCATAGTCAAAATAGTGGAAATAATTTTTCATGTTTGATCATTACAGGATTGTTGCCACTTACTAAAATAACTTTTGTGAAATTAATTAACAGAATGATTCCCAATATCTACTTAGATTTCAGAAAGAAACATGATTTAGCAATGACTCAGTTCTTCCTCTTACATTTACATAATAATTATTATTGTTCAGAGATAGAGAAGTATGTCCCTTTTCAAGTTCATACTAAATTCCAGTTTTCAAGATGGTTCAATGAACACAAGCTGCAGTCACACTGTGTGTATGATTGCTCGGCTATGTCTGACTTTTTGAGACCCTGTGGACTGTAGCCCGCCAGGTTCCTCTGCCCATGGAATTTTCCAGGCAAGAATACTGGAGTGGGTTGCCATTTCCTCCTTCAGGGGACCTTTCCAACCCAGGGATCAAACCTACACCTCTTGTGTCTCCTGCATGGGCAGGAGGATTCTTTACCACTACTACCACCCGGGAAGCACACTGCTCTCTGCCAAACATAGAAATGAAAAACAAAAACACATTTAGCCTAAGTGACTATCCACTCCCACACCAGGAAAATTATCAAGGGGTCAGACAGTGAAGAATTCCAATGGAGATGAAAGCAAGCAGGCAAACAGCCTTGTGGCTGGCAGTCTCAGCCTATGGGAAAAACCATGGCCCAAGACAGGCACAACACAGAAAGAGCTTAGCTCCTGTGGCAGTGGGAGCTGAGAGCAGTAGAACATCAGGGACAGTACGACTGCTTGGAAAAGCAAAATGTTTGCCATGCTGACTTTCTCCTGAGACAAGACAACTCCTTAAGGAGACCCTGTCCAAGGGCACAAGCAGTGGCTATCTGGTGGGTAATGCCAAGAAGAATGCAGCAGCTAAGCAAAAATAATATCAGATAAAATAACATTAGGAAATGCTTTTTCTAATTTCTAATGCTTTCTCTAAAACTCTATGTATCCAATGTTGGTAAAAAGACAAGCCAAAAATAAATGATGTTTTTTGGAGAAAGAAATGGCAACCCACTCCAGTATTCTTGCTTGGAGAATCCCAGGGATGGGGGAGCCTGGTGGGCTGCCATCTATGGGGTCACACAGAGTCAGACACGACTGAAGCAACTTAGCAGCAGCAGCAGCAGCATAATGTTTTTAACATAATGTAATATAACATATTAAGATAACAAAATACAATGCAATTAAATTGATGAGAAAATACCACAAATTCACAACTATGTGAGAGATAGTAATACAGCTCTCTCTCAAATAAAGAAATCAGGACAAGAAATATGACAACAACTTAATGATGAACAAGTTCATGGTGATAGACTAATTTATTCATTCAAAAATATTTATTGAGCACCTATAGTATACTAAAGAGAAGGAAATGGCAACCCACTACAGTGTTCTTACCTGGAAAATCTAATGGACAGAGGACCCTGGCAGGCTACCGTTCATGGGGTTGCAGAGAGTCCAACACTACTGAATGAATTCACTTCACTTCATAGTATACTAAGGGGTTTCCTTGGTGGCTCAGCAGCAAAAGAATCCACCTGCTAATGCAGGAGGCATGGATTCAATCCCTGGGTCAAGAAGATACCCTGGAGAAGGAAATGGCAACCCACTCTAGTATTCTTGCCTGAGAAATCCAATGGAGAGAGGAGACTGGCAGGGTACAGTCCATGGGGTCACAAAGAGTCAGACAGGACTCAGCAACTAAACAACATAACAGAGTACTAGATGGCACTATAACACTGTGGAGACGACAGAGAATAAGATAAACATCCCACTGGGTGGAGCAGACATCATAGCACATAAAGCTGTATGTGCAGAAGCATAATGGCTAAAGCCACAGACTATGAAGCCAGTTATTCTTGGGTCACATGTTACAATGTAAAAGTAGTTAACTCCTTGAGGTATAGTGCCCCGTACATAAATAGGATTTGTTATGGTATTGACTTCATAAAGCAATTGTGAAAATCAAATAAATTAAATAAGGTCATGTATTTTAAATCGTTAGAACAAGGGTTATCCCATGATAAACACTTAGTAAGCTTATGCATCAAGTTTTCATTTCAGCACTTACATATGTATACAAAAACTTTTGTGTGCATAACTATAGCACAGTTCTTAATTTTCTAAATATAAGGCACAAATAGAGGTATAATACACAGTTTTATTGACCAAATGTGTACAGAAATGGGAAAAAATAGCCATATTCTGACCCAATGAAATATGATGTCAGCATCATCCAAAAGATACTGAAATCTTACCAAATGTTTGAAAATACTATGCACAAAGCAAACTGACTTTTAAATTAGGATCTATGATATGTAGAACAGTTCTGGTGTGTGTCAAGCAGGGTGGAATGACTCAAAGCAAGGGGTATCAGAGGTAATTAATAACAAGATCAGAAGATCAGCTTTCATGATAAGGAGGATCATGATAATAACAATGGCTAAATGTTAATAAGAAACATTTATTGGATGCAAATATTATTATGTGTTTGGGGTAACTTAATACTTTATATAAACTGACCAATTTAATTATCAAAAATTTTAATAAGTTAGGTAATATATTATCCTCATGTTACTGATGAGAAACTTAAGGCACATACAGATTATCTAAGAGGCTCAGAGGCACAATGAACTTCTGTAACATGCTCAGAGGCAGGGGTAAAATAGCTTATCGGCTCAGGCAGTTTGGCTCTAACTATCTCACCCTCGCTCTTAATCACTGTAATATACAGCTTCTATACTAATATAATACACAAGTTTTACTATATACATTCATAACACTTGCTTTAGAAGCAGAAACTGACATTTTGCTCTGCTTTTATTATATTAGGTATGTTCACAGTCTGTCCAAGAAAAAAATAAACATTTTCACACTAAGATAAATAAGTAATGATAAGCTCATCTGGTCTGATTCTGGTCCCCAAATTAATAAATCCTCGATCTTGTCCAACAGAGTTGAACCTCTTATGACCAGCAACTTTATTCTTGATTTTGTTATATCTCTGGCTATGTATGTTTACAAATATTATAAACATCTATGAAAGTTTATCTTTTCCTGCTATTAACAAAGTGATGAAAATCTGGTTAAGCTTGGCATTATTTTCTTTCTTTTAATATTACTATTTTTAAAATACCTTTAATTTAGAAAGCCTATTCTTATGAAACTTTAACTCATTTGCATTCTTTGCTGATGAAGTTTGCTTCCTTAAATATTTTTTTAAATTTGTATTTATTTATTATTATTATTATTTCCCTACATTACAATACTGTATTTGTTTTGCCGTACATTGACATGAATTGGCCACAGGTGTACCTGATCTCCCAAAATATTTTTTGATTTAGTCTTTTTTTGTCTTTGCTTTCCTTTAGCTTTTTCTGTCTGTGTGTGTGTGTATATGTGTCTATAGGTGGTGTTGAGAGAAACAGTTAATGGGATCAAAAGTTTAAGGCACTGATTTTGGCAAGAAACATTAAGAATAAAATTATACACGTCTTTTATCATTTAATTTTTATGAAAATTTATAATTTTGACATATATTAAGAGTCATAAAAATGTTTTGTTCATCAAAATGCCATGTAATAAGTTGTTTTTCTTTTTGAAATTAAGGCAGATAAAGAACACAGACTATAGATGATACCATGAGCTAAGAGAAATTGCCTTGTTAAATGACTAATCACACTTAAGTGAATGTTCACAAAAATTAAATCTACCATGTTTTATCATTTACAATGTTATAGATATGTTTTATCTTCCTAGTAATCAATGTAAAAGTGTAAGGATGTTTTTGCCAACTACTTTTATGTCAGAGCCTGGCTTTAAATATTTGTGTATAAGCTTTAACCCTAAGAACTGTGTTAACTAACAAAACTAAACCTCTTGATGAAAGTAAAAGAGGAGAGTGGAAAAGGTGGCTTAAAACTCAACATTCAAAAAACAAATATCATGGAATTGGTCCCATCACTTCATGGAAAACAGATGGTGAAACAATGGAAACATTGACTTTATTTTCTTGCTCTCCAAATTCTACTACAGAAGGTGACTGCAGCCATGAAATTAAAAGACACTTGTTCCTTGGAGGAAAAGCTGTGATGAACCTAGACAGCATATTGAAAACCATAAACATTACTTTGCCAACAAAGGTCTGTACAGTCAAAGCTATAGTCTTCCAGTAGTCACGTTTGGATGTGAGAGTTGGACCATAAGAAGGCTGAGTGCAAAATAATTGATGCTTTTGAACTATGGTGTTAGAGAAGACTCTTGAGAGTCCACTGGACTGCAAGAGATCAAACCTGTCAATCCCAAACAACATCAACTCTGAAAATTCATTAGAAGGACTGATTCTGAAGCTGAAGCTTCAATACTTTGGCTACCTGATGCAAAGAGCCAACTCACTGAAATAGACCGTGATGGTAGGAAAGATAGAAGGCAGGAGGAGTAGGTGACGACAGAGGATAAGATGATTAGATGGTATCACCAACTCAATGGACATGAGTCTGAGCATGCTCTGGGAGATGATGAAGGCCAGGGAAGCCTAGCAGACTGCAATCTGCTAGGGTCACAAAGAGTTAGACATGATTGAGTGACTCAACAACAATAGGTTTGGTTTCTCATATCATGATGACTAAGTTTACTTGGTGTCTCAGTGGTAAAGAATGTGCCTGCCAATGCAGGAGGCATGTACTTGATACTTGGTCTAGAAAATCCTCCAGAGCAAGAAATGGCAACCCACTCCAGTATTCTTGCCTGGGAAATCTTAGGGATAGAGGAGCCTAGTGGGCTAGAGTCCATGGATTGACAAAGAGTTGGACGTGACTTAGAGACTAAACAACAACAACAAAATCATGATGATGCATTTCAAGAGGGAATCTTCTAAGATCACAAACCAATTCCTAACCAAAAGTTGCAAATGATTTTTTAACTTAAACTCAGAAAACTCAAAGTGTTACTTATGCCCCAATCTATTGGTGAAGCAAATCACTAAGTTCTCACTAGAATTAAGGAAACAATAATTAAGATCCATGTCTCTATGGAAGCAAATTTAAAGTATGTGTGATCATTATTTTCCACTACACTATCCAGGTTCACAGATTCTTTGAATTCTGTTCCCTGGATCACGGGCTCAAAAATACACTCCACCACCAACCCCCCACCCCCACCATTGTAAAGAAGGATATAATCATAACTTAGAGTTAAAACTGGCAATACTGTCACATTTTAGAACTGGGAAATTGAAGAATAATATGAAAGATCTTTTAAGGAATATGTTAGTTGGAGGTGACTGTGGAAAATAAAAGCATGTTGTACATTTAGTTGTACTTTTAAGAGGGAACAGTGGACAAATAAAAAGCAACCTACAGTTAGAGGAATGAAATGTGTGCTTGATTATCAGTATCCATGAGGGAAAAATGACCATTAGGAAAAAATAGCAACTTTACCAAACCTGACAAGTTAAGGTTACAAATTAAATTAAACACAATGTAAACTGAATTAAGAAATCATTGTTTGAGTGTGTTCAGTTCAGTTCAGTTCAGTTGTTCAGTTGCATCTGACTCTTTGTGACCCCATGAATCGCAGCACGCCAGGCCTCCCTGTCCATCACCATTTCCTGGAGTTCTCTCAGACTCGCGTCCATTGAGTCAGTGGTGCCATCCAGACATCTCATCCTCTGTCATCCCCTTTTCCTCCTGCCCCCAATCCCTCCCAGCATCAGAGTCTTTTCCAATGAGTCAACTCTTAGCATGAGATGGCCAAATTACTGGAGTTTCAGCTTTAGCATTGAGTGTGTTACTCCATAATAAAGATACTGAAGTTCCATAAATAAGAGAGAAAATTGATATGGGGGGATTTCTGTTGTTATGCAGTTATCAAGGACAGACACTTGAAATGATTAGAAAACAAGTTTGAAAATAAATATATGGGCGATACATAAAACTAGATATTTTTAAAGACTTGAGGACATGGAGGTGAATTTGTGCACACTATTGGTGAAATGTAAAATGGTACAACTAGCTTGTAAAGCACTTTGATAATATCTTATGAAGTAGTGTGTGAAAAGGCGATATTAAAAATTTATGTCAATCTAAAGAAATCTCAAATGTTCATATCAGCCTCATTTAATTCAGTCAAAAAACTAAATAGAATCCAATGTTCATCAAAGTATATGAAGAGAAGCAAATATTATTGTATCTACAGAGCAAAATAGCCAGCAATTAAAAAAAATTACTGACACATACACCAGCTTTGATGAATCTCAAAAGCATTATGTTCAGTGGGAGAAGGTAGACAAAAAGGTCAGAAATTATATAATTTTGAGAAAAGTCAAAACTATAGTAACAGAGAGTTGATCAGATGTTACATAGGACTAGACATAGAAGATTTACTCTAAATGATGATGGAAATGTTTTATATCATGATTGGGCCATTTAAAAATTAAATAAAGTTAAATCAAATCTATTTAACTGTACACTTTAATCCTTTAATATATATTAAGATGTATATATGCATGAATTATATATATGGATGTATATATGGATATATATGTTATTACTTTTCTCTCTTATGTGCTCAGTCGCTTCAGTCATGTCCAACTTTTTGTGATCCCATGAACAGCAGCTCACCAGGCTCCTCTGTCTATGCAATTTTCCTGGCAAGAATACTGGAGTGGGTTGTATCCTCCAGGGGTTCTTCCCAACTCAAGTGTTGAACCCGTTTCTCCTGCATCTCCTGCATCGAAGTTGAATTCTTTAGCACTGATCCACCAGGAAAGCCCCTTAATATATATTAAAATGTATATAAACATGAATTATATATAGAAAGAAATATACATATGGAGAAATTTATATATAGAGAAATATATATAGCAATTTGCCACAACTATAAACTAGTTTCAGTCCCAAATATTAGACATTCTACTAATAAAATTGATATTTAAATATCTAGCTGC
>SJYF01000353.1:2228889-2241569 GCA_006410515.1 Procapra przewalskii | reverse complement strand
TCTACCTAAAAACACACAAAATAAAATATTTGGTTAAAAAGTATATCCCCATTCAATGATTTATTTTTAACTGCATGATTCCTGTAAATAAATAAAATTGAGTATTACATGAAATGAAGTCAGTTGAAGAAAAAATTGAAGATCTTAAGTAATGGTAGAGAAGCTTCCAACAGACCAAGTACCTGAAGACAGAAACCAAAAACTCAACACAAAATATAAAAATCAACAACCTGAATGCAGTGTTGCATGACTGAAGGAAAGTGGATTTGAAAAGTTATACTACATTTTGAAGAAAGGAAAAAATATAAGTATGCTTACATATTTGAGGTTCCTTGCCTGAAAACTGACAACAAGCAGGACCATGTGGGGTAGCAAAAACTTGAATAGATATTATCAGAAAGACACTATCCCCACCGGCCTGGGGAATCAAAATCAACTGTTGGGTGAACAATACACTAGGGTGTAGCCACTTCTTACTGATTGTATTCAATATTGTACCCTGGGCAACTGTGCATGTCATGCATAGCTGTTTCAGCTGTGTCTGACTCTCTGAAACCCTATGGACTATAGCCCACCAGGTCCCCCTGTCCATAGGATTCTCCAGGCAAGAATACTGGAGGGGGTTGCCATGCCCTCCTCCAGGAGATCTTCCCGAACCAGGGATCAAACCCGCATCGTTTAGTCTCCTGCATTGGCAGGTGAGTTCTTTACCACTAGTGTCACCTGTCAAGCCCCCTGGGGAACTGGACAATGCCAACAGAAAAACATAAAATAAATAAAATAAAATTCACCTATCAAGAGACATAGAGTGATTAGATAGATCAAAAAATGTATCCATAAGACCCAATTATATGCTTCCTGGGCTTCCAAGGTAGCCATAAGAACCCATCTGACAATGCAGTTGACATTAAAAAAAAAAAAAAAAAGTTGAAGTTTCGATCTTTGGATCAGAAAGATCCTTTAAAGAAGGACACAGAAATCCACTCCAGTACTGTTGCCTGGAAAATCCCATGGACAGAGAAGCCTGGAAGGCAACAGTTCATGAGGTCTCAAAGAGTCAGATTCAACTTAAGCAACTTAGCACACACGCTCATATAGGCTGCCTAAAGGAGACTCATTTCAGTACTAAAGACACACATAGGTTCAAAGTGAAAGGATGGGTGATGATATTCCAGGCAAATAAAAGAAGAAATGGCCATACTTGCATGAATGCTCAGTCAGTAAATCATGTCTGACTCTGCAACCACATGGACCATGGTCAGCCAGGCTCTTCTGTCCACAGAATTTTCCAGGCAAGAATACTGGAATGGGTTGCCATTTCCTCTCTCTCCATGAGAGCCAACAGGTACATGAAAGATGCTCAAAACCACTAATTATCAAGGAAATGCAAATCAAAACCACACTAAGGTATCACTTCATATATGTCAGAATGGCTATAATCAAGAACACAAAATATAACAAATGTTTGTGAGGATTTGGAAAATACATGTATACCATTAGTGGGTATGTAAATTGGATCAACCTAGAAAGCATATTAAAAAGCAGAGACATTACTTTGCCAACAAAGGTCCGTCTAGTCAAAGCTATGGTTTTTCTAGTGGTCATGCATGGATGTGAGAGTTGGACTATAAAGAAAACTGAGCACCAAAGAATTGATGCTTTTGAACTGTTGTGTTAGAGAAGACTCTTGAGAGTCCCTTGGACAGAAAGGAGATCCAACCAGTCAATCCTAAAGGAAATCAGTCCTGAATATTCATTGGAAGGACTGATGCTGAAGCTGAAACTCCAATACTTCAGCCACCTGATGTGAAGAACTGACTCACTAGGAAATATTTAAGGTGGGAGGAGAAGGGGACGGTAGAGGGTAAGATGGTTGGATGGCATCACTGACTCGATGGACATAAGTTTGAGTAAACTCCAGGAGTTGGTGATGGTCAGGAAGGCCTGGTGTGCTGCAGTCCATGGAGCTGCAAAGAGTCAGACACAACTGAGAGACTGAACTGAACTGAAATTGATTCAGTCACTATGAAAACTAATATGGAGGTTGTTCAAAGAATTAATCTACCATGTCATTCAGCGATTCATCTTCTGAATATGTAGCCAGACAAAATAAAAGCAGAATATCAAAGCAGTATTTTGTCTGCCATGTTTATTACAGCATTATCTACAACAACCAAGAAACAGAAATGACTTAAGTGCCCATCAATGAATGAGTGGGTAAAGAAGATGTGGTATATATATATATATATATATATATGAAATGGAATATTATTTCACCATGAGAGGATCCTGCCACATACAACATGGATAGAAATGAAAATTAAAGGGTATAGGAAAAGCAAGACCCAATTACTGAAGAGAGTTTTTCCATAATATATAATCTTGCTTCTATTACCTCTGTTGATTAAGTAAGTGGGGGCATAATTCTGGGCTCTCTATTTTGTTCCACTGGTCTGTTCTGTTTTTTTGTTTCTTTGTTTGTTTTCCCAGTACCATAATGTTTTAATTACTGAAGATTTGTAACATAGTTTGAAACCAGGAAACATGATACTTCCAGATATGTTCTGTCTCAAGATTGTTTTGGCTACTTGGAGTTTTTTGTGTGTCCCTACAAATTTTAGAAGTATTTCTTCCAGTTCTGTGAAACATGCCACTGGTATTTTGATAGGAATCACACTGAAACTGTAGGTTGCCTTGGTTAGTATAGACTAATAATAGAATAATTCTTCCAATCCTAGAGCACTGTATCTTTCCATTTGTTTGTGTCATGCTAAATTTATTTCATCAGTGTCTTATAGTTTTCCAAGTACAGGTCTTTTACCTCCTTGGTTAGATTTACCCTTTTTATGCAGTTCTAAAGGGCTCCAAAATCACTGCAGATGGTGATTGCAGGCATGAAATTAAAAGACGCTTACTCCTTGGAAGAAAAGTTATGACCAACCTAGATAGCATATTCAAAAGCAGAGACATTACTTTGCCGACTAAGGTCCATCTGGTCAAGGCTACGGTTTTTCCTGTGGTCATGTATGGATGTGAGAGTTGGACTATGAAGAAGGCTGAGGGCCAAACTATTGATGCTTTTGGCTGTGATGTTGGAGAAGACTCTTGAGAGTCCCTTGGACTGCAAGGAGATCCAACCAGTCCATTCTGAAGGAGATCAGCCCTGGAATTTCTTTGGAAGGAATGATACTAAAGCTGAAACTCCAGTACTTTGGCCACCTCATGCGAAGAGTTGACTCATTGGAAAAGACTTTGATGCTGGGAAGGATTGGGGGCAGGAGGAGAAGAGGACAACAGAGGATAAGATGGCTGGATGGCATCACTGACTCAATGGACGTGAGTCTGAGTGAACTCCAGGAGTTGGTGATGGACAGGGAGGCCTGGCGCGGTGTGATTCATGGGGTTGCAAAGAGTCGGACACGACCGAGCGACTGAACTGAACTGAGACTGAATTTTTAAAGTTTTCCTGTCTGATATCTTGTTGTTCATGTATAAAAACATAATAGATCTCTGTACATCAATTTCATACCCAAAAGTTTATTAGTTATGTTTTGGTGGCATCTTTAGAATTTTCTATATAAAGTATCATGTCATCCAAAAATAGTGACAGTTTTAATTCTTTCCCAATATGGATTTCTTTTACTTCTTCCTCCTGTAACTGCTGTGGCTACAGCTTCCAATACCATGATAAATAAAAATTAGAGTGAGTATGCTTGGCCTGATGCTGATGTTAGAAGAAATGTTTTCATCACTGAGTATGACTTTGGCTGTAACTTTGTCATGCATGGCCTTATTTATGTTGAGGTATATTTACTCTATACCCATTTTATTGAGAGTGTTAGAAGAAATGTTTTCATCACTGAGTATGACTTTGGCTGTAACTTTGTCATGCATGGCCTTATTTATGTTGAAGTATATTTACTCTATACCCATTTTATTGAGAGTGTTTTTAATTATTATACATGTGTACTCAATTTTGTCAAAATGTTCTTCTACATCTATGGAAATGATCATAAATTCTATTCTTCATTTTCTTAATGTCATGTAGCATGTTGTTGGATTTATGTATCTACAAATATCTTTGCATTCCTGGGATAAATCCCACTTGACCATGGTGTACAATGCTTTTAGTGTATTACTGAATTTGATTTACTGATATTTTATTTCAGGATTTTTACATCTATGTTCGTCAGTAATATTAGACTATCATTTTCTTTTTTGTGGTGTCTTTTGTTTTGGTAGTAGAGTGATGATGATCTCATAGAATGAGTTCAAGTGTCCATTTCTGTTAAAGATTTTGGAATAGTTTGAGAAGGATAGGTGTTAACTCTTCTTTAAATGTTTCATGAATTCATCTGTGAAACTGGTCCTGGACTGTTGTTTGTTAGGGACTTACTATTATTATTGCTGATCGTTTTCAATATTAGTATTGATGTGTCCTTATGTTCTGATTCTAATGGGAAGTGACACACTTTTAGGGAATTTGTTCATTTCTCTATTTTGTCTATTTCCCTGGAATACAATTAGTGGCAGTAGTCTCTTATGATCTTTTTTTAATTTCTGTGGTGTCATTTTTAACTTTTCTCTCATTAATGATTTTATTTGGGCCTTCTCCCTTTTCTCCTTTTGAGTGAGGACTAAGTGTTATCAATATGCTTANNATGCTTATCTTTTCAAAGGACTTGCTCTTTTCTATTGTACCTTCAAAGAATTTTGGATGATACTAGAAAAGTATTGTAAATGTGTTGCCCTTTACAAAATAAGAAATCTCATTGTGAGAGATGAATTAAATATTTAAAAGGGGTTTTAAAATCTTGCTAATTAGCATCATTATTACCTCTATAAATAAACTTTATATAAAATATATTAAATGAAAAATAATTTAAATGTTTTATTAATATGTAAAATATAATTCTATATCAAAACTGATGTTCAGATTTTTTAAATAAAATATTGCTCAGAGTTTCAAATATATGCTGTTAAAATGACATCTTGGATATGTTATAAAGTATCTATTGGAATTACTTGATAGCATTATGCTTTTTCAAAATTTCTCATATTTTTCAAAATTCATCTCATTCATTACTTTCTAATGCTGCGTAACTGAGAATTCGTGTACACTTGTGGCTGATTCATGTCAATGTATGGCAAA
Organism: Procapra przewalskii; assembly: GCA_006410515.1. Lineage (NCBI taxonomy): Eukaryota > Metazoa > Chordata > Mammalia > Artiodactyla > Bovidae > Procapra > Procapra przewalskii. Next base: position 2,236,417 of record SJYF01000353.1, on the reverse strand, counting down.
ACCAATACAGTATTGTAAAGTAGAATAAAGTAAAAATAAAATTTAAAAAATAAATAAATAAAATATGAAGCTTTTAAAAACTAAAAAATAAAAATAAAAAATAAAATAAGGCTGTAATTTTATATTAATTTTAAATGTGAAGGCAGATAGCTCCTGTGTATAGAACTGATGATAAATGCCTTGCTAAATTAAACACATCCACATACCTACTAAAAGTCTAAATATCCAACATGCCATTAGCTTACTGCTTATTCTTTATTTTTTTTCATAAAAGAATAGTAGTAAGGGAAGAACAGTTCATGTATTTGACAAAACCAAATTACACATAAAATTTGTCTTTTATATTATAGGAGAGGTTGGACAGTTAAATATATACTACAAATAATCCCAAAACAAAAATTTGGATGTTTTAATATACACACATGACTTTGTATACTAATATGCTGAAAGGTTTCTGTCAGAAAACATGACATTTTTCTATAAACTGATGGATCATTGCCCTAAAATGCAGATGAGTTTTGGTTGAGATAGGAAACTGCCAAAATGCTATTTATGTCATGCTTCTTTCTGAGCCAGGTCACTTAGTCTAAAGACTTGATATAGCACATGACAACAAAGATTTGATCACACTCTACTTGTCAAAAACTTAACCTGAAGAATGGAAGGGGAAAAATGAGTATAAATTAAACAGATTTTCCCAGGAAAAATATACAGGACAGTGACAGAAATATAGCCCTACTGGATACTTTTTACTATTTTTCTAGAATTGAACAAGGTCTAAATAGCAAATGGACGGCACACTCCAATTAAGAAAATTCAAGAAATGTTTAATAAATGGACTATTTACAGAAGTATAGGTGGATATAGGGATAATGCAGTCACTTTTGCTACTGAATGCTAGTTCGCACCTCTAGACCGAGTGGGAGAGGGAAGAGTTTAGTTATTAAAATAAAAGAAAAATAAGGCTACTTTGAAAGGTGTATATATGTTTTAGCAGTGCAATCCAGCCAGTTTAAGTGACATGACATGAATGTTAATAGGCAAATAAAGACCCTAACCTTACTCATTCCTTCCTCTAATCTCAAGAAAGAGTTTCCCTTGGAAAAACCCAATAGGAAGCTAGGAGCGTAATTGTCCACTAATATCTGTCACCTACAGTAAGGAATCAGGTAAGGATAAAACTAAAGGAATCAATGAAAGATAACCTACTGGTCAGTCTCTTTTAAAATCCATCACATGTTTAATTAAATCAATAATAAAATTATGTTGAATTCCATCATTCTCTAATTCCCTTAAGTGTGAGTAAGATGTTTTCCTTTCTCTTGTTTTCTTCACTTTTGTATTTTTTCTCTATTCTGTCATGGCTTCTCATGCTGTGTTGTGACTTTAAATGTCCCTATGGTTAATTATCTATGGTCTCATTTTTTTCCTATTTATTTGTTTTCTGGCTTGGATTGAAATAATCATCTATGAAGTTAAAAAGTTTTCAGACAGTCTTAACAATTAAATTCAATAATGAGGATTAGATTAAGTTAGGACTATGTTAATGAAAGTGTCTAATCTGAAAACCTCTGAATTTTCATAGTTGTCTTAGATGTTCACCTTCAAAACCCTTCATGAATATTTTAAGCATGTTAGGTTTTTAGGAAATTTATGCATTTTGTGATGCTTTATATAATAAAATTGTTGTTTATCTACTTTAATAAATGATCATTAAGTGTATAAACATATATTGGGTTGATAAAAAATTCATTTGGGTTTTTCCATAATATCATATATAAAAACGCAAATGAACTTTTTGGCCTACCTATTACTTGCTACACATCAATATTCAGAATGTGAAATTTAGTTACATCTGAGGATAAGTAACATGCTACTTTTAAAATTCCTGAATTAATTTTCATTATCTGAAACTTCCTTTTCTACTTCAAGGATTACTCATATTTCATATGGCATTAGAATATTTCTGAATACTGTTCTATTTTATTAAACTATTATTGTTTGTCTTCCCCAAGTGACACTGTCTAGATTTGCTGAAAAAATGAAATGCCTTAGGACTTTTAGCTCTCCCATTTTTCCAGCACTCCACAACAGGAATGGTGATCCCAATCTCTTATCTCTACAATATCACATGCTACTGGGGGGAATCAAGTATATACATGCTACTTAACTTTTATTGTAGAGTTTATTTATTGGTTTAGGAATTATATTCAATATTGATCGTAATTGTTAAAAGACTCAAAAGTCTATGATTTATGTGGACAATGTGTGCATGTTAAGTGGCTTCAGTGCTGTCTGACTCTTTGAGACCCTATGGACTGCAGCCCATCAGACTCCTCTGTCCATGAGGATTCTCCAGGCAAGAATATGGAGTGGGTTGTCACGACCCCTTACAGGGGATCTCCCTGACCCAGGGATCAAACCTGTGTTTCTTATGTCTTCTGCATTGGCAGGGGGGGGGGGGGTTCTTGACCACTGGCTCCACCTGAGAAGCCCCATTGTGTAGGGTGATCTTGATTCCAGGATTACCTCAAACAGTTCTGGCTTACCCAGAATAATGCCCATTTACACACTTCTTCCAGTTTAATTATTAAAAATGATACAGTCCTCTCACTTTCAGGAGTTGCCAAGTTTAGAAAATAAAGTATATGATAATCCCATTTACAGAACATTATTTATTTTAGATGTTGATAGATTTACATAAAAATAGTTGACAGCCATAAAACATTCAAGGAATAATGGCTTAAAGAAATCTGACTTATTTCCTTTTTATTTTTTAAAGGTATTTGTGAGAGTTCCTTGGACAGCAGGAGATCAAACCAGGCAGTCCTAAAGGAAATCAACCCTGAATATTCTTTGCAAGGTCTGGTGCTGAAACTGAAGCTCCAATACTTTGGCCACCTGATGTGAAGAGCCGACTCATTGGAAAAGACCCTGATAATGGGAAACATTGAGGGCAGGAGGAGAAGGGGGTGGCAGAGGATGAAATGGTTTGATAGCATCACTGACTCAATGGACATGAGTTTGAGCAAACTCAGGGAGAGAGTGAAGGATGAGGAAGCCTAGCATGCTGCAGTTTATGGGGTAGCAAAGAGTCAGACACAAGTTAGGAACTGAACAACAAAAATGGTAATACACATTGCCATTCTTTATTTCAAAGGTCAATTTGGTACCAAATATTAGCCAATTTTCTTTCACAAAGGAATTTTTTTCCAGGTAGATCTGTGAAAGCACATTATCTATTCCAAGACAAGTCCCTTATCCTTCCATTTTTCAGTCCCTCTGCTATATTTTGGCTGATATGTCACTCACTTCATTTCTGCTATCCTCCGTTGCATGTAGCTGGGGTGCTGATGTAATTTATCAATCATACAGAAAAATGTTTGAGAGAAAAGGAAACACAAATAATAATTAAACTGAGACAACAAGCTGAACACAAGATTGCCCTAAGCAAACCTTGACTCACGGTCAACCTATCTTTGGAACATATTTAGAAATCTAGTACACTCATGCTGCTGCTAAGTCGCTTCAGTCGTGTCCAACTCTGTGCGACACCAGAGAAAGCAGCCCACCAGGCTCCCCCGTCCCTGGGATTCTCCAGGTAAGAACACTGGAGTGGGTTGCCATTTCCTTCTCTAATGCATGAAAGTGAAAAGTGAAATTGAAGTCGCTCAGTCGTGTCCGACTCTTCGCGATCCCATGGACTGCAGCTCACCAGGCTCCTTCATCCATGGGATTCTCCAGGCAAGAGTACTGGAGTGGGGTGCCATCACCTTCTCCGAGTATACTCATAGATGAGGGAAAAAAATACCTTAAATGAATTAACTCATATCTCATAATTGGCTTTATTCAAATTGATTTATCTCTGTTTAAGTTGTTCATCTTTGACAGATTTCCCTTAGGCACTATTGAACTACAGCTAAATAGTGTAGAAAGTGTATTCCAGTGTACAAAATATGCTCATGAGCATGTTGCTTTATTTAAAAAGACCATATTTAGAAAGACTCTATATAAGCTTCTCAGGTAAAGGAACAACTTATTTTTATTGTCAGGACTGATTAATATTCCAGAAGGTAAACCAAAAATTGAATCAATATTGTTCATGACATATTTACTTGAACATATTTTTTTATTTTGTTTACATCGCCAACAACGTTTATCCCCAAATTTAAAATGAGATGCATGCATTAGGCATTTTGAGAGTTCATTAAACAAACTAATTCTAGCTTAAACATCACAGTAGATTAAATAAGGACATGTGGGATTTAAAAGAATGAAAGTTATACTCACCTTAACATCAAAAGACTGGCCAAAATCAATACAGTAAATTCTGGCCTGGCAATGACATTTACCAGTGCTCGTTAGGATATTATTGTTAGCAGTATACAGCTCAAAGAAAAACTAGACACCTGTTAGGACTTTATTACAGGACTTAAATTTGTATAAAAATGTATATCAATATTTTTTAAAAATATGAATATATTTATTTAGCTGTGTGTTTCAGCATGCAGGAACTTCCATTTTGGCACATGGCTATAGTTGCCTAGCAGCACATTGGATCTTAGTTCCCCGACCTAAGACTGAACCCACATCCTTCATTGGAGTACAAATCCTTAACCACTGGACATCCAGGGAAGCAACCTAAACTGCGTATAAATACTTTTAATAAATAAAATTTAAAAAGCAAAATATAAATGTATCCATTAATTGCCATATTTTTATTCCCCAATTTAAAAGTCTTACTCTGGGTTCTTAAACACAGTTCTGCCCAATCAGTATACATATAGAATATCTCATCATTTCAGTTTAGTTCAGTCACTCAGTCGTGTCCTACTCTTTGCAACCCCATGAACTGCAGCATGCCAGGCCTCCCTGTCCATCACCAACTCCTGGGGTTTACCAAATCTCATGTCTATTGAGTCAGTGATGCCATACACCTATCTCATCCTCTGTCATCCTGTTCTCCTCCTGTCCCCAATCCCTCCCAGCATTAGGGCCTTTTGCAGTGAGTCAACTCTTCGCATGAGGTAGCGAAAGGATTGGAGTTTCAGCTTCATTATCAGTCCTTCCAAAGAACACCCAGGACTGATCTCTTTTAGGATGGACTGGTTGGATCTCCTTGCAATCCAAGGGGCTCTCAAGTGTCTTCTTCAACACCACAGTTCAAAAGCATCAATTCTTCAGTGCTCAGCTTTCTTCACATTCCAACTCTCACATCCATACATGACCACTAGAAAAACCATAGCCTTGACTAGATGGACCTTTGTTGGCAAAGTAATGTCTCTGCATTTTAATATGCTATCTAGGTTGGTCGTAATTTTCCTTCCAAGGAGTAAGCGTCTTTTAATTTCATGGCTGCAATCATCATCTGCTGTGATTTTGGAGCACACAAAAAAAGAAAGTCTGACATTGTTCCCACCATTTTCCCACCTATTTCGCATGACATAACACCCAAAAAAGATGTCCTTTTCATTATAGGGGACTGGAATGCAAAAGGAGGAAGTCAAGAGACACCTGGAGTAACAGGCAAATTTGGCATTGGAGTATGGAATGAAGCAGGGCAAAGGTTATTAGAGTTTTGCCAAGAGAAAGCACTGGTCATACCAAACATCCTCTTCCAACAACACAAGAGAAGACTCTTCACATGGACATCACCAGATGGTCAACACTGAAATCAGATTGATTATATTCTTTGCAGCCAAAGATGGAGAAACTCCATATAGTCAGCAAAAACAAGACCGGGAGCTGACTGTGGCTCAGATCATGAACTCCTATTGCCAAATTCAGACTTAAACTGAAGAAAATGTCATATCTAGCCAAATACAGATATAATTCAAACTCAACTGGTTAAGAGTAAAAATGGATATATTAGTCAGATGAACATGTCTGATACTTGAAAAAATAAGCCAGTCAAACAAAGAGAGCACAGATGGAATATGGAGAAACTCTAAAATGCTTCAGGTGCATAAACCTTTTTAAAGGTCATTAAGGGTGAAAACAGATTGCTTTTGAATAGTGGCACTTTGCTCCCTAACAGGCTCCCACTGACTAAAACACAATCAATAGTGAATCAAACTTTCAGGCCTTTTAGTTAAACTGTAAGTTTGTTCAAAGGCCATATATTTATTAAGGCAATACACAATCTGGCACTGTTTGATTGCTGCTTTATAGAATGTCAACTTCTGAGTGCTGACCATCTCAAGCAAAGGACTACTGTGCCAGGGCTCCTGAAATATAAACTGTATATTCTCTACTAAGAGTAGCGTTCAATACATATAAAAAATTAAAATATATGAATCACTGTCATGGATTTTACAGTTCTCAATGTAGTCAAATATCTATTACAATATTTTGTCCAATTGGTATGGAATAATACTTTAAATGTATTTTAATGCACTGATAATATCTACTTGTAGATAGATCATCTGTTGAAATTTCAGTGTGTACATGAATCAACAAAACAATATAAAGACACCATACAGGACAAATATCTTTAAATAAGATAATTAATTTAAAATATACATATAAACTATATGTAACATGGGAATCAAGTATTCTATATTTCAATATCTATCTATTTTTATAGCTACTTACATATCTATCTACCTTAAGATGTAAATAAAGGACTCCAGAAATCCTAATTCTACTGGAGAGAGTGAGAGGAAGAGAAAAATAGATAAACATGGATCTATAACAGAATTCAGCTTCTTTGGTGGCTTTGATGGTAAAGAATCTGTCTGTAATTCAGGAGATCCAAATTCGATTCCTGGATTGGGAAGATACCTTGGAGAAGGGAATGGCAACCCACTCCAGTATTCTTACCTGGAGAATTCCATGGACAAAGGAGCCTGGTGGGCTACAGTCCATGGGGTTGTAAAGAGTTGGACACAACTGAGCAACTAACACATATAAGAGAATTCAATATTATTTTGGTTCTGACACCTGTAAATACCTCTTCAGAATTCCAAATTTACAACTCCCTGTTATAGATTGCCATAAACTGACATATATATATATATATATATATATATATATATAAAATCTATAAATCTGATATCCTTCACTCTCTATAGAATTTTAGAGAAGAAATGGAGTCATGTTTATATTGGCATAATTGGATTTTTTTTCTTCCTAATTGGCAAATAAAAACAATTATTTCTTCTCTTCACACTTGGTTAACAGTATCATCTTAAAGGATGTAATAAGTAATTTAATGATTCTCTGCATTCTCTAATTATTTGGATTTTATGTTTCCTAAGACATATAGGATGGGCAGATGCTCTATTTATTATCAGTGATTTGAAGTATAACAAATAGGATGTTTCATTTGACCAGTAGGAAGAAGAAACCCTTCATTGTATATGCCTCTAGAAACTATGAAATGAGAAAATTGAAAATATTTCAAAGTCATTAAAGAGGTCTCTGAAATATTTCCATAAGTTTCAAACAATAAAGACTTGCTTTGAAAAATAGCAAGAAAAAATTACAATGCTATGATATGCTATGTGGAAAATATATATTCTATAAG
>SJYF01000353.1:2199202-2215534 GCA_006410515.1 Procapra przewalskii | reverse complement strand
TACTTGAACCCTGCCAACCAGATGCACATAATAGATATCAAGAAAACTGTCAAATGGCAAGTTTATTTAGCCATTATTGGGGATGTTTGTGCTTTCAGTAACACTGCCATCTTTGCACATCTTTTGACATAAACCTATATGTTCACATATAATTTTAGATGAATTCACAAGATCAGTTGATATGCATAATTCAACAGTAAAATACATGGCCAGATAGCACAGAAACATTAAACTCTGATTTTCATTTTATTCAATTCATCTGTGTTAAGAATTATTATAACTTTTCCTAGTTCATTACCCAATTTCTCATCTTCTCTTTCTTGAGTGTATGACTATTTTCCCAAGGAATCCTGCAGTTCAGCCCAGGAAGATATACAAAATGCGCATTTGTGAAAAATACATTGTTTTGTGCTCGATATTCCTGACTAATAAGTTTAATAAACCACAGGTGAGATAAAATGCATCGATGAAAAATTTGTGGACTCTGATTAACCTGACTTCTAAATGCTTGGTACATTCACTCTAGCTTGCCAATGTCTAATTGTGCTATGTTTCACTTCAGTTCAGTTCAGTCGCTCAGTTGTGTCCGACTCTTTGCGACCCCATGAATCGCAGCACACCAGGCCTCCCTGTCCATCACCAACTCCCGGAGTTCACTCAGATTCACGTTCATCAAGTCCGTGATGCCATCCAGCCATCTCATCCTCTGTCGTCCCCTTCCCCTCCTGCCCCCAATCCCTCCCAGCATCAGAGTCTTTTCCAATGAGTCAACTCTTCTCATGAGGTGGCCAAAGTNNNTTTCAGCTTTAGCATCATTCCTTCCAAAGAAATCCCAGGGATGATCTCCTTCAGAATGGACTGGTTGGATCTCCTTGCAGTCCAAGGGACTCTCAAGAGTCTTCTCCAACACCATAGCTCAAAAGCATCTATTCTTCGGCGCTCAGCCTTCTTCACAGTCCAACTCTCACATCCATACATGACTACTGGAAAAACCATAGCCTTGACTAGACGGACTTAGTTGGCAAAGTAATGTCTCTGCTTTTGAATGTGCTGCCTAGGTTGGTCATAACTTTTCTTCCAAGGAGTAAGCATCTTTTAATTTCATGGCTGCAATACCATCTGCAGTGATTTTGGAGCCCCAAAATATAAAGTCTGTCACTGTTTCCACTGTTTCCCCATCTATTTGCCATGAAGTGATGGGACTGGATGCCATGATATTCGTTTTCTAAATGTTTAGGCACATTATTATTATGCCTGATTCTACAATCTTCTGATCAAAACTGGCACATGTTGTAGACATATTTTGCAGTTCTCAGGTTTATACTGTTTGAAGAATGTTGAAAAACAGGGCCAGAAAAAAAATCCCTGTTGGAGATACCATTTTAGCAGGGAATACCACAGGGGAATTCTCTTCTATGGTCTTTTCATCATGACTCTATGTTGTACTGTATAGATTTTGATTGAGGTACATTCATAAGTTGTTTAATAATTTTTACAATATTACCAATGCAACTTTCAGTTCAGAGACATCCCACAAAAATAAAATTATTACCTTCTTTTATTAAAGTACAAAGAAACTAAACTATAGCTTTGAAAGCTAAATGCTGAATCAATTGCCACATTAGATATTAACACCTAACATTGAAAGACCAGATACTTTGGTGAACTCAGTTACCAACAGATGAAGAAAAATTCTGGACTGTGACAAAATAAAAAATATTAGGCCTCAAAAATATATGACTTTCTGGATAAGAATGGAACCAAAATATGGTTTGTCTTGAGCGTAAACCAAATTAATGTTTTTGTATTTCTAGGATGGCCTCTTCTATAATATCATTAGCTATATGATAACTCTATTTATTATTTTTTTAAAAAACAAAATATACTTAGTAACAAGACTTCCCATAATCTCATAGCAATAAAAACAAAATTTATTTTTTAAAAAGCCATTAATAGTAGAAAATAAATAGATTTCATCCAAAAGTTAGACCCAAATGAAGTCAGTGTGATTATATATGAAAATTCCCTTCTAGGTTATGGACCGTCACAAGGTGATATGCACTTTAATATATTATTTTGAGTAAAATTCAATGTGAACATGCTCTTCCTTGTTAATAAATATGAAATATTACTGAACTATAATTTGCTAGAACATTGGATGGAGGGTCATGAGATTGTTCAGGAGGCAGAGATTAAGACCATCCCCAAGAAAAAGAAATGCAAAAAAGCAAAATAGCTGTCTGAGGAAACCTTGCAAAGAGCTGAGAAAAGAAGAGAAGCAAAAAACAAAGGAGAAAAGAAAGATATACCCATTTGAATGCAGAGTTCCAAAGAACAGCAAGGAGAGACAAAGAAGCCTTCCTCAGAGATCAATGCAAAGAATTGGAGGAAAACAATAGAATGGAAAAGACCAGAGATCTTGTCAAGAAAATTAGAGATACCAAGGGAATAATTCATACAAAGATGGGCTCAATAAAGAACAGAAATTGTATGGACCTAACAGAAGCAGAGGGTATTAAGAAGAGCTGGCAAAAATACACAGAAGTGTACAAAAAAAGATTGTCTTGATACAGATAATCATGACGATGTAAGAACTCACCTAGAGGCAGACATCCTGGAATGTGAAGTCATGTGGGCCTTAGTAAGCATTGCTACAAACAAAGCTAGTGGAGGTGATGGAATTCCGGAGAACTTTTTCAAATCCTGAAAGATGACGCTGTGAAAGTGCTGCACTCAATATGCCAGCAAATTTGGAAAACTCAGCAGTGGCCACAGGACTGGAAAAGGTCAATTTTCATTCTAATCCCAAAGAAAGGCAATGCCAGAGAATGCTCAAACTACCGCACAAGTGCGTTTATCTCACATGCTAGTAAAGTAATGCTCAAAATTCTCCAAGACAGGCTTCAGCAATACGTGAATCATGAACTTCCAGATGTGCAAGCTGGTTTTAGAAAAGGCAGAGGAACCAGAGATCAAATTGCCAACATCCCTGCTGGATCATCGCAAAAGCAAGAGAGTTCCAGAAAAACATCTCTTTCTGCTTTATTGACTACACCAAAGCTTTTGACTATGTGGATCATAATAAACTGTGGAAAATTCTGAAAGAGATGGAAATACAAGACCACCTGACCTTCCTCTTGAGAAACTTGTATGCACATCAGGGAGAAAAGTTAGAACTGGACATGGATTAAAAGACTGGTTCCAAATAGGAAAAGGAGTATGTCAAGGTTGTATATTGTCACCTTGTTTATTTAACTTATATCCAGAGTACATCATGAGAGACATTGGGCTGGAGGAAGCACAAGCTGAAATCAAGATTGCGGGGAGAAATATCAATAACCTCAGATATGCAGATGACACCACCCTTATTGCAGAAAGTGAAGAGAAACTAAAGAGCCTCTTGATAAATGTGAAAGAGGAGAATGAAAAAGTTGGTTTAAAGCTCAACATTCAAAAAACTAAGATCATGGCATCCAGTCCCATCACTTCATAGCAAATAGATGGGGAAACAGTGGAATCAGTGGCTGACTTTATTTTTAGGGGCTCCAAAATCAATGCAAATAGTGATTGCAGCCATAAAATTAAGACACTTGCTCCTTGGAAGGAAACTTATGACCAACCTAGATAGCATATTCAAAAACAGAGAAATTACTTTGTCAACAAAACTCCGTCTAGTCAAGTCTATGGTTTCTCTAATTGTTATGTATGGATGTGAGAGTTGGACTATAAAGAAAGCTAAGCGCCAAAGAACTGATGCTTTTGAAGTGTTGTGTTGGAGAAGACTCTTGAGAGTCCCTTGGACTGCAAGGAGATTCAACCAGTCCAGATCAGTCCTGGACTGATGTTGAAGCTGCAACTCCAATACTTTGGCCACCTCATGTGAAGAGTTGACTCATTTGAAAAGACTCTGATGCTGGGAAAGATTGAGGGCAGGAGGAGAAATGGATGACAGAGGATGAGATGGTTGAAGGGCTTTAGCGATTCTATGGACATGGGTTTGGGTGGTCTCTAGCAGTTGGTGATGGACAGGGAGGCCTGGCGTGCTGTGGTTCATGGGGTCACAAAGAGGTGGACACGACTGAGTGACTGAACTTGAACTTGAACTTGAATGCTATTTAACAGACATAGCACACAGTCTAATGAGAAAAGTATAGCATATCCTCCTATCAAAATCTATATAATATTACTATATAACAAAAACTCAGAGTCACAAAGATATTAACACATTCTAGAAATAACTCTTCTGTCCCAGTAGCCAAGTTACAACTAATCTCAAGAGCAAGCACTTGTACATTTGTGTGAAATTTCTGCTGAGTTCATTTTAAGGTAAAATAAACATAGTAAATGGGAACAGGTAAATGAAATGTGTTTTATAACCTATGATGATGTGATGTTCTAAAAGCAAGACACTCTCCAGAGTGCTTAATATGTGAAGTTCATAGCACAACAAACTTGAATTCAAGTCCAGTTATCATTTGTCATAACTTTAGACAAGTTACAAAATTTTTTGAATGTACTTCATCATCTGGAATAAAGAATAATACATAATTCAAATACAGTCTTGACAACTAAGTGCTAGACTGAATAGTTTTTAAAGAACTATCCCATAGAGAAAAACTAGAAATGTTCAAGTACACAGAGAAACATACACTAACATGTGCTCCAGGGTACTGGAGAGATGTTGAGACCACAGTCTGATCCACAAGAAGAGAGAATCCCAGAGAAACAAACAGGGCTTTGGGTGCTGCTTTTACCTAAAGAAACCTGCCCTTTCAAAACCATAGGTGAAAACCTAGAGAATCAAGTATAAGCTTTGATAAAGTCACAGGATTACAGAGATGAATGTTTGGAGCTCAAGGATCAGAGATGATTTGAGGCCTTAACAGTTCACCAGACTTTGAGTTGGCATCCTAAAAGATTTCACAGTAGTAACAACAACAAATTGGAAATAATATAATTCCATAAGGGGCAATAGGCAAGACTTAGACCTAACCATCTCAATATGTTCAAATTAAAGTGATTTTGGAATTCTGATAGTTCTAATTATGCCACTTTCAAAGGAATAGAGTAAATTTTCTCTCATGAAGAAACTATCAGTTCGGTTCCAGTTCAAGTTGGTGAGAAAAGAAGCTCTTAAACTCACCTCCTCTCATGGACACATCAAAACTAAAGCTACATTCAGAATAATTCCCATTGAATTACATCTTGGGCATATAATAGGGGAAAAAAAAAAAAAAACACCCAGACCAAAATAGGTAGGAGAGGCTGAGACACCATTTCATCATAAACCCTACCTCTAGACAGTGACATACAATCGAGAAGTCGCTACTCTGTGCTTCTAATTAAGGAGTAAAGAACACCTATATTTAGTGCCTCAATTTTTAAAACATCTACCCAAGACAACTCCAAAAGACATCTAGTTCTGAAAGCCAATGGGACTTGAGTCCCCAAGACCCACAATAATATATAAAAGAAGCAACTTGTTTAACTTAATGGGCTTCACAGGCTCCTGAGCAATCACCAATACCTGTACTCCAAGGCTTGGCACAGAGGCAGCAGGCCAGAACACTCAGTCTTTCCCTGAAAGAGGCCTACATGCATAACTTAAAAAGCAATAACCTGAGGGTCAGTTTTCTTATTTAATTCAAATTTAGCAGCAGATTGCAATAGTCTCCAGAAACTGGAGAGTCTGGCAGGCCATCTTTGTGCTCTCTGTCTGACCCATGCCTGGCTGCTATTTTCCAGAAAAGAAGAAAGAAACACCTTAATCACACATCTGATGCCTTAGCTTTTATGCCTCTCACCAAGAGAAAATACTCCTTGATGGCCTAGCCTTGGAGGCCAGCAGGGCTTGTATTCTCTAGGTCAATGGGACTGGAGCAAACAAAGAAATAGTTTTTAGCTGCCCCACCCCCTGCCTACAATCACAGCAAAGAAGACAAAGATGCTTATCCCAGTCTTCCCCTGAAAGATGTCTATTACCATACTTTAGAAGCTCATTCTTGAGGGTCAAGCTACCAACCAGCCTGCATCAAGGTAATGATTGAGATCTTCCCTTTTAGGACACTAACAGGTCTTGTCATACCCTCAATAATAGGGAATCACTTTAATAACAAAGAAGACAATTTAGATAATCACAAAGGTTTGAGAAGCAACAAGGAGATCAGGTCTTCTGAATGATAAGGTTTATTTTTTTACATTGGAAGGACTGATGTTGAAGCTGAAACTCCAATAATTTGGCCATCTGATGTGAAGAACCAATTGTTGGAAAAGACCTTGATGCTAGGAAAGAGTGAAGGCAGGAGGAGAAGGGGATGACAAAGGATGGGATGGTTGGATGGCATCACCAACTCGATGAACATGAGTTTGAGCTGGCATGCTGCAGTCCATGGGGTCGCAAAGAGTCAGATACAACTGAGCAACTGAACTGAGCTGATCACTTACATAAGATCACTCCTCTCCTACACAAGACCACTTCTTTCACCTTGGAAGAGATAGATGTTTTATATAATGCATAGAATCAAAATGGAGAAATCAAGGGAAGAGAGAAGAATAGGTTTCAAGCAAAAGAAGAGGACAAAACTTTTGAAAAATGATTTAATGAAATGGAAATAAATGATTTACCTGATAAAGAATTTAAAAATATAATCATAGAGATTAACTGACATCAGGGAATAACACAAGAACAAAATGAGAATTTCAACGAAGAGATGGAAAATTTAACAAAGTACCTAGATCACAGAGCTGAGAATAAAATAATAAAATTCAAAAGGAGAGTCTGGCAGCAGACTAAGTGAAGCAGAAAGAATGAATCAGTAAACTCAAAGACAAGGAAATAGAATTCATTAAATCACAGGAGTAAAAAGAAAAAGAATGAGAAAAAAAAAAAAAAGAAGCTGGCTTGAGGGACTTATGGGACACAAACAAGTAGACTGATATTCACAATACAAAGGTCCGGGGGTCGGGGGCAGAAGGAAGAGGTAGAAAGTTTTTCTTTCTTTTTCTTTCTTTCTTTCTTTCTTTCTTTCTTTTTTTTTTAAGAAATAATGACAATGTTTTCCTGACTTGGGGAAAAAACACAGACATTAAAATCCAGAAAGCTGCCATGTTCCAAATAAGATGAACCCAGACTCACATTGTCACATACTATAGTTCATTCTCAAACATAGGTTTAAATGAGAGAACAGTTATATGCAGGTATTTTCCCCCAATAAATACATAGTAAAGTAGTACACGTTCTGCAGTTTGTTGAATCTGCGATGTAAAACCTCATATACACGGCAAACTATAGAGTTAGACACAGAGTTTCAAGTGTGCAGGGGATGTTAACTCCCATGTTGTCAAAGGTTCAGCTGTATAATTAAATTGTCAAAAATAAAACACAAGGAGAGAATCTTAAAAGCATAAATAGAAAAGATTATATACAAGAAAACCCCAATAATTTATATGGTACAACAACAACAAGAAAAAATCCCCAATAGCCAAAGCAATCCTGAATATTCATTGCAGGGACTATATTTGAAGCTGAAGCACCAGTAATTTGGCCACTTGATGCATAGAGCCAACTCATTAGAAAACACCCTGATGCTGGGGAAAGATTTAAGACAAGGGGAGAAGGAGACAGCAGAGGATAAAATGGTTGGATATGGTTTCCCTTGTATGTTGCTTGTTGCTTTTCCCTTGCTGCTTTTAATATTTAATATTCTTTCTTTGTGTTTTGTCTGTGTTAGTTTGATTAGTATGTGGCTGGGCATGTTTCTTCTTGCATTTATCCTGTAAACTCTCTGTGCCTCTTAGTCTTGGTTGACTATTTCCTTTTCCATGTTGAGGAAATTTTCAACTATAATCTCTTCAAAAAAATTTCTCACACCTTTTCTTTTTCTCTTCTTCTATTGATTCCTTCTAGAGTATTTTTTATTTCAGGAATTGTATTGTTTGTCTCTGTATGTTTATTCTTTAATTCTTGAGGTTTTTGTCAGTTGATCCTTGCAATTTCTCCATTCTGTTTGCAAGGTTTTTTTTTTTTTTTAAATCATCTTTACTATCATTATTCTGAATTCTTTTCCAGGTAGTTTGCCCATTTTCTCTTCATTTATGTGGACTTCTATGTTTCTAGCTTGTTCTTTCCTTTGTGCAGTATTTCTCTCTCTCTTTTTTTTTTTTAACTTACTGTGTTTGAAGTCTCTGCTTCCCAGGCTTCAAGGTTGAATTCTTTCTTCCTTTTGGTTTCTGCCCTCCTAAGTTTCGTCCAGTGGCTTGTGTAAGCTTCATATAGAGTGAGATTTGTGCTGAGTATTTCTTCTGTTTGTTTGTTTTCCCCTCTGCTGGGCAAGGCTGAGTGAGGCGGTAATCCTGTCTGCTGATGATTGGGTTTGTATTTTTGTTTTGTTTGTTGTTCAAATGAGGCATCCTGCACAGGATGCAACTAGTGGTTGGGTGATGGTCTTATATTCAAGTGGTTTCCTTTGTGTGAGTTGTCACTATCTGATACTCCCTAGGGTTAGCTCTCAACTAATCTAGGGTCTTAGAGGCAGTACTCCCACTACAAAGGTTCAGAGCTTGATCTCTTTACCTAGGACTGATGAGATGAAAATGACTTCTTTGTTTTTCAGACTTCCTGTTATAGTTATTTCCAAAATCTGGTCGACTACATCTTCAGTTTCTCTGCATCCAGAGTGCCTCAGGAGCCACAGTTCTGTTCCCAACTCCATTCTCCTTCTGTAATGGGATAATATATCCATGATATATTGTGATACCAATTGCCAAGGCTTTCCATGGAAACATTAATTCCTTCCACCATCTTAAACCATGGGCTTGATCAGTGTAATATGTTTTGGCTAACAGTATGTAAGTAAATGCAGTTTGCTTCATCTCAGTAGAAACATTAAATAAAACGGTATAGTTAGGCTCCACTTTTCTTGCTCCTATCTTTCAATATGAAAGCATTTTCTTTAAAAATGGTTATTACTTCCATCAGTCTTGAAAAAAGTACCACAGAACTGAGTCCAGCTCAACAGAACCCAGTTAAGCATAATGAAACTCTGTTGGCCTGCCATGCAGGTGACCCACAGTACCTTACATAACGTAACCAAGTGAGCAGCAAATGATTCTGTTGCATGCCAAACAGATTAAACAGTTATTTAGTTGTATAAACAGCTGATTATTCTACATTATCTAAATAACAACGTGAAAACTAATTTGGAGACATAACTACTGAAGTACAAACTGTATCCTCTCCTTGAGTTCAAAAATTTTAATAGTTTTTTTTTTCTTTTTTAAAGACTTTATTGGAGAATAGTTGATTTGTAACAGTTTGCTTGTTATGTTGGTTTCAGGTGTACAGCAAAGTGAATCAGTTATGTGTGTGTGTATGTGTGTGTTCTCAGTCCAACAGTTGTGTCTGACTTTTTGTGACCCCATGGACTGTAGTCTACAAGGCTCCTCTGTCCAAGGAATTTTCCAGGCAAGAATACTGGAGTGGACTGTCATTTCCAACTTAGGATCTTCCCAACTGAAGGATTAAAGCTACTTTCCTTGGGTCTCCTGCACTGGCAGGCAGATTCTTTCCACTGTGACACTTGGAAAGCCTGTTATACATATACATATATCCATTATTTTTTGGATTCTTTTTCCTATATAGGCACTTACAGACTAATGAGTTGAGTTTCTGGTGCTATACAGTAAGTCTTTTTCAGTTATTAAAAATATTTCTTATATATTGTAAATGCCTTTTAGATTTCTCTTGAGCTACCTAAAAGAAACATTTTGACATTATACAATCTTATTATTACTTTATATTTCTGAAGTTCTTTTGGAATTTTATGTTGAATATTTGTGTCTGGCTAAAACATTACTTTGCCAACAAAGATCCATCTAGTCAAGGCTATGGTTTTTCCTGTGGTCACGTATGGATGTGAGAGTTGAACTGTGAAGAAGGCTGAGTGCTGAAGAATGATGCTTTTGAACTGTGGTGTTGGAGAAGACTCTTGAGAGTCCCTTGGACTGCAAGGAGATCCAACCAGTCCATTCTGAAGGAGATCAACTCCGGGATTTCTTTGGAAGGAATGATGCAAAAGCTGAAACTCCAGTACTTTGGCCACCTCATGCGAAGAGTTTACTCGTTAGAAAAGACTCTGATGCTGGGAAGGATTGGGGGCAGGAGGAGAAGGGGACGACCGAGGATGAGACGGCTGGATGGCATCACTGACTCAATGAAAGTGAATCTGAGTGAACTCCAGGAGTTGGTGATGGAAAGGGAGGCCTGGCGTGCTGCAATTCATGGGATCGCAAAGAGTCGGACACAACTGAGTAATTGAACTGAACTGAACTGAAGACTTAATACAAAGTTTTCACAAACTTATTGGAGAATTTTTTCCATAGATATAATTAGCTCTGTTAATGCATTCACTTTATAGGATATTGTTGAAAAGTCATTTCTGGATTAGCTGTCATTCACTACTGTAAATCTGTATGTACTTATATATAATTTGCATGGTATAGAAAATCAGAAGCTTTTATTACTGGCTAGTGGAAATATGAAGAACATATTTACACAGATGTCAGTAATGTGCTTTTTAAAAAAGCCAGTAGACTAGAAAATAAAAAATCAGAAATTTTCTGTTTAATTTGGTTTTGAGAAATCGTGTTGTCAATCACTGTGTTAGTGAACTAATACAAAGAAAATGAATGCTAATTCATTTTTCTATAACTCAGTATTTGATGGAACACAGAACCTTCTAATTTTATTTTATTGTAGCTGTTTTCCTTTGAATCTTCTATCCCTAAATACACCCTGTTTTGCAACTGTTCTTTCAACTTCTAAAAACAGTCAACAAGCTTTACTATGAGTCTGATTGCTTGTATTAAGCTTTTCCGTGTGATCCTATATCCTGTATAGAGAATAATTCTCTTCAACAGGCACAGCTAATTCAGTTCCATAATCAAGGACACCACAAGCCAAGAGCTAATTTAAAAATTAAATGCTAAAAACAGAGCAACATAATTGATTCTACAATTAAATGATTAGAGATAAAGGAACTGTGGCATATTTTGCCTGTTTTTATGACATTAGAGAATCTCCACAATGAACTTTAACATTTTTATTTATAGCATTGGACCTTTTAGTTTAACTCCATAAACTTTTGTCTAATCTGACAAGTTTTAGGTATTTTACATCAGCTAGACTTAAACACTCTGTATATGTAAGTTGAAACTCAAGGAATCCCCTGGCAATAGTGTTTTGCAGACACTGTTTATCATTTACAAATGACATGTTTCCATTCTGGTGAGAATTTGGTAGTCCTAGAATAGCAACACCAAAGCATGACACTTGGTTGTGTGTTTCAACTGCAAATTCACTTTTCTTTCTTCTGTCACATTACATTTTATTTTTTCTTCCCTCAGGCATCAAAGGATGCCTAAACACATCTCATCAATATATTCTGCTGCTTCTCAAATTCAAACTTGGAAACAGGTAAGGTATCTCTGGTTCATTACGTTGAGATTAAAAAAAAAATGGTTCTGAATTTTGGTCATATTTATTTGAGAGAGCTGTCAGTGATGCACTGATAGCCAAAGTTTTAATGTTGGGTTACTATTTTTCTGTAGCAAAAGGTAAGTTAAAGTCTTTACATTGATTGATCATATGTTGGCTAAAACAGTCCTATCATTGTGAAAATGAAAAACAGAAAATATGACCTTATTTTATATACTAGCTAATAACAAAGAATGAGTATGAAATAGTCACACTTACTAAAAGTGTCACACACACACACACACACACACACACACACAATAAAATCTGTCCCCAGCCGCAACTGATAATACCTGTTAGTTCAGTTCAGTTCAGTTCAGTCACTCAGTCATGTCTGACTCTTTGAGACCTCATGAATTGCAGCATACCAGGCCACCCTGTCCATCACCAACACGTGGATTTCACTCAGACTCACTTTCATTGAGTCAGTGATGCCATCCAGCCACCTCATCCTCTGTTGCCCCTTCTCTGCCTGTCCCCAACCCCTCCCAGCATCAGAGTCTTTTCCAATGAGTTAACTCTTCATGTGAGGTGGCCAAAGTACTGGAGTTTCAGCTTTAGCATCATTCCTTCCAAATAAATCCCAGGGCTGGTCTCCTTTAGAATGGACTGGTTGGATCTCCTTGCGTCCAAGGGACTCTCAAGAGTCTTCTCCAACACCACAGTTCAAAAGAATCAATTCTTCAGCACTCAGTTCTCTTCACAGTCCAACTCTCACATCCATACATGAAACTGGAAAAACCATGGCCCTGACTAGACAGACCTCTGTTGGCAAAGTAATGTCTCTGCTTTTCAATATAGTATCTAGGTTGGTCATAACTTCTCTTCCAAGGAGTAAGCGTCTTTTAATTTCATGGCTGCAGTCACCATCTGCAGTGATTTTGGAGCTCCCCCAAAAACTGTTTCCCCATCTATTTCCCATGAAGTGGTGTGATCAGATGCCATGATCTTCTTTTTCTGAATGTTGAGTGTTAAGCCAACCTTTTCACTCTCCTCTTTCACTTTTATCAAGTGGCTTTTTAGTACCTCTTCACTTTCTGCCATAAGGGTGGTGACATCTGCATATCTGAGGTTACTCACATTTCTCCTGGCAATCTTGATTCCAGCTTGTGCTTTTTCCAGTCCAGCGTTTCTCATGATGTACTCTGCATAGAAATTAAATAAGCAGGGTGACAATATACAGCCTTGACACACTCCTTTTCTTATTTGCAACAAGTCTGTTACTCTATGCCCAGTTCTAACTGTTGCTTCCTGACCTGCATATAGGTTACTGAAGAGGCAGGTCAGGTGGTCTGCAATTCCCATCTCTTTCAGAATTTTCCATAGTGTATCGTGATCCACACAGTCAAAGGTTTGGCATAGTCAATAAAGCAGAAATAGATGTTTTTTCTGGGACTCTTTTGCTTTTTCGATGATCAAGCAGATGTTGGCAATTTGATCTCTGGTTCCTCTGACTTTTCTAAACCTGTTTAAACATCTGGAAGTTCATGGTTCAAGCATTGCTGAAGCCTGACTTGGAGAATTTTGAGCATTACTTTACTAGCATGTGAGATGAGTACAATTGTGCAGTAGTTTGAGCGTTCTTTGGCATTGCCTTTCTTTGGGATTGGAAGGAAAACTGACCTTTTCCAGGTCAGTGGCCACTGCTGAGTTTTCCACATTTGGTGGCATATTGAGTGCAGCACTTTCACAGCATCATCTTTCAGGATTTGAAATAGCTCAACTGGAATTTCCTCACCTCAACTAGCTTTATTCATAGTGAAGCTTTCTAAGGCCCGCTTGACTTCATCTTCCAGGACGTCTGGCTCTAGGTGAGTGATCACATCATCGTGATTATCTAAGTCATGAAGATCTTTTTTGTATAGTTCTGTGTATTCTTGCCGCCTCTTCTTAATATATCTGCTTCTGTTAGGTCCATGCCATTTCTGTCCTTTATCGAGCCCATCTTTGCATGAAATGTTCTCTTGGTGTGTCTTACTTTCTTGAATAGGTCTCTAGTCTTTCTGCTTCTGTTGCTTTCCTCTATTTCTTTGCATTGATCGTTGAGGAAGGCTTTCTTATCTCTTCTTGCTATTCTTTAAAAGTTTGCATTCAGATGCTTATATCTTTCCTTTTCTCCTTTGCTTTTCATTTCTCTTTCTCTTGACAGCTACTTGCAAGGCCTCCTCAGACAGCCATTTTCCTTTTTTTCATTTCTTTTCCATGGGGATGGCCTTGATCCCTGTCTCCTGTACAATGTCACAAACCACAGTCCATAGTTCATCAGGCACTCTATCAGATCTAGTCCCTTAAATCTATTTCTCACTTCCACTGTATAATCATAAGGGAGTTGATTTAGGTCTTACCTGAATGGTCTAGTGGTTTTCCCTACTTTCTTCCACTTAAGTCTGAATTTGGTAATAAGGAGTTCATGATCTGAGCCACAGTCAGCTCGTGCTCTTGTTTTTGTTGACTGTATAGAATTTCTCCATCTTTGGCTCTAAAGAATATAATCAACCTGATTTCGGTGTTCCCCATCTGGTGATGTCCTGTGTAGTCTTCTCTTGTGCTGTTGGAAGAGAATGTTTGCCCAGTGCATTTTCTTGGCAAAACTCTATTAGTCTTTGTCTTGGTTCATTCCATATTCCAAGGTCAAATTTGCCTGTTACTCCAAGTGTTTCTTGATTTCCTACTTTTGCATTCCAGTCCCCTATAGTGAAAAGGACATCTTTTGGGGGTGTTAGTTCTAAAAGGTCTTGTAGGTCTTCATAGGACCATTCAGGTTCAGCTCCTTAGCATTACTGGTTGGGGCATAGACTTGGATTACTCTGATATTGAGTTGTTTGCCTTGGAAATGAACAGAGATCATTCTGTCATTTTTGACATTGCATCCAAGTACTGCATTTTGGACTCTTGTGGACCATGATGGTTACTCCATTTCTTCTAAGGGGTCCTGCCCACAGTAGTATATAAAATGGTCATCTGCGTTAAATTCACCTTTTTCCATTTTAATTCACTGGTTCCTAGAATGTCGACATTCACTCTTGCCATCTCCTGTTTGACCACTTCCAATTTGCCTTGATTCATGGACCTGACATTCCAGGTTCCTAAGCAATATTGCTCTTTACATCATTGGACCTTGCTTTTATCACCAGTCGCATCCACAACTGGGTATTGTTTTTGCTTTGGCTCCATCCCTTTATTCTTTCTGGAGTTATTTTTCAACTGATCTCCAGTAGCATACTGGGCACCTACTGACCTTGGGAGTTCCTCTTTCAGTATCCTATCATTTTGCCTTTTCATACTGTTCATGGGGTTCTCAAGGCAAGAATACTGAAGTAGTTTGCCATTCCCTTCTCCAGTGGACTACATTCTTTCAGACCTCTCCACCATGACTCACCCATCCTGGGTGGCCCCACAGGCATGGCTTAGTTTCATTGAGTTAGACAAGGCCGTGGTCCTAATACTTGTGAAGTTTAAAGTTATTTTGAATATATGATAACAATTTTTGTTAATTTTTGTAACAATGCAGTTAAGGTAGGGTTATTTAATATTGCCTGCTGATGAGTTTGGCCTTTACAACATCAATGTATAATACTAATAATGTTTGTTTCTAGAAAATGTAAGTATCATTAAAATAGCCTTATTATCAAACTTTAGTAATTCAGGTAAAGTTAACCCTTAGAAAATAAATAAATAAGCAAAACAATTGTTATAAAATCTCTAAACTTAAAATTGGAGAAGGCAATGACAACCCACTCCAGTACTCTTGCCTAGAAAATCCCATAGATGATGGAGCCTGGTAGGCTGCAGTCCATGGGGTCGCTAAGAGTCAGAGATGACTGAGCAAATTCACTTTCACTTTTCACTTTCATGCATTGGAGAAAGAAATGGCAACCCACTCCAGTGTTCTTGCCTGGAGAATCCCAGAGACAGTGGAGCCTGGTGGGCTGCCTTCTATGGGGTCGCACAGAGTCGGACACTACTGAAGCAACTTAGCAGCAAACTTAAAGTATGTTAACTATTAGTACTTCAGGAGTACACATCATCAATTGTGTTATGTATAATCAATTGCATTATATAACCAGTTGCTTTTCTCTCTTATTAGACATAACTTAACTGAGATCTTTATTCCTTTCTCATGTGACTGCTTCTGAAAAGAATTTATGTTTACTTAAGCTTGTGAGCCCCCAAAAGTTTAACCTGAAACTGTTTCATATCCCAATGTTATTATTTTACCCATTAAAAACATTTTTCACTGAGATGTTTATATTTAAATTTATTTATTTCCAATACTATTTTCCTAACTGAAACTCCTGAGCCATCATAATACTGGCTTCCCAGGTGGCTGAGTGCTAAAAAATCTACCTGCTAAGCAGGGGACATGGGTCAGAAAGATCCTTTAGAGAAGGAAATTGCAACCCACTCCAGTATTCTTGCCTCTGAAATCCCATAGAGAGAGGAGACTGGCAGGCTGTAGTCCATTGGGTGGCAAAAGAGTCAGACACTAAGAGTCAGTCTCTAAGTTTGACTTAAAGACTCAAAATCAAATAAGGAATCTTAGTGAATTAAAATTTGACTTGTGTTTCCTACTCATATCTAAGGGTTCAGGCACTAGCCCATGCATACAACATTTTCAATACCTGACTTCTAAGGTCATCAAAGAAGAGGAAACAATGGAGGAAGTATTCCCACTTTTTAAATTATTTTGATTTTATATCCTGCAACTTTACTATATTCATTGATTAGCTCTAGTAGTTTTCTGGTGGAGTCTTTAGGATTTTCTATGTAGAGGATCATGTCATCTGCAAACAGTGAGA
>SJYF01000353.1:2168319-2190845 GCA_006410515.1 Procapra przewalskii | reverse complement strand
ACATTATGGTGGAGATGAATGAAAGAATTTTAATACATTGTTATTCACAGATGAAGGTTAAGAAGACTGAATTGTAAAGTAGAATAAAGTAAAAAATGAATAAATAAAAAGTAAAGATTCTGGTTGGCTGTAAACCCATGCTAACAACTCTTTAGTTTCCGCAAAAAAAAGAAGACTGAATGAAAGAATTTAAAAAACTGCATAATATTGTAAGCAGTATATTGCTTATATGAACACCCAAATCTAATCTGCAGTGTTATTTTAAAAAATAGATATTCAATTCAGAAATTAGGATGATTGAGGATGACATTTAAAATAAGAAAATTTCCATAAAAATGAATCAGTTAGCTGTCTAGACACTCACTCAAGCTTTCTGCTTAAAGACCACCTTCAGTGATTATGCATGTGATGGATAAGTCACCCAGTGATATTTTGGATTGAAGGTCTTTTTATTATTATTCTCTTTTAGCCATATTCATCAAATAGAGTGAATTATCACCATTTCCATGACAATTCTGCTCTGTTTCATTCTTTGATTGATTATTTATTGCCACCATCAAACCTCAGGTTACTATTAAATAATATATTAGCAAAGATAGCTTTTTAAAGTTTTATTTGACAGCTTGTGTGTTTCTTTTGATTATAAGTGAAGCTACAACACAGAATGTTTACCAAAAAAGGCATCTTTATATTGACAAGTTCTTTGGCAGGACATTTCAGGTTCCTATACCATATGACTTTCACAGTAGACAAGCAGAGGGAGGGACACAAATAAGAGGGATGTCTGGGAGATGCCCCGATTATTCTACATTTTAGCTGATATAAGCTTTTAGTTTGAAGCTTTTATCTCTATGACAATTCACTTTAAATACTAAACTACATGTATTTTGTTTCAGCCTTGCAAGCTGTGGAAGAGATGTGCTTGTGACATAAAAGGCTTGGTGCAGTTTTAGAAATGTGCTACTTCCTCTTGTATCTACTCAGACTTCTGGGGAAACCTCTCTACTAAACAGTGTAATAATCTGATAGCAAAAGCCCAAAAGAAGCAGATGGTCATTGCGATTCTAAAAGAAATTTAGTATGAAATTAAAATTCACTATATACATGGACCATAATATTTTACATAAAACACAGGATCATGAGGTCAGACTGGTGTCAACAGTAGTCACAAGGTCTTGAAGCCACTACAAGCGTATGAAGCCCTTGTTTTCAATGGGCAAGACATGATTTTAACACTTTAAAACTTGTTTGAATATCAAATTTCTTTACGTGGCAGGTATAAGTAACAGTAATTACTTCATAGTTGAAGATCCGTACCTATAAAATGCGGGGCTCATTGTAGGAGTAAATAACTATCCATTCCCCTCACTCTCTGCCACATAATTCTAATGTCTCACAATTTCATTCTGACATCATAGATCTTGGTATTTAGGAATTAGGCAATGCAATATGCAAGCCAGCTTTTGGCCCTGCTATTTATTATCTATATTATGTTAATATATGAGGGAAGGAACTGCCTTTGTTCCCTCATATATACAGTAAAGATAATAGTACCAGATTACTAAAAAATGCAACATGATTTGTAATCCCTAGCTTGTTATTAAGTGCCAATGCATATCTATTTTTGTTACTCATTCTCAGAAATGATGTTTACATTTTATTCTGTTTACAATCATACATTGCTTTAATGAAGTGATTCATTTCCAATCTCAGAAAAAATTCTGGAATCTATATTTCCACAGGATTAATCTACTAATTTTGGGGGGGGAAAAAGGAATCTAAAAAATAGGACCTATTTCAAATTAGTGAAGTTTATATGTTCAGTGTCTCTTGGCCATTCCAGGAATGGAGTTTCAGAAAGAATTCAGCTCACTTTCTCTGAAATGATTTCCATTTTTAAAACCAACCAGTACAGAGAACACACAATAAATAGCCAGTCCTTTTTCGCTATATGGATTACATGAAATCTGTCTTGAGGAAAGTGAAACAGGGCTAAAATGTCCTGTTTCACCAGAAAATCCCACTGAATAGACTTGAAGAGCACGGTTTTTAGTAGTGCTTAATCTGACATTCCAAGAAGGGTGTATGGAGAAAGAACGCTGGAAGGATGGGCTGCCCTAAAGCTGTGGTCATTTAATTAAAATCCAGAGTATATTTACTATAGTTGTACACTAGCTGTACCCTATATTGAATGGTCCAGAGACTTATCAGTATTAACAAAATTCCTAAGTAGGGCCCTGATTATGTCTGTCCAATCGCATGGTAACCTCTCTGAAGATGAGGACTAAGTCTCTTTTCCTAATAGGATGACTCTTTGAATGCGGAGGTAGCTGGACACTCCTGTCATTTTCGAGGTTATTCTCACTAGGCTTTAAATAAGTTTAAAGCAAGTTTTAAGGCTGTGTGTATACATATGTGCTTCACACTTGTCCATTTGCACACATATGTATATTTCATGTACATATTTTTTTCTTTCAGGTGATATAAATTTTGATGAATGTCTTATTATCTCTAATATAAGCCCTGGCCACTCACTCATCCTAAGTGACACACTGAACCTTTATCATAGTCTAGATTCCTTCCTTGGGGAAGGAAATGGCACCCTACTCCAGTACTCTTGCCAGGAAAATTCCATTGGTGCAGGAGCCTGGTAGGCTACAGTCTATGGGGTCACACAGAGTCAGACATGACTGAAGTGATTTAATTTCCCTGTGTGTAAATACTTAAAGGACAAATTTAATTTGTATCATCAGCATCATTATATATAGAGAATACACCAGCATAGTTTGCCAAATAATACTTAATATATTTTAACTGGAATTAGACTTGACATTCCACCAAAATAATCTCTCACCTAAAAATTATCAAACTAAAGCTTTAAACAGCATAAAGCTGTTACAAGTGTAAGACAGTGAGGCATATAATATAAGGGATATAAGCTAAAATTTATTTTACTTTTCTATTAATTTTAATAAATTAGTCACTAGAATATTTCCAAATTAATTATATGCACTCAACTGTGACTTAACACAACTGTAGTGGCAACCCACTCCAGTATTCTTGCCTGGAAAATCCCATGGACATAGAAGCCTGGTGAGCTACAGTCCATGGGATCACAAAGAGTTGGACGTGACTGAAGTGACTTCGTACAACTGTAGAAGAACAGGTTAAATCACTACAAGAAGTTTAAAAGAAAAAAAACCTTTTGTTCTATGGTGTTTTTAGTAGGTCTACTAACAGATAGATGGATCAATGACCAGTTTACAAATGAATCCATCAGTTTCCTGGCAAAGAAAGGAGACACCTATGTTCTGCTAACATTACAGGGTTTGGAGAACATTAGGGATCACATTTAAGGAGCTGTGGGGAAAAAGAAATTAATGAAAGAAATGAAAGTGAAGTTGCTGGAGACTGCATGTTTTTCTCATTATTGTATACTTATATCCCAACAATGTTCTAATAATTTAACAAAGTTATGAAGGGTAATGGCCTTAAACTCATAAATCATTGCATTACTACCTGAAAAACTCCATACAAGAAGACAGCAAGGTTTATATGGGTTTTTAAACCTTAATGAATCTGCCAGGATTTAATATTGGAGTATTCTTCCCTAACTATGATGTTTATGAAGGGAAGCAGTGTGTCCAGTAAATCGATATGTGCACATATATTGGAACAAGTTTAATTTTACACACTTTCCCTCATTCTCTGTTGATACAATCCTTCTTTCTGATTTATAGATAGCAAATAAAGCATTAGTATATAAAGCAAAAACTAAGATACAATTTATCAACTCGTTCAAATCATTTCAAATACATTATTTTGTGATCTACACAGTCAGCAAATGTATCTGTCATTCGATTCTTCTAACACCATTAAAAAAAAAAAGAAAGAAAGTTATTCTTATGGGTCTTTGCTGTTAAGTTGCTTCAGTCATGTCCGACTCTGTGCAACCCTGTAGACGGCAGCCTACGAGGCTCCCCTGCCCCTGGGATTCTCCAGGGAAGAATACTGGAGTGGGTTGCCCTTTCTTTCTCCAATGCATGAGAGTGAAAAGTGAAAGTGAAGTTGCTCAGCTGTACCCGACTCTTAGTGACCTATGGACTGCAGCCTACCAGGCTCCTCCATCCATGGGATTTTCCAGGCAAGAGTATTGGAGTGGCCTTTTCCATTAGGCAGCCTTAAAAAAGGTACATTATGAAGATTAATTCCTTTTGTTTCTATTCTACTCAGTGAAAAAAGCAATAACCTATTAAATATCAACAGTACTGTATATTTTTTTAAACTTTCCTTACATATACTTTTGATTCCATTAGTCTTTTTAAAAAAGAAAAGTGTTTTTTTTTTTTTTTTTTTAAGTATACGAGACAGCAAAAGAGACACAGATGTATAGAATAGTCTTTTGGACTCTGTGGGAGAGGTAGACGGTGGGATGTTTTAGGGGAATGGCATGGACACATGTATAATATATAAGAAACGAATCACCAGTCCAGGTTCGATACAGGATCCTTGAGGCTGATGCACTGGGATGACCTGGAGGGATGGTATGGGGAGGGAGGCGGGAGGGGGGTTCAGGATGGGGAAACATGTGTACAACCATGGCAGATTCATGTTGATGTGTGACAGAACCAATACAATGTTGTAAAGTAATTAGTCTCCAATTAAAATAAATAAATTTAAATTAAAAAATAAATAAGAAAAATCTAATATTACAGTCGCATTTTAAAGATGAAAAGATACAGGAGAATGGAATAGGGTATATGTCTTACACAGAGTTACATGATTTTTAAGAGTAGACTAGGGATTAGAAATCTTATCCTGTGCTAACACAGTATTCATTCAATGAAAAACACTATATTACTCAGCATCCTTTCTAATGGAACAGACACTTTATTTCTATATAAGTGAGCCAAATTTTATATCTTCTGCTTGTAGTTTTGCTCATTTCTCCAAGTTGTTTCTGATTTTGTGCTACCCCGTGGACTGCGGTACCCTGTCCTTCATTATCTCTCACACTTTGCTCAAACTCATGTCCATTAAGTCAATGATGCCATCCAACAGTCTCATCCTCTGTCACCCCCTTCTTCTCCTGCCCTCAATCTTTCCCACCATCAGAGTCTTTTCCAAAGAATTGGCTTTTCACATTTAGTGGCCAAAGTACTAGAGGTTCAACTTCAACATCAGTCCTTCCACTGAATATTCAGGATTAATTTTCATTAGGATTGACTGGTTTGATCTCCTTGCTGTCCAAGGGACTCTGAAGAGTCTTCTCCTGTATCATAATTGGAAAGCATCAATTATTTGGCGCTCAGCCTTCCTTATGGTTCAGCTCTCACATCTGCACATGACTCCTAGAAAAACCATACCTTTGATTATGTGGACCTTTGTCACTAAAGGGGTGCTTCTGCTTTTCAATATACTGTCAAGATTTGCCATAGCTTTGCTTCCACAGAGCAAGTGTCTTGTAATTGTGGCTGCAGTCACTGTCCACATTGATTTTGGACCCCATGGAAACTAAATCTGTCACTGTTTCCACTTTTTCCCCATCTATTTGCTATGAAGTGATGGGGCCAGAACTATGACCTTAGGTTTTTGAATGTTAAATTTTAAACCTGCTTTTCACTCTCCTCTTTCACCTCATTAAGAAGCTCTTTAGCTCCTCTTTGCTTTTGGCCATTAGAGTAGTATCATCTGCATATCTGAGGTTGTTGATATTTCTCCTAGCAATCTTGGTTCCAGCTTGTGTTTCTTCCAGCCCAGCGTTTCTCATGATGTACTCTGCATATAAGTTAAATAAGCAGGGTGGCAATATACAGCCTTGACCTACTCCTTTCCCTGCTGCTTAAAATTCTTCATTCTTTGTGATAGTTACCATAATTAATTGCACATCATATGTTAAACTTAAAAAGTATACACATATTTTAGATATAAAATAGTAATTATAATCATGGATGAAGTACAGAACATATGCAAGGAGACAATATTAATTCTTCAAGTTAACTTTCCTTAGATTAAAAAAAAAATCACATTGCAAAAGTAATGCTGGGTTGTTAACTATATTTTGTTATGGAATAGCTGAATTATATAGCTCAATCTATTGAAAAACTTCACAAAATGATTCTGGTAAAATGAGTTACTGTATTTAGAAATAATATAAAATTATATGTGTGGATAAATTTGGTGAATATATGACCTTCACCATCTAAAATTTAGGAAACTAGTATCCTTAAGGGATTCTATCTAACTTGATTAACACATACTAATTATTTAAATTTTCATTTTTTAAGTTTGTAATGCTTGGATAACACAGTCAGTAGAGCATCAGACTTTTAATATTAGGGTCCAGGGTTCATGTCCCTGTTTGGCTGTTCTGGTTGGGCTTCACTGCAGGCTCAGACAGTAAAAGAGTCCACCTGCAGTGCAAGAGACCCAGGCTTGATCCCTAAGTCAGGAAGATCCCCTAGAGAAGGGAATGACTACCCACTCCAGTATTATTGAATGGATTTCCCTGGTAGTTCAGACAGTAAAGAATCTTCCTGAATGCAGGAGACCTGGGTTCTGTCCGTAAGTCAGAAAAATCTCCTAGAGAAGAGAATGGCAATCCACTCCAGTATTCTTGCCTGGAAATTTTCATGGTCAGAGGAGCCTGATGGGCTCCATGGGTTTGCAAAGACCTGGACACGACTGATCAACTAATAATTTCATTTTTCACTTTTTAGAGGGCAACAGGCAGGAAGGCCAGGGGTCTCTAAATGGAGAAAATAGCCTACAAGTGTCAGACATTTTTATCTCTCTTAAGCAGCAGGAGGACAACTAGCAATATTATTTTCCTTCTCTATACAAACTTAAAAGGAGGTTTCTCTTAAAATTCTATGTTACCATAATGACACCTAGTTTCACTTGAAGTTAACCATTGCCTTTTTCTTATGGAAATGTTTATCTTAAGCTATGCTAGTGTACTATGAAATTACCCCAAACTCTTACTTGATAAACCAGTAGGTATGTTATACTCCTGTATTATTCCTCTAATCTATGTAAATGAAACTATTTGTATGGCGCTTCTTCCCTGATGGCTCAGAGGTTAAAATGTCTGCCTGGAATTCAGGAGACCAGGGTTCGATCCCTGGGTCGGGAAGATCCCCTGGAGAAGGAAATGGCAACCCACTCCAGTACTCTTACCTGGAGAATCCCATGGAAGGAGGGGCCTGGTAGGCTACAGCCTATGGGTTCGCAAAGAGTCTGACACAACTGAGCGACTTCACTTTCACTTCTGCTCTTCTTCAAGGTTCAAGTTAATCCTTTTATGGCCCAAGATAAACCATTTGGTGCCAAGATTATCCCAAAGTACATCTTATGGGTGAGGGTCCTGGTGCCATTCTAGTTTTAAGACATTCCTTTCTTTCATTAACAGACTGCTGATGACTATATAACATCCAGCTGAAGACTAGCAGGAGGGTAAGGAGATACCCCTCATCTAAGGTAAGAGAAACCCAAGTAAGATGGTAGGTGTTGCAAGAAGGCATCAGAGGGCAGACACACTGAAACCATACTCACAGAAAACTAGTCAATCTAATCACACTAGGACCACAGCCTTGTCAAACACAGTGAAACCAAGCCATGCCTGTGGGGCAACCCAAGACGGGAGGGTCATGGTGGAGAGGTCTGATAGAATGTGGCCCACTGGAGAAGGGATGGCAAGCCACTTCAGTATTCTTGCCTTGAGAACCCCATGAACAGTATGAAAAGGGAAAATGATAGGATACAAAAGAGGAACTCACCAGGTCAGTAGGTGCCCAACATGCTACTGGAGATCAGTGGAGAAATAACTCCAGAAAGAATGAAGGGATGGAGCCAAAGCAATAACAGTATCCAGCTGTGGATGTGACTGGTGATAGAAGCAAGATCCAATGCTGTAAAGAGCAATATCCAATGCTGTAAAGAGCAATACATAGGAACCTGGAATGTCAGGTCTATGAATCAAGGCAAATTGGAAGTAGTCAAACAAGACATGACAAGGGTGAACGTCGACATTCTAGGAATCAGCGAACTAAAATGGACTGGAATGGGTGAATTTACCTCAGATGACCATTATATCTACTACTGCGGACAGGAATCCCTCAGAAGAAATGGAGTAGCCATCATGGTCAACAAAAGAGTCCGAAATGCAGTACTTGGATACAATCTCAAAAACGAGAGAATGATCTCTGTTCGTCTCCAAGGCAAACTATTCAATATCACAGTTATCCAAGTCTATGCCCCATCCAGTAATGCTGAAGAAGCTGAAGTTGAAAGATTTTATGAAGACTTACAAGACCTTTTAGAACTAACACTCAAAAAAGATGTCCTTTCCATTCTAGGGGATGGAATGCAAAAGTAGGAAGTCAAGAACACCTGGAGTAACAGGCAAATTTGGCCTTGGAATACGGAATTAAGCAACGCAAAGACTAACAGAGTTTTGCCAAGAAAACACACTGGTCATAGCAAACACCCTCTTCCAACAACACATGGACATCACCAGATGGTCAACACTGAAATCAGATTATTATATTCTTTGTAGCCAAGGATGGAGAAGCTCTATACAGTCAACAAAAACAAGACCAGGAGCTGACTGTGGCTCAGATCATAAACTCCTTATTATCAAATTCAGACTTAAACTGAAGAAAGTAGGGAAAACCACTCGATCATTCAGGTATGACCTAAATCAAAAACCTTATGATTATACATTGGAAGTGATAAATAGATTTAAGGGCCTAGATCTGATAGAGAGAGTGCCTGATGAACTATGGACTGTGGTTCGTGACATTGTACATGAGACAGGGATCAAGACCATCCCCATGGAAAAGAATGCAAAAGAGCAAAATGGCTGTCTGGGCAGGCCTTAAAAATAGCTGTGAAAAGAAGAGAGGCAAAAAGGAAAGGAGAAAAGGCAAGACATAAGCATCTGAATGTAGAGTTTCTAAGAATAGCAAGAAGAGATAAGAAAGCCTTCTTCAGCGATCAATGCAAAGAAATAGAGAAAAACAACAGAATGGGAAAGACTAGAGATCTCTTCAAGAAAATTAGAGATACCAAGGGAACATTTCATGCAAAGATGGGCTCGATAAAGGACATAAAAGGTCTGGACCTGACAGAAGCAAAAGATATTAAAAAGCGGTGGCAAGATTACACGGAAGAACTGTACAAAAAAGATCTTTACGACCCAGATAATCATGAGGATATGATCACTAATCTAGAGCCAGACATCTTGGAATGTGAAGTCAAGTGGGCCTTAGAAAACATACTACGAACAAAGCTAGTGGAGGTGATGGAATTCCAGTTGAGCTGTTTCAAATCCTAAAAGATGATCCTGTGAAAGTGCTGCACTCAATATGCCAGCAAATTTGGAAAATTCAGCAGTGGCCACAAGACTGGAAAATGTCAGTTTTCATTCCAATACCAAGGAAAGGCAATGCCAAAGAATGCTCAGACTACTGCACAATTGCACTCATCTCACATGCTAGTAAAGTAATGCTCAAAATTCTCCAAGCCAGGCTTCAACAATACATGAACCGTGAACTCCCTGATGTTGAAGCTGGTTTTAGAAAAGGCAGAGGAACCAGAGATCAAATTGTCAACATTTGCTAGATCATCAAATAAGCAAGAGAGTTCCAGAAAAACATCTATTTCTGCTTTATTGACTATGCCAAAGCCTTTGACTGTGTGGATCACAATAAACTGTGGAAAATTCTGAAGGAGCTGGGAATACCAGACCACCTGACCTGGCTTTTGAGAAATCTGTATGCAAGTCAGGAAGCAACAGTTAGAATTGGACATGGAACAACAGACTGGTTCCAAATAGGAAAAGTACTCAAGGCTGCATATTGTCACCCTGCTTATTTAACTTCTATGCAGAGTACATCATGAGAAACGCTGGACTGGAAGAAACACAAGCTGGAATCAAGATTGCTGGGAGAAATGTCAATAACCTCAGATATGCAGATGACACCACCCTTATAGCAGAAAGTGAAGAGGAACTAAAAAGCCTCTTGATGAAAGTGGAGAATGAAAAAGTTGGCTTAAAGCTCAACATTCGGAAAACGAAAATCATGGCATCCAGTCCCATCACTCCATGGGAAATAGATGGGGAAACAGTGGAAACAGTGTCAGACTTTATTTTGGGGGGCTCCAAAATCACTGCAGATGGTGACTTAAACCATGAAATTAAAAGACGCTTACTCCTTGGAAGAGAATTTATGACCAACCTAGATAGTATATTCAAAAGCAGAGACATTACTTTGCCAACTATGGTCCATCTAGTTCAGTCTATGGTTTTTCCTGTGGTCATGAATGAATGTGAGATTTGGACTGTGAAGAAGGCTGAGCGCCAAAGTGTTGGTGTTTTTGAACTGTGGTGTTGGAGAAGACTCTTGAGAGTCCTTTGTACTGGAAAGAGATCCAACTAGTCCATTCTGAAGAAGATCAGCCCTGGGATTTCTTTGGAAGAAATGATGCTATAGCTGAAACTTTGGCCACCTCATGCGAAGTGTTGACTCATTGGAAAAGACTCTGATACTGGGAAGAATTGGGGGCAGGAGGAGAAGGGGATGACGGAGAATGAGATGGTTGGATGGCATCACAGACTTGATGAACGTGAGTCTGAGTGAACTCTGGGAGTTGTTGATGGACAGGCAGGCCTGGCGTGCTGTGATTTATGGTGTCGCAAAGAGTCAGACACGACTGAGCAACCTAACTGAATTGAGTCCTTCTGCCCCCTTCTGATGCCTATGTCAGAAGCTTTCTCTATCTCCTTCATACGTTAATAAAACTTTATTACACAAAAGCTCTGAGCTATCAAGCCTCGTCTCTGGCCCCGGATTGAATTCTCCTCTAGGGGCCAAGAATCATGGCGTTGTGATTCAACAACAACCTTTCACTTTCAAGTTTGAATGTGTGTGTGTATATATATATATATATATATATATATATATATACACACACACACACACACACACACACACACACACACACACACACACAGTATACCTAAAATAAAAGAACAATTAAACAACATCCACCTGAATTTTTGAGTTATTCAAAATACAGCTAAGAATTTGTAGCTTGGCTCATTTTAAAAACAAGACTTGGAGATATACTAAACTTATTTATGCTAAAAAGAAAACAGGACTCCTTTAGTGTAATCATATGTAAAATATAAAACTTAGCCAAAGTTTTGGATTTTGTTCTGTTGAGTTTGTCCATCCATAAATTAAACGTTGCACTATCCTATGTGTATACATTGGATGTAATGCAATCAATATAACCAATGTTTTCAACAAGGCCATTTAAAAATGCTAAGAATACCTTATTTGAATAGTTAATATTAAAGAATGCTTCATTCTTAGCCTTCCAAATGCCTACCCTTAGGAAAAAAAATTTGCTGTGAAGGTTGTATCTTTAGATTATATTTGTATGCAACATAAATGACTGACCTGATCTCCGTTTAAATGGATTCTCCTCAGATATCTCAGAGCTTGTCAAAGTAAAACATAATATTGGCAAAGACACCTTTGTTTTTTCCAGATTTTTTTCTCAAGCAGATTGTTATGCTTAACCAAAGTAAAAGCAAACATACGGCACTAAGAGATATATGAGAAGACTATATTCTGGAATGTCTGATGATCCTTTTTTTCCCTCTGCCTGCCTGCTGCCACTTTTCCCCTGCTATAGGGCTAAGACTGTGCCACATAAACATGAAATATATTTATGGAGAATAAGAAGTTCATCACAGAAATTGCTCACAAGACTGCTCTCCTAATTCACATTTTCAGGCCTTTTTAGTAGTGCCAGCTGTCCTTGGAGACTCCCAGCAGTCTGATGTCAAAGTCTCCTCCAGAAGCTGTTTTTAGTTCCACTTTGGCTGATTTCATAAAATGTCAAATGCAACAAGTCTGCTGGGGTGAGAAATAATTTACTCTCAACAAATTTGTGCTTCATTGGCATTTCCTCCTTGTTATTGTTTTACCATTAGGTTTTTATTAATGATGCTTGGAGTGGCTCCAGGCTTATTATGCAACATTAGAAATGTAAAATTTATTTTCTGGGGGTTTTTGGTGTTCTGACATTCAGACATGAGAGCATCGGTAGAATGACTTAAGTGCTATAAAAATGAGTCCACATAACTATATTTGGTCTTATTAAAAAGTATTCCAACCAATATTTTCCTGACAGGTTGGTCTTGGCTTGATCCAAAACACTGGAACCCATTGTGAAGATCAGCAGGTCATGGAAGGCAAAAATTCTGTTCAGAACTCTGGCAATCCAGTAGCCTCAGCCACTGTTTGCTTGGGAATAAAGAAGGAAGTATATGGTCGCTGGGTTTTATTGCAGTGTCCACTCTGCAAGCACTGAATTCTCTTCCCCGAGTACTTTAACAGATCTAGCTCCAGGTTTATTACAAAAGATGTGGTGGGCAAACAGCCTCTCCAGGACAAATACTTTGCTCATGATATATGGAAATGGCTACAAGAGTCACTAATCATATTATGAGTATTTATTTCATGTATGAATCATCAATGAAAATCTATGAACAGTTGTCTCTACTTTGTTCCTTACATAAAATACATAGGAAAATCCCTCAATTTTATTTCAATTCTTTGGTTTAGTATTTCATTATAAGATGAGAAATATCTGTAGGCAATAATTGGGCTAATAGCAATCAGTCACATTTCAAATGAGAATATGATGCTGAAGTTGGAAGCAATGGGCTGTTACTACGATTTTCTTGTCTTTTCTTAAAGACCTAAATAACTCAGACTGAATGAATTCTTTCAGTGCTTTAGTGTTCTTTACCTTTAAAGACAAATTCTTATAAAACAATATTTTAAGACTGAGGCAAAACACACATAGGGAGAAATGAATCACAGGTGTGATATAGTTTTGCCTATCACCCCTGCTGGGCACCGAGACAGGCAGCATGGTGTATTAAGGAGTTATTCTGTAAGCCAAGAGACTTGGCTTGGCTTTCTTCTTCACTGTAGGTCTTGAACAACTCAGCTAAGGCATTTTTCAGGGAGCCAGCATGAGGAGTCTCGCCCATGGCAAAGGTCATAAGGTTAAGGGACCCGACAGGCAAAGGCAAGTCGGGCCTTAAGGGAACCTCACTGGATCTGCTCGTGCATCTGCCCCCAAAACCAGAGTTTGCCTGCCTTGCTGCATTATGCCTTTCACCCATACTTCTGATATTACAGGGGGCTATTCCCCACCACCGATCTCTGAAAAGGAGTTAACTTAGGACTCCAGTTAATAAATCTCCTGGGCCTTACAAGGGCGTTTCAGTCCAAAAACCTCTACTGGCAGACCAGCTTGTGTGACAAGATTATTCACACTCTTGCTACTACATACATGATTGTTTACAAACTCAACCATAAACAGCACAGAGTTTGGAGTATTTTGAAAGTCTTAGTTAGCATAGGGTTTTTCTAAAGATAAAAATCATGTTGGTGAAGTGTTTCATTGCTGTTAATGATTGCCACCAGGCCTCCATATCCTTAGGCACCTGGGAGTATGTTAATCAGTGCAATTGGAATGTAGAAAAATAAATATAGTAGTTTTGATGTTAGCAATACTAGACTTTTGAGTTAATGAATTTTCTCTTTTGTTATAGATCACTGTACTCCTCTTTCTTTGTTATAAATCATTGTGTCCTTGCTATATAAAAATGTAACTTTATCAGTATCTTAAGACTAAATAGATCTTAAGGGGAAACAAGTTTTCTGATCAATTAACCTTTATCAATAGAAAGAAAGGCGGGGCCATAAAATGTTAATCGGTCTCCAGACCAGAAGATATTGTGAACAAATGTAAGACCCTTGTAAGAACAAAGATTTGCTGATAAGGGTCAGAGCAGCTGACCCTGCGTGACTCTGTTTCTTACATTTATCTCTATGTACAACTAAAAGTATAAAAGTGGACCTGGAAAATAAAGAAACAAACCAGTTCCTGGAAAGACTGGTTTCCACCATGTGATCTTTCCTCGTTCTCTTCTTTTTCTGGCTGAATTCCCATCTGCAGTGTGGAGGCTCACTATGTCTACTTACTTGCCCTGGATTCTAAGACCCATGTGAGAGGAAACCCAAGGGAGGGCACCCTCCACTATTCAAGTGGGTACCAGTGGCCTACGTAGGTGGTGCAAACTCCTTGTCTTGGAGTTTTATTGGTTTTCCACATAAACCAAGTTATTCAGTATCTTTTCTCCACTTATTTTCCTACTACATTATTTCTTTCTAATCTCTCTCCATATCTTTAATTAAGCAACTAATTCCTCAGATGCCAACGCCTCCCCCACCTCGAATTCCCTGGATCCACTGGGGCTGGACCCCCAGCAGCATTTAATTTCTGTCCTCAGTTTCCTTAACTGTAGCATGTTTAAAAGGTCCTAAACAAACATGGAATTCCTCCTGTAATCAATAATAATGTCATTCTAATTTTTTTTAAATAAAGAAAGTGTTTGAAGACTTGTAGGAGCAGATCCTGAGTGTCTATTGCTTGCTTAATCTAGGTGGATGTTGTCACCCTGTTTTTTCAATTTATATGCAAAGTACATCATGCAAAATGCCAGGCCATATGAAACACAAGCTGGAATCAAGATTGTTGAATAAATATCAATAACCTCAGATATGAAGATTGTCATGCAAGTGTATGTTCCCTGGTTCTTTGTCTCATTACAACAAAGATTTGGAGCAAAGGACATTAAAACCCTCAGTGCATCACAGCTCTCAGGTCTTGGACAAACCGTGTTACAGCTCTTAGGCAAATCAGTGTTACAGCTCTATTTTATTTAGAAGATAGCAGGAAAATGGGAGAGAGAGAGAGAAAGAGTGCTCGCATGGGGGAGAGAAAGAGAGAGAGAGAGAGAAAGGGAGAGAAAGAGAGAGAGAAAGAGTGCACACACGTGGGAGAGAAAGAAGAGAGAAAGAAGAGAGAAAGAGAGAGAGAGAGAGGGCTTTGGCTCTTCCTTTTATATGTTTTCTTCCACCTGGGCCCGCCCTATGTAAATTGGGCTTAGCCAGGAGTGCTGTTTGTTCCACCTGAAGTCTTCACTCTGGTCCTCGGACCTTTCTTTGACCTTCCTTGTTTTTTTTTAGCCACCACCATTTTGGACTCCATTTCCCTATTCTACCTACCTAACAAGATGACACCACCCTTATGGAAGAAAGCAAAGAGAAATTAAAGAGCCTCTTTGTGGCGGGGGCGCTCCGCAGAAAGAGTAGAGGCAGTGGAACTTCCCTCAGCAAAGCCGAGGGGTTCCCGAGGAGAGGTGAGCCTGCTGTCTGCCAACCCAGGCCCTCGGCAAGTGAGAGACAATCAGACACAACAAGGGTTCCAGCGAAGCAGTTCCACTTTATTGTTGCAAACTCCCAGCTTATATAGACAAACAGGGGGATTTTAGGAGGGACTTTCCATAGTTGCACCAATCACGTTAGAGGTCAAATCATCATGTGCCTTCATTATAACAAGAGTCTATGGAGATCACACACTGTCTATGTGCATGGAAATCAAGAGAGCCAATCAAAAAACTTTGACAAACAACATAGACCACGTCCCCATTTCTTCCACCAGGCACCATCTTAGGTTTTCGACCACAAAGCTAGCCCCTTTGTTTTTAAGGTTTCCCATTTAGAGCCGCACACCTCTTGATGAAGATGTAAGAGGAGTGTGAAAAAGCTGGTTTAAAATTCAATATTCAAAAAACTAAGATCACGGGGAGAGAGTCAATTCCTAGGTAGGTTGATAATAAATCAGGTGCCCCCAAGGAGGAGAGAGGAAACTGGGGCTTTAAAGGGGGAGAGAGGGGTCTGAAGTTCTTAAGGAGGAGAAAAGGACAAACTTTTTTTTTTTTCTACATTCCTTAGACTTATTGACATAAAACTTATTTTTCTTTAAGCCCAGAAATGATGATTATGCAATAAAACAACACAACTTAAACTCTGTACCAATTATTATATAGCAACAATGTATCCTACTTCAGGGCATGTTTCTCCTTCTGGAGAAACATGGATTCTGACTAATCCTGTTATCTTAAAATGAATATTGTGGGCAAAGGTTTGGTAAGAATTTTACAACCTTGAGACAGTCTTTTGATTTACTCTAATAGCCAATTGAAAAAGTATATAGCTCCCTTGCTAAGACTAGCAAGGGGGGCACTTTTATCATCCTTCTGATGTCTATGTCAGAAGTTTTCTCTTCACCTTTTTGTACTTTAATAAAACTCTACTACACAAACGCTCTTGAGTGATCAAACTTGATCCCTGGTCCTGAGGCTACATCTTCTTCAGAGATTACAAAACTGACATCCTTCATTATAAGCTATAAATGGCATCCAGTCTCATTGCTTCATGAAAATAAATGGGGGCAGGGGGATGGAAACAGTGACGTATTTTATTTTCTTGTGCTCCAAAATTATTGTGGACAGTGACTGCAGCCATGAAATTAAAAGATGCTTGCTTCTTGGAAGAAAAGCTATGACAAAGCTAGACAGTGTATTAAAAAGCAGACATAACACTTTGCTCACAAGGGTCCATGTAGTCAAAGTTATGGTTTTTCCAGTAGTCATGTATGGATGTGAGAGTTGGACCATAAGGAAGGCTGAGCACTGAAGAATTGATGCTTTTGAACTGTGGTGTTGGAGAAGACTCTTGAGAGTCCCTTAGACTACAAGGATATCAAACCAGTCAATCCTAAAGGAAATCAGTCTTGAATATTCATTGGAAGGACTGATGGAAGAGTTGACTCATTAGGAAAGACCCTTATGCTGGGAAAGACTGAGGGCAGGAGAAGAAGGGGGTGACAGAGGATGAGATGTTTGGATGGCATTACCAACTGAATGGAGATGAGTTTGAGCAAATTACTGATATAGGGAAGGACAGGAAAGGTTTGTGTGCTGCAGCCAGGGAGTCACAAAGAGTCAGACATGACTGAGCAACTGAACAAAAACAACAAACCAAGGCTATGATGTAAAAAAATTCACACTCTAAAAGCAACTTCTTTTGTAAAATACATTTATCTTTCAGTTCAGTTCAGTCACTCAGTCGTGTCTGACTCTTTGTGACCCCATGAATCGCAGCACGCCAGGCCTCCTCGTCCATCACCAAATTCTGGAGTTCACTCAGACTCACGTCCAACAAGTCAGTGATGCCATCCAGCCATCTCATCCTCTACATTTATCTTTAGGGCTACACTATTATGAAGAAAACCTACCTCCTGTGACTACCTACATGAATTTCCATTTATCAAATAGCTATGAATAATATAAAACATATTTAAAATAGAAAAAGGAAAATATATGTTCTCTGCCTCTTCTCCACAATAAAAACCTACTTTATCACCATGCTGCAAATTAACATCTTGATCCAGGTCAAATCATGACTTGGAATTGCCTAAATATAACAATAGAGTAAGAAAGAAAGAATCAAATTGTTTTGATTTTATTATTAATCTTTAAAATAAATATATCTATTTATGGATGTATTTCTGGAAAACAACATGACATGATATATCTAGAAGTTTATGAAAAGGAGTCTTTTTCATAACATTTTTCCATGGTTGTTTGGGTGCCCTCAAATAATGCCATCATTTACTATTTCCAATTACTTTTTTTGCAATAATCTAGTCCCTAGATACCATTGTGCTCTATAACACCATCACAATTCATAATCATAAGTTTTGAGATTCTATAGCACAATCTTTTATTTTATTATCTACTAGGTAAAGCACTAAGATGTTGACTGAAGCTATTAAATTAAGACACTTGCTGGGAGGTTCCAAGATGGTGGAGGACTAGGATGGGGAGACCACTTTCTCCACCACAAATTCATCAAAAGATAATTTGGATACTAAGCAACTTCCAGAAAACAACTTCTGAACACTGAAGGAGGGCACCATGCACCCAGAAAGGTAGCCCATTCTCTTCAAAAGGAGGTAGGACAAAATAGAGAAGATGAAAAGAGAGACAAAAGTGTTAGGAACAGACTCTTCATGGGGAGGAAGTCGTGAAGGAGAAGTTTCTAAACAGTAGGAAAACACTCACAGGCAGGTTTGTGGGGAGTTCTGGATCTCAGAGGGCAACATAACCGGGAGAAAACAAACAAACGAACAAAATGGAAAATACATGCCTAAGTGCAACTGCCAGGGGAGAAGTAGCCCAGACGCTCACATTCACCATAAGCGAGTAGGGGCTGGACAGGGAAGTGAGAGCTGCATAATCAGTGCTTAGGGTAAGAATAGGGCCTAAATACCCTGAGGAAAATCTGAGGCAGCTAATGTGAGATAGCAACCCAAACTGTGGGATCTCCAGATAGGAAAATAAAAAGAGAACTTTTGCATGAAAGGCTCTAACTCGCAGCCTGGCCCACTCATAGAGTGAAAAATTGAGCAAATACCAAAAGAGAGTTAGCAGGCTGCATATAGGTTCCTCCCCGCTGGAGTCAGAGAGGTAGGCTGACAGCCAGAGCCAGAAGGCAAGGGGTTACTCCAATCTCAGTCCCCAGAAACTGGCATCCTCCACCGAGCTGGCAGCAGGCTCTTAATTGCTAAACACGTCTTTCTGGGATCCTGGGTGATTGACTTCTGCCAGATGGGTAACACCCTGATATCAGCTCTCCAGAGGAGATACTTGAGACCATACTCTTGTGGCGTACCTGGGAAATGGAGCAGATGGTACTGGGGAGGTGATTAGGATGCACAGCCCACCTGGGACAATGCATTCGCCAAATAACTGCTCACCTGAGATGCTTGGACCTGGGAAAGGTGTAAAACACATGCCCAGGCAAGTCTGTAACCTTGCAAAGTACCCAAGAACCTGAGTTGCTTAGATCTGGAAAGTGCACAAAATGCAGGGCCCGCTATGGACAGTGCCCTTGCAGAGCACCCTTGTGACAGAGAAGTGGACAACCAAGAGTCACGTGCCACTTTGAGGTGAAGCAAACCCAGTGTGGTCCATACTGTGAGCACTCCCCACACATGCCATTTGTTCACAGTACCCCTCCCTTCCCACAACACAACTGAACCAGTAAGCCCAAATAAATGACCACCTTTGCCCCCTTGTGACAGGGCAGAAATTAGACAGTGAAAAGACTTGCAAACAGAGGAAGCCAAACTAAACAAAGAAGAGGGAACCACTCTGGAAGTGACAGAGTCAATAGATTGACACCTGGTAGTTAACAATGACTAAACATTGACTTCTCTGGTGTCTCAGATGGTAAAGTGTCTACCTACAATG
Organism: Procapra przewalskii; assembly: GCA_006410515.1. Taxonomy (NCBI): domain Eukaryota; kingdom Metazoa; phylum Chordata; class Mammalia; order Artiodactyla; family Bovidae; genus Procapra; species Procapra przewalskii. The sequence continues at coordinate 2,171,590 of SJYF01000353.1, read as the reverse complement.
CAGGAGACCTGGGTTCGATCCCTGGGTCAGGAAGATCCTCTGGAGAAGGAAATGGCAACCCACTCCAGTACTCTTGCCTGAAAAATTCCATGGATGGAAGAGCCTGGTAGGCTACAGTCCGTGGGGTTGCAAAGAGTTGGACACAATTGAGTGACCACCTCACCTCAAACATTGGAGCGGGTCTGTAGTCCTTGAGAACAAGTGCAAGCTTGAATAAGGAACTATCTGAAAATGAACTGAACCCATACTGCCCATAAAACTCCAGAGAAATTACTTGATATATTTTTACTATTATCACTTTTAATTTCTTTTTAAATTTAAGTTCTTTATTACGCCTTTAATTTTCATTTTTGGAACCTACTATTACCTTGCAGAAAAAGACCCTATTTTTAAAGGAAATTTCATATATATATATATTTATAATTTTTGTTCTGATATTGTTTTGCTTTTTTAATATTGTTTTTTAGAGAGTCTAAACTCTAGATGTTTAATCTTTGCTTTTTGGTGTTAGTTATCAATTGTGTTCCTTTAAGAAATCTAATCTTCAGTATACAATTTCAGTTAAGGGTGGGATTACTGGCTTGATTTCTCTCTCCCCTTTTGATTCTCCCTTTTCTACCCCAGGACCCTCCCCCTTCTCTTCTCTACTTAACTCTGTGAATTTTTCTCAGTGTTCCAGGCTTTGGAGAACATTAAGGAAACTGATTACTGGATAAAATGGTCTCTCTCCTTTTTACTACCCCTCTTCTCCTCATGCTCACCTCTGTCTCCCTCTTCCCTCTTTTCTTCTCTATGTAACTCTGTGAACCTCTCTGGGTGTTCCAGACTGTAGTTAGGGAACTGATTACTGGCTTCATTGCTCTCTCCCTTTTTGACACTCCCTCTCCTCCTGGTCACCTCTATCTTGTTCATTCCTCTTCTCTTCTTCATGTACCTCTCTGAACTTCTCTGGTGTCCCTCACTGTGGAGGATTTCTTCATCATTAACCTAGATGTTTTATCATCTGTGTTGCATGGATAGAGAAATCTTGAGGCTACTCTAGGAATAAGACTGAAAGCCAGAGGCAGCAGGCTAACTCCCAACTTGAAAATATCTGAGAACTCCTGATTCCAGGGAACATTAATAGATAAGAGCTCACTCAAAAGCCTCCATACTTACAATGAAACTAAACACCACCCAAGAGCCAACAAGTTCCAGAGTAAGACATACGATGCTAATTCTCCAGCAAAGCAGGAACTCAGACCTGAGCATTAAAAGACAATCTGCCCAAAGCCATGCAAAACCCATAGACACCCCAAAACTCACTATTGGACACTACATCACACTCCAGAGAGAAGAGATCCAGCTCCACCCACCAGAACACACATGCAAGCTCCAATAAACAAGAAACATTGACAGGCCCCTAGTCCAACCCCACCCAAAGGGAGCATGCTCCACACACAAAAAAGAGGAACCAAGAATTTCCAGCTTGCAGAAAGATCACCCCAATTACAGCAATTTAAACAAATGAAAAGGCAGAGAAATATTCAGCTGGCAAAGGGACATGATATATGGCCATAAAACTAAACAAAACAGAAGGAGCTAGGGAGTTGCCTAAATTATTATCTGGAGTTCTCCACAATAATAATACTACAGATGATACAAAATCTTGAAAACAAAATGGAGTTACAGATAAATAGACAAGAGACAAGGATTGAGAAGATGCAAGAAATCTTTAACAAGGACCTAGAAGAAATAAAGAAGAGTCAATCAATAAAGAACAATGCAATAACTAAGATCAAAAGCACTCTGGAGGGAACAAACAGTAGAATGAGGGATGCAGAAAATAGGATGAGTGAGGTGGAAGATAGAATGGTGTAAATAAATGAATCAGAGAGGAAAAGAGAAAAAAGAATTGAATGAAATGGGGACAACCTAAGAGACCTCTGGGATAATGTTAAATGCCCCAATACTCGAGTCATAAGAGTCTCAGAAGAAGACAAAAACAAAGGGCATGAGAAAATACTTGAGGAGACAGTAGCTGGAAAGTTTTCTAAAATGGGGAAGGAAATAGCCACCTGAGTCCAAGAAACCCAGAGTCCCAAACAGAATAAACCCAAGGCAAAACACCCCAAGACACATATTAATCAAACTAATGAAGATCAAACACAAAGAATAAGTATTAAAAGCAGCAAGGGAAAGGCAACAAATAACAAAAAAGGGGATCTCCAGAAAGATAACAGTTGACCTTTCGAGAGAAACTCTTCAGGCCAGAAGGGAATAGCAGGACATACTTAAAGTGATGAAAGAGAAAAACTGACAATGCATATTAATATACCCAGCAAGGATCTCATTCAAACATGAAGGAGAAACCAAAAACTTTACAGACAAGCAGAAGCAGAGAAAATTCAGCACCATCAAAACAGCTCTTAAACAAATGCTAAAGGATCTTCTCTAGATAGGAAACACAGAAAAGGATTATAAAATCAAACCCAAAACAACAAAGTAAATTGCAACAGGATCATAGTTATCAATACTTACCTTAAATGTAAATGGTTTGAATGCCTCGACCAAAAGACAAAGACTTGCTGAACAGATAGAAAAACAAGACCCTTATATAAGCTGTCTACAAGAGACCCACTTCAAACCAAGGGACACATACAGACCAGAAGTGAAGGGCTTGAAAAAGATATCTCATGCAAATAGAGACCAAAAGAAAGCAGGAGTAGCAATGCTCACAATCAGATAAAATAGACTTTGAAATAAAGACCATGAAAAGAGACAAAGGACACTACATAATGATTAATGGATCAATCCCAGAAGAAAATATAACAATTATATATATATATATATACATATGCACCCAACATATGAGCACCTCAATATGTAAGGCAAATGCTAACAGTTATGAAAGGGGAAATTAATAGTAACACAATAACATTAGGAGTTTTTAATTTCCCACTCACACCTATGGCTAGATCAACCAAACAAAAAATTAGCAAGGAAACAAAAACTTTAAATGATACAATGGACCAGGTAGACTTAATTGATATCTATGACATTTCACCCCAAAACAATGAATATCACCTTTTTCTCAAGTGCACACAGAACATTCTCCAGGATAGATCACATTCTGGGCCATAAATCTAGTCTTGGTAAAGTAAAAAAGAAATCATTTCAAGCATCTTTTGTGATCACAATGTGGTAAAATTAGATGTCAACTATAGGGAAAAAACAAATTAATAAAAATACAAATATATGGAGGCTAAACAGCATGCTTTGGAATAATCAA
>SJYF01000353.1:2094791-2111708 GCA_006410515.1 Procapra przewalskii | reverse complement strand
AAATTTTCAAAGACAAACTTGGAGTGTTCTTCATATGTTCCCTGCATTAAGTTTGCCAGTGCTTTTGAGAATTCACCTTATATTTCATAGTTATGAATTAAATAAGAATTTCTTTTGAAAAATTTATTATGAGTTTGGAAATATCTATAATATTTTGTTACATTCTTTCAGGGTGATGGAAACATAATAAGGCACAAACGTGGAACATAAGTGAAAAAAATAAGTTACAGATATACTATAAGGTATTTATTTATACTTATTGAAGGTGACACTGAACAAAGTCATACAATCCCTGACATTAGATCATATTCTTTTCAATTTTCAAAGTGCCATGTATTGAGTCAAACAATGTGAAATGATACTTTCCTGATATATTTCTATGTATGTTTTATCCTAGTTAAATTCCTATAAATAAAAAGGCTTTACCTGCAAATATAGCAACTGTCAGCAAGTGAGCAATTTCTATCACTAAATTCATTAAAACATATAGAATAAATTTCGTTTAAGAGTGAATTTATTGTTTACTTATTTCATCTTATTGCTTTCATGAGATTAATTTCAGAACAGAGATATTTAGCTCAAAATTTCCACTAATTGTTAAATTTCTTTTCTTTTTTGTGATTAACTGCTTTAATTAAAGTTTCACAAATAATTACCAACATGTGAATATTCTCTACTGTACTGTCTAACATACACTATATTTGTATGTTAAAAGATTATATTTTCTTCATGAATCACTTGTCTTTTCACCCTTCTGTGATAGCATGGAATCTTTTAGAGCTCAACAAGAAGGGACTGTAAACGAAGAATCAACATGGCAAGCTCAAGAGATAAACCCAAGAAAAAGGCAGAAACACAGATGGCCTAGGTAGCAAACCATCTCAAAATTGTACATCACTGCAACCACTGGACCTTCAGAGACATCAGACAGACCAACACACTAGAAGGTCATCACCACTACCAAGTCATTACTCTCTAGTGTCTCTGTTTTTCACTTGATCAAGAGAAAAAGTCTCATGTGTGAACATGTGAATGCTTGAATATAGGCAGAGTGATTTTAATATCTTAATTCAGTTCAGATCAGTTAAGTCATTCAGTTATTATGACTCTTTGTGACTCCATGGACTGTAGCACATGAGGCCTCCTTATAAATAACCAATTTCTGGAGTTTACTCAAACTCATGTCCATTGAATTGGTCATTCCATCCAACCATCTCATCCTCTGCAGTCCCCTTCTCCTTCCACCTTCAATTTTTCCTACCATCAGAGTCTTTTCAAATGGGTCAGCTACTCACATCAGGTGGTCAAAGTATTGGAGTTTCAGCTTCAACATCACTCCTTCCAATGAACAACCAGGACTGATCTCCTTTAGGATGGACTGGTTGGATCTCCTTGCAGTTCAAGGGATTCTTAAGAGTCTTCTCCAACATCGCACTTCAAAAGCATCGATTTTTCAGCACTCAGCTTTCTTTATATTCCAACTCTCACACCCATTCATGGCTACTGGAAAAACTATAGCTTTGACAAGACAGGTATTTGTTGGCAAAGTAATGTCTCTGCTTCTTAATAAGTGGTCTAGGTTGATCATAACTTTCCTTACAAGGAGCAAGCATCTTTTAATTTAGTGGCTGCAGTCACCATCTACAGTGAATTTGGAGCCCCCAAAATAAAATCAGCCACTGTTTCCACTCTTTCTCCATCCCATGAAGTGATGGGACCGGATGCCATGATCTTAGTTTTCTGAATGTTGAGCTTTAAGCCAACTTTTTCACTCTCCTCTTTCACTTTCATCAAAAGGCTTTTTAGCTCCTCTTCACTTTCTGCCATAAGGGTGGTGTCATCTGCATAACTGAGGTTATTGATATTCCTCCCACTAATCTTGATTCCAGCTTGTGCTTCACCCAAACCAAAGTTTCTCATGAGGTACTCTGCATAAAAGATAAATTAGCAGGGTGACAATATACAGCCTTGATGTAATCCTTTCCCTGTTCGGAACCAGTCTGTTGTTCCGTGTCCAGTTCTAACTGTTACTTCCTGACCTGCATACCGATTTCTCAAGAGGCATGTCAAATAGTCTGGTATTCCCATCTCTTTCAGAATTTTCCACAGTTTGTCATGATCCACACAGTCAAAGGTTTTGGCATGGTCAATAAATCAGAAATAGATGTTTTCCTGGGACTCTCATGCTTTTTTGATGATCCAGCCAATGTTGGCATTTTGATCTCCGGTTCCTCTGCCTTTTCTAAAACCAGCTTAGACATCTGAATTACATGGTTCACGTACTCTTGAAGCCTGCCTTGGAAAATTTTGAGCATTATTTTACTAGTGTGTGAGATGAACAAATTGCAGTAGTTTGAGCATTCTTTGCATTGCCTTTCTTTGGGATTGGAAAGAAAACTGATGTTTTCCACTTCTGTGGCCTCTGCTGAGTTTTCCAAATTTGCTGGTGTATTGAGTGCAGCACTTTCACAGTATCATCTTTTAGGATTTGAAATGGCTCAACTGGAATTCCATCACTCCCACTAGCTTTGTTCATAGTGATGCTTCCTAAGGTCCACTTGGCTTCACATTCCAGGATGTCTGGCTCTAGCTGAGTGATCAAACCATTGTGATTATCTGGGCAGTGACACTGTTTTCGTACAGTTTTTCTGTGTATTCTTTCCACCTCTTGTTAATATCTTCTGCTTCTATTAGGTCCCTACAGTTTCCGTGCTTCATTGAGGCCATCTTTGCATGAAATGTTCCCTTGGTATCTCTAATTGTCTTGAAGAGATCTCTAGTCTTTTTCTTTCTATTGTTTTCCCCTATTTCTTTCCACTGGTCACCAAGGAAGGCTTTCTTAGTTCTCCTTGCTCTTCTTTGGAACTCTGCTTCAAATGGGTATATCTCTCCTTTTCTCCTTTGCTTTTCACTTCTCTTCTTTCCACAGCTATTTGAAAGGCCTCCTCAGACAACCATTTTGTGGGGTTTTTTTTTTGCATTTTTTTCCCCTTGGGGTAGTCTTGATACCTATCTCCTGTTCAATGGTGCAAACCTCTGTCCATAGTTCATTAGACACTCTATCAGAGCTAATCCTTAAATCTATTTTTCACTTCCACTGTATAATCCTAAGGGATTTAATTTAGGTCACTCTTTAATGGCCTAGTGGCTTTCCCTATTTTCCTCAATTTAAATCTGAATTTGCCAATAAGGCATTTATGATCTGAGCCACAGTCAGCTCCCAGTCTTGTTTTTTTCTGACTGTATAGAGATTCTTCATCTTTGGCTGCAAAGAATATAATCAACCTGATTTTAGTGTTGACCATCTGATGATGTCCGTGATTAGTCTTCTCTTGTGTTGTGGGAAGAGGGTGTTTTCTATGACCAGTGTGTTCTCTTGAAAAAAACTCTATTAGCCTTTGTCATGCTTCATTCTGTAATCCAAGGCCAAATTTGCTTGTTATTCCAGGTGTTTCTTGACTTACCACTTTTACATTCCAGTCCCTTATAACAAAAAGGACACTTTTCCGTGTGTTAGTTCTAGAAGGTCTTTTAGGTCTTCATAGAACCTTTCAACCTCAGCTCTTTCAGCATTACTGGTCAAGCCATAGACTTGGATTACCGTGATATTGAATGCTTCCCCTTGGAAATGAACAGAAATCATTCTGTCATTTTTGAGACTGCATCCAAGTACTTCATTTCAGACTCTTTTGTTGACAATGACGGCTACTCCATTTCTTCTAAGAGTTCTTGCCCACGTGGTAGATATAATGGTCATTTGAGTAAAAATCACCCATGCAAGTCCATTTTAGTTCGCTGATTCCTAAAATGTCAACTTTCACTCTTGCCATCTCCTGTTTGACCATTTCCAATTTGCCTTAATTTTGTACCTAACATTTCAGGTTCCTGTGCAATATTGTTCTTTACAGCATCAGATCTTGCTTCCATTGTGAGTCTCATCCACTATTAGGTGTTGTTTTTTGGTTTGGCTCTGACTCTTCATTCTTTCTGGAGTAGCATATTGGGCACCTACTGATCTGGACAGTTCATCTTTCCACGTCCTCTTTTTTGCCTTTTTATACTGTTCATGGGTTCTCAAGGCAAGAATACTGAGGTGGTTTGCCATCCCCTTTTCCAGTGGACCACATTTTGTAGGAACTCTCCACTCTGACCTGTTCTTCCTGGGTGGCCATACATAGAATGGCTAATAGTTTCATGGAGTTACACAAGACTATGGTCTGCGTGATTAGATTGGTTAGTTTTTTTGTGATTATTGTTTTCAGTCTGTCTGCCCTCAGAAGAAGAAGGAGAAGAAGCTTATGGAAACTTTCTGATGAGAGAGACTGACTAAAGGGGAAACTGGGTCTTGTTCTTGTGGACAGGGCAATGCTCAGTAAACTTTAATTCAATTTTCTGTTGATGGGAGGAGCTGTGTCCTCTCCCTGTTATTTCAGTTCAGTTCAGTCACTCAGTCTTGTCCAACTCTTTGCAACTCCATGAACTGCAGCATGTCAGGCCTCCCTGTCCATCACCAACTCCCGGAGTTCACCAAAACTCTTGTCCATGGAGTCGGTGATGCCATCCAGCCATCTCATCCTCTGCCGTGCCTTTCCCTCCTGCCCCCAGTCCCTCCCATCATCAGAGTCTTTTCTAATGAATCAGCTCTTCACATGAAGTGGCCAAAGTATTGGAGTTTCAGTTTTAGCCTCAGTCCTTCCAAAGAACACCCAGGATTGATCTCCTTTACAATGGACTGGTTGGATCTCCTTGCAGCCCAAGAGACTCTCAAGAGACTTCTCCAACACCACAGTTCAAAAGTATCAATTCTTCAGTGCTCAGCTTTCTTCACAGTCCAATTTAACATCTATACATGACCACAGAAAAAACTATAGCTTTGACTAGACGGACCTTTGTTGACAAAGTAATGTCTGTGCTTTTTAATATGCTATCTAGGTTGGTCATACCTTTCCTTCCAAGGAGTAAGTGTCTTTTAATTTCATGGCTGCAATCACCATCTGCAGTGATTTTCAAGCCCAAAAAAGTAGTCTGAAACAGTTTCCACTGTTTCCCCATTTATTTCTCATGAAGTGATGCCATTATCTTCGTTTTCTGAATGTTGAGCTTTAAGCCAACTTTTTCACTATCCACTTTCACTTTCATCAAGAGGCTCTTTAGTTCTTCTTCACTTTCTGCCACAAGGGTGGTGTCATCTGCATATCTAAAGTTATTGATATTTCTCCTGGCAATCTTGATTCCAACTTGTGTTTCTTCCAGTCCAGCATTTCTCATAATGTACTCTACATAGAAGTGAAATAAGCAATACATACATACAGCCTTGATGTGCTCCATTTCCTATTTGGAACCAGTCTGTTGTTCCATGTCCAGTTCTAACTGTTGCTTCCTAACCTGCATATAAGTTTCTCAGGAGGCAGGTCAGGTGTTCTTGTATTCCCATCTCTTTCAGAATTTTCCACAGTTGATTGTGATCCACACAAAGGCTTTGACATAGTCAGTAAACCAGTAATCAATGCTTTTTTAGAATTCTCTTGCTTTTTCCATGATCCAGCGTATGTTGGAAATTTGATATCTGGTTCCTCTGGCTTTTCTAAAGCCAGTTTTCACATCCTGAATTTCAAAGTTCACATATTGCTGAAGCTTGGCTTGGAGAATTTTGAGCATTACTTTACTAGCGTGTGAGAAGAATGCAATTGTGCAATAGTTTGAACATTCTTTGGCATTGCCTTTCTTTGGGATTGGAATGAAAACTGACCTTTTCCAGTCCTGTGGCCACTGCTGAGTTTTCCAAATTTGCTGGCATATTGAGTGCAGCACTTTCACAGCCTCGTCTTTCAGGATTTGAAATAACTCAGTTGGAATTCCATCACCTCCACTACCTTTGTTCGTAGTGATGCTTTCTAAGGCCCACTTGACTTCACATTCCAGGATGTCTGGCTCTAGGTGAGTGATCACACCATCATGATTATCTGGGTCATGAAGATCTTTTTTGTACAGTTCTTCTGTGTATTCTTGTCACCTCTTCTTAATATCTTCTGCTTCTGTAAGGTCCATACCATTTCTGTCCTTTATCGAGCCCATCTTTGCATGAAAATTTCCCTTGGTATCTCTAATTTTCTTGAAGAGATCTCTAGTCTTTCCCATTCTGTTGTTTTCCTCTATTTCTTTGCATTGATTGCTGAGGAAGGCTTTCTTATCTCTCCTTGTTATTCTTTGGAACTCTCCATTCAAATGCTTATATCTTTCCTTTTCTCCTTTGCTTTTAGCATCTCTTCTCTTCACAGCTATTTATGAGGCCTTCCCAGACAGCCATTTTGCATTTTTACATTTCCTTTCCAGGGGGATGGTCTTGACCCAATGTCTCCTGCACAATGTTACGAACCTCCATCTATAGTTCATCGGGCACTCTATCACGTCTAGGCTCTTAAATCTATTTCTCACTTCCACTGTATAATCATAAGAAATTTGATTTAGGTCATATCTGAATGGCCTAGTGGTTTTCCTTACTTTTTTCAATTTAAGTCTGAATTTGGCAATAAGACATTCATGATCTGAGTCACAGTCAGCTCCCGGTCTTGTTTTCGCTGAATGTATAGAGCTTGTCCATCTTTGGCTAAAAAGAATATAATCAATCAATCTGATTTCAGTGTTGACTGTCTGGTGATGTCCATGTGTAAAGTCTTCTCTTTTGTTGTTTAAAGAGGATGTTTGCTATGACCAGTGCATTCTCTTGGTAAAACTCTATTAGACTTTGCCCTGCTTCATTCCGTATTCCAAGGCCAAATTTGCCTGTTACCCCAGGTGTTTCTTGACTTCCTACTTTTGCATTCTAGTCTCCTAGAATGAAAAGGACATCTTTTTGGGGTGTTAGTTCTAAAAGGCCTTATAGATCTTCATAGAACTGTTCAGCTTCAGCTTCTTTAGTGTTACTGGTTGGGGCATAGACTGATTACTGTGATATTGAATGGTTTGCCTTGGAAACAAACAGAGATCATTCTGTCATTTTTGAGACTGCATCCAAGTACTGCATTTCGGACTCTTTTGTTGACATGATGGCTACTCCATTTCTTCTAAGGGATTCCTGCCCACAGTAGTAGATATAATGGTCATCTGAGTTACATTCACCCATTCCAGTCCATTTTAGCTTGCTGATTCCTAGAATATCGACATTCACTCTTGCCATCTCCTGTTTGACCACTTCCAATTTGCCTTGATTCATGGACCTGACATTCCAGGTTCCTATGCAATATTGCTCTTTACAGCATTGGGCCTTGCTTCTATCACCAGTCACATCCACAACTGGGTATTGTTTTTACTTTGGCTCCATCCATTTATTCTTTCTGGAGTTATTTCTCCACTGATCTCCAGTAGCATATTGGACACCTACCAACCTTGGGAGTCCCTCTTTCAGTATCCTATCATTTTGCCTTTTAATACTGTTCATGGGGTTCTCATGAAAGAATACTGAAGTGGTTTGCCATTCCTTTCTCCAGTGGACCACATTCTATCAGACCTCTCCATCATGACCCACTCCTCTTGGGTGGCCCCACACAGCATAGCTTAGTTTCATTGAGTCAGACAAGGTTGCACTCCTAGTGTGATTAGATTGACTCATTTACTGTGATTATGGTTTGTTTTTCTGCCCTTCAATGCGTTTCTCAAGACCTACCATCTTACTTGGGTTTCTCTTACATTGGACGTGGGGTATCTCTTCACGGCTGCTCCAACAAAGCACAGCCACTGCTCCTTATCTTGGACAAGGGGTATCTCCTCACAGCCACCCATCCTGTCCTTGAATGTGGACTAGCTCTTCTCAACCCTCCTGTGCCCACGCAGCCACCACTGCTTGGACATGGGGTTGCTCCTCTCGGCCACCACCCCTGACCTCTGGTGTGGGGTAGCTCCTCCCAGCTACCGCCCCTGACCTCTGCTATTTACCTGGGGCCAAACTATGGTGGGGGTAATGAAGACAAGGGTGACTTCCTTCAAACGGTCCTGTGCACATACCACTACACTCACTACCCCCACACCTGCAGTAGGCCACCACCCACCCACACCTTCGCTGGAGACTCCTGGACACTCACCGGCAAGTCTGGGTCAGTCTCTTGTGGGTCAGTGCTCCTTTCTCCTGGGTCCTGGTTCACAAGGTTCTGTTTGTTCCCTCCAAAAGTCTATTTCCAGTCCTGTGTAAGTTCTGGCAGCTCTGTGGTGGGATTAATGGCGACCTCCTTCAAGAGAGCCTATGCCATATCAAAGTCTGCTGCACTCAGATCCCCAGACCCTGTAACAGTCTACTGCTGACTCGTACCTCCACAGGAGACACACAAACACAATTCTGTCTCAGTCTCTGTGGGATCCCTGTGTCCTGGTACGTACAAGGTTTGTATGAGCCCTCTGAATGTCTCTGGTGGGAATAGAGTTTGACTCTATAAGAAAATTTGCCCCTCCTACCATCTTGCCAGGGCTTCTCCTTTTCCCTTGGATGTGGGGTATCTCCTCACAGCTGCCCCAATGCCTACCACCTTCTTGGGGTTTCTCTGACCTTGGACTCAGGCCTCCTCATGGCCCTCATGGCCACTCTCCTTGTGACCAGTCCAGCAAAGTGCAGCTGACGCTCCTGACCTTGGATGTGGGGGATCTCCTCAGGGCTGCTCACCAGCCACTCCAGCGCTGTGCAGCTGGCACTTGCTGCTCTATTTTAATATCTAACATTGTGGTAAAAGGGGAGACATTTCCTTTTTGTTTTCATATGTTGAGACTGAAGAGCACCTTTTTTCTCAGCTTGATTTCAGAACCAATATGAATATAGACAAAGTTTTCAAACTGATGGAGATTAAATATTGGTAATCCTGATTTCATTGTGTGGCACCAACAGGCTTTTAAATGCTTCACTCTAGAAATAGACATATTTACCTATGAAAGATCAGAGTGAACTGTTACCATGTGTCAGAGAGTGGAAAAATGTGTGCTCTTTGAAAGTAAAAAATTCTTGAAGGGAGATAGAGGAAAGGGCTAAATTATGTATTATGCTTAGTAAAATGCCAATCATTTATTTTATACCTCCTATATCTTTTCTCGGTTAAAGTTTTTACATGTCATTAAACATCGAACATTCCTTTCTTAGTAGAATCTGCCTAGTGATTTAGCCATTTTTCATAACTTCTTTTGAACTTTTCCACTTGCATTTGGCATTATATTGCTATTAAAGAATGTCTTCAGTCAACACACATGGCCCTGCTGGACTAAACACGGTTTCTTCAAATTGTTCAGCTGAATTTTTCACTTTTATTATAAGTGTTCTTCATGTATTTATTTAACAAAGCTTATAGAGTGCATTACTATATATCAGATATAATATGTAAATACACTCCAACGTTAACTTATTTCTCCCTCAAAACAACCCTATTAAGTAGAACTACTATTATTTTCATTTTTAGATTAGGAACTTGAGACACAAAAGGTTAACTGGTACTGAACGAAGGTAGAATTCAAAAGGGGTATCTAGGCCTGGAGTTCAAGTTCCTGAAGACTCTGCTATGCTACCTAACGAAGAAGGCACTGGCACCCCACTCCAGTACTCTTGCCTGGAAAATCCCATGGACGGAGGAGCCTGGTAGGCTCCAGTCCATGGGGTCGCGAAGAGTTGGACACGACTGAGCGACCTTACTTTCACTTTTCACTTTTATGCATTGGAGAAGGAAACGGCAACCCACTGCAGTGTTCTTGCCTGGAGAATCCCAGGGACGGAGGAGCCTGGTGGGCTGCCGTCTACGGGGTCGCACAGAGTCGGACACGACTGAAGCGACTTAACAGCAGCAACAGCATGCTACCTAAAATTTTACAAATTTTAATAAAGAAGACAAATGTATTATTTGAATTTACCACTTTCCCTTGCATATACAAAGTAATGCTCTGTTTTAGAAAGAACTTTAACTCGCTTAGTTAAATGCATCTAGAGTGTCAAACCATATATTTTTTTTTCCTTTTCTTTTCTTGTAGTGGGTAAGCTATATATTTGGATTTAAATTCATTTGGCTGCCAGACTAACAAGGACTCTCACCTGAGCATTTGTCACTCTTACTCTTCTTACCTCTTGGCCATGACTAATTGATTTATATAGGAGAAAATGACCAAGCCTGGATCAATGGGGTTATATTTTGGAATTTGAAAAGTGAATAGGAGATGCACAGAGAGAGAATCATTTTTTGTAGGTGAATTATTTTGTAAGAGAAACCTAGAATGTTCATCAGCTCCCTTGAGTTTACCTGAGTACTCTTTCCTTAATCTTATTTCGTTCCACATAAGCAATTAGNNNCAATTAGGACTATTACAATAAGTAAGAAAAAGCTTTAAATCTCAATTTCAAAGTAGAAAATAAAATGCATTACTTTATTAGAAAAACTACAGAGATTAAGGCTAACATCAAACACTTAACACATGCAAGTATGATGTCTTTCATTATGTTCAATTTTCCTTCTTGACAAATAACAAAGAGCTCTAGATATGAGACATGCTTACTTTAATTTAATCAAGTGAAGAATCTGATAGGGATTTTCTGTTCCACTTGTAGTTTTCTTGCTGGAGTCTTAATATCTGTAATGCACTTTACCTTCCAAAGGCATTCTCCTCCTATCTGATACATACCAAAAGCAGTTTATTTTGCCTAGTGAAAACATCAGTACCCTTGCCATTCTATTTTGAGGCTATCTCACTCTGTGGCTCCAGGCTACATGGTCCTTGATGCCTCACTGTTAACAAAAGATATAATAGTAGTCTACCAAATTCATCACCTTTATTTAGCTCAAAACACATAAAAGGAAGATGGTAGTAATTACTTCTATATGTCTGTTATAGAATGAAACAAAATAAAATTCATTGAGGTATGTAGGAAATGACAACCCACACCAGTGTTCTTGCCTGGAAAATTCCATGGACAGAGGAGCCTGGTGGGCTACAGTCATGGGCCGCAAAGAGTTGGACACGACTGGGGATTGCACATAACAAGTGAACATGTAATATTCTAGGATCCCAAATATGACCTAAAAATAATAGACTTTTTCTGCACACTGAATATTCTGCTATTAAGAAGGAAAACTATCAGATGAGTCACTTTGAATTGGGTAAGCACACTTTCTACATGTGAAATGTTCTTCTACTTACCAGGTAAAAGCAAAACTGCAATACTTTAGTGAGGCATGAAATAATAGATGAGCCCTCAGCTAGTTTACAGCAGAAATCCCTCTGACAGTGACCACTGTGAGCAGGAGAAGCCAGTGAAGTCTGAATTTTTCACAGATTATATGAGTACTCTATGGAAGCAAATTCAGTAGGATAATAGCTCTAGTTTTTGACATAGAGTTTTGACATCTCAACCCAGAATCTCCCAGTGGGCTACCAGAGTCTAGTGAGGATAAAATGACAAAGAGTGAGCTACTAAGTACCCCTGAAACCTGTTTCAGCTTCATAATGTCTATCTCATCCATTTAAATCATATCAATGTATTTTCTCAATATCTCAACCTCTAGTGTTATCACTGAATTTTGTTCTCACCCTAAGCCTCCCTGGTGGCTCAGAGGTTAAAGCGTTTGCCTCCAATGTGGGAAACCTGGGTTCGATCCCTGGGTCAGAAAGATCCCCTGGAGAAGGAAATGGCAACCCACTCCAGTATCCAGTATTCTTGCCTGGAGAATTTTCCATGGACGGAGGAGCCTGGTAGGCTACAGTCCACAGGGTCGCAAAGAGTCAGACACGACTGAGCAATTTCACCTAAGTCCTAAAGGCACAGATGTGTTGTATGAACAATTCGATCCACTAGCAATGTCCCTGCCCTTGCCAAATTGCTGATCTTACTTAAACACATAGCTATGGGCTCAAAGAGAATTCCCTATGATCACTTGGCAGAAGATGATCTGTTTAGTAAATGCTGTGTTCTTACCATCTAAACAATATCTGACACAGAGTGGGCTCTCAATATATATTTGTTGAATGAATCGACATTCTAACAAATTTCAGGCATCCTTGGTGGCTCAGTGGTAAAGAATCCACCTGCCAATGCAGGAGATACAGGCTCAATCCCTGATCTGGAAAGACCTCACGTGCCGTGGAGCAACTAAGCCTGGGAGCCACAACTACTGAAGCACCTTCATCCTAGAGTCTGTGATCCACAAGAGAAGCTCCCACAATGGGAAGGCCACCCACTGCAACTAGAGAGTAGTCCCCACTCGCCACAAATAGAGAAAAGTCCATGAAGTAATGATGACCCAGCAGATCCAAATATAAACAAGTAATTTTAAAAGTATGCTAACAAATTTCAATTTCACAACTTAAATAGTCCCTTAAAGTAACACTGTATCCTATGGTAAATTCTTCAGAGTTTTTGTTCCCTCTCCTCAATACTCTTTATTAAGAATTCTAGCACTTTCTCTTCTAACCCTGCCTTCCTCTCCTTCCCATAATCCCCAAGCTCCAAAAGAGTAGGTTTGGGGCTTTTTACTTTTTCTATATGTATTTTATTTCTTTCAGACTAAATCTTGCTGCTGTACAGGGGTATAAGAAGAGGAGGAAAAAATAAAACAGCTTACGAGTAAGGAATTATCCATAATGTCATTCTAATTTCTGAATATTAGAAACTATATATAGTGGTTGAATCTGCTTTCATTCTTACATAATTATGAGATGGCAACAACAAATAGGGGAGTCCTGTAGGCTATAGGCAGGTAGTGTATTACTGAGTCATTTACAATATGAGATGAACTTCATTGGGAATTAAGAGTGATGCCACAGTGGATAATGTTGAGGGCATAAGGTATCATTAGGGTAAGTTTACTGCTATTTTATCAGTCATCCAATCATGAAATCTCTACTCCCTATCTTTAAACTATTTACAAATGTCAATCTCATCATCTAGGGAATGGCTTGTTATGAAGTATTCACTGTAACTGTCACATTTAACTGCCAATGAGAGTAAAATGAAAGCCTGCCTTAATTACTGTCTTGTCTCATTTCTCATTTGCCATGCCTCTTTCTAGGAAAGTAAATTATACAGAGCCTCCAACCTCAATAGAGTATATTAAATGTAAGGTGATTATTAAGAATTCATAGAAATATCTGAATATTTTGACATCAATAATGTGGATTAGAGTTAGAAAACTGGGGAGTGTGGATTTAGTGAGGTTCCACTGATAAATACCAATTCTTAGTTTGATAGAAATAACATTGGATAATATCGATTAATGTTCAAAGTAAAACACTTTAAAGAAAAATTATAGCATAAAAGAATTTCAAATTACTGAGAAAAAAAACACATTTATCAAATAATTAATTTAAATAGAAGGGATCTAAAATAGCTCAAATTTTATTTCTGGTTGGCTACAAATAATAAACCTTCATGAAAACAGTACGAAAAATAGCAACAGCAATATTACTAAACCATGTAAAATGGTTTCCATATAATCACAAGAATAGATATATGAGAGAGAGGTAAATAACATTCAGTCATCCAGAAGTATTTCTTCAACAATTATGACATCAGCAATATATTACTTGGTCTAACCTCTGTGGGGAGCTCAAGATTAATTTCTTTCATTCAAATTCATATTGTTATAGGACTCATAAGCTTCAGGAATGCGGATAAATGTCAATGTTAAGTACATAAGTGGGTTTCCATGCTGTAAGAGGTAGCTTTCAGTTGCAAATTTAAGGGGATTCTAAATAGAGCAGCTCAATTATCTTGGCTCACTTTGAACTTTCTCCCTCATGGTACACACTGATCTTTTTGTTATTTCATGCAAATTTATCTATAAGATGGGCCTGGAGGCTCTCCCTTAGGCCCAACTCACCCCTTACAGACTTGCATAATTTAATAGGATTAGAAAGTGATCTAAATAAAAAATAGTGCTCACTCTTCCTTAATGAAATGTTGCCCCATGTCGGGTAGGAATATATTTTGATATTTGGGCTTCCCTCCTGGCTCAGACAGTAAAGAATCCACTGCAGTTCCAAAGACCTGGGTTCAATCACTGGGTTCAGAAGATCCCCTGGAGAAGGGAAAGGTTATCCACTCTAGTATTCTGGCATAGAGAATTCCATGGACAGAGAAGCCTGGCAGGCTACAGTCCATTAGGTTGCAAAGAGTCAGACATGACTGAGCAACTTTCACACTTCACATCCTTTAGACAAGTAGAGTAGCAAGATTTTAATAATTAAAATAAACATACAAACCTATAATAAAAATTCCAAAATAGTAACTTGATCTTGTTTTTTTCATTTACATAGAAAGGGTCATGAAATTTATCTTGAGATGGAAAGATGAATTGGTCCAGTCCTCTTTACAGGGAGAAAATAACAGGTCAATTTAGAACTAGAGGTTACCTAGTACTAAAGAATCTATCCCTGTGACCCTCATGTCAATCTGTCAATACAGCAAAACTCAATGATTCAGAATTTTTACCATAAGAACTAACTTAGCATCCTTAGTTTGTAAAAAGAAGCTTTTTCACCAAATAATAAATGAGTTACAACAACTTAAATAAAATTGGTACTAGAATTTATGAGAAGTTCAAGTTATTTAGCTAAAAGAAAATATGGTGACATTTAACACATGGTTGCTTGCATGGAATTTTATACTTCAGAATATCTAATTTTAGTTATAATGTGAATAAAGGATGGACAAGAATGCTCTATTAATACATTATCAAGGTGTTATATAAAACAAGCTTAAGCTATATGTAACAACTCTCAGAATTTTAATTTTAAATTTGAATTTGTGGAAACATGGTACTGGATTTATTGGGCATACTTTCCTGTACTCAACTGATTGATGATATGTAATATTTAAAAAGAAAGGCAATGCCAAAGTATGAATGCTCAAACTACCACCCAGTTGCACTCATCTCACATGCTAGTAAAGTAATGCTCAAAATTCTACAAGCCAGGCTTCAACAATACATAAACCATGAACTTCCAGATGTTCAAGC
Source organism: Procapra przewalskii (assembly GCA_006410515.1). Taxonomy (NCBI): domain Eukaryota; kingdom Metazoa; phylum Chordata; class Mammalia; order Artiodactyla; family Bovidae; genus Procapra; species Procapra przewalskii. Next base: position 2,096,739 of record SJYF01000353.1, on the reverse strand, counting down.
TGGTTTTAGAAAAGGCAGAGGAATCAGAGATCAAATTGCAAACATTCTCTGGATCATAGAAAAAGCAAGAAAGTTCCAGAAAATCATCTTTTTCTGCTTTATTCACTATGCCAAAGCCTTTGACTGTGTGGATTACAATAAACTGTGGAAAATTCTGAAAGAAATGGGAATACAAGACCACCTGACCTGCCTCTTAAGAAACTTATATGCAGGTCAGGAAGCAATAGTTAGAACTGGACATGGAACAACAGACTGGTTCCAAATAGGAAAAGGAGTACATCAAGGCTGTATATTGTCACCCTGCTTATTTCACTTCTATGTAGAGTACATCATGAGAAACGCTGGGCTGGAAGAAACACAAGCTGGAATCAAGACGGCCAGGAGAAATATCAATAACCTCATATATGTAGATGACACCACCCTTATGGCAGAAAGTGAAGAGGAACTAAAAAGCTTCTTGATGGAAGTGAAAGAGGAGAATGAAAAAGTTGGCTTAAAGCTCAACATTTAGAAAATAAAGATCATGGCATCTGGTCCCATCACTTCATGGGGCATAGATGGGGAAACAGTGGAAACAGTGTCAGACTTTATGTTTTGGGGCTTCAAAATCACTGCAGATGGTGATTGCAGCCATGAAATTAAAAGATGCTTACTCCTTGGAAGAAAAGTTTTGACCAACCTAGATAGCATATTCAAAAGCAGAGACATTACTTTGCCGACTAAGGTCCGTCTAGTCAAGGCTATAATTTTTTCAGTGGTGATGTGAGAGTTGAACTGTGAAGAAGGTTGAGCGCTGAAGAACTGATGCTTTTGAACTGTGGTGTTGGAGAAGACTCTTGAGAGTCCTTTGGACTGCAAGGAGATCCAACCAGTCCATTCTGAAGGTGATCAGCCCTGGGATTTCTTTGGAGGGAATGATGCTGAAGCTGAAACTCCAGTTCTTTGGCCACCTGATGTGAAGAGTTGACTCACTGGAAAAACTTTGATGCTGAGAGGCCTTGGGGGCAGGAGGACAGGGGGATGACAGAGGGTAAGATCGCTGGATGGCATCACTGACTCGATGGACGCGAGTCTGGTTGAACTCTGGGAGTTGGTGATGGACAGGTCAGCCTGGCATGCTGTGATTCATGGGGTCACAAAGAGTCAGACATGACTGAGCGACTGAACTGAATTGAACTGAACTAATATTTAAAAATAAAAATGGTGAAGATTTAGAACTTTAAAAAGCTGTGATTTGAATTTCAGGGCCCATGCTTATATTACAAGCAATTTTTGGTTTTTCTTTTTCCTCAGCAAAACAAGATAAATAATATCTATTTTTAGATATGGGGCTTCCCTGGTGGCTAATTTGTTAAAGAATCTGCCTGCAGTGCAGGAGACCTGGGTTGGGAAGATCCCATGGCAAACCGAATGGCTACCCACTCCAGTAGACTTTACATGGACAGAAGGGCCTGATGGGCTACAGTCCATGGGGTCACAGAATAAGACACGACCAAGCAACTAACACAGATCAGAAATATTGTATGTACAGTTCCTGATTTAAAGTTACTCAATAAATGAGAACCATAATAATAATTATTATGCTTGCTCCAAATTTGTTTAGCTCTTTTTTATAACTGTTTTTTCTTTGCTCTGATTTATAACATTCAACTTCAGCTTTATGTTAAAATTCCCCAATAATTGGGTTTTAGTCTTAATTTATTAGTAAGGTTTATGTCATATATCCTTCCACTTATTTCTCCCAGGGCTTTCAACAATGACCAGATAAGATTCCTTTCATAAGAGAGACCAGGTTTTCATTCATGCATTTTAATCTTTAAATGGTTTTGCCCCCTGAACCCGATGAAAGCATTTCAATTTCATTTTTAGTCTTTGTAGATCTTTGGCAATTGTCTAATAAATGAAAATCAATCCTGACAATCTTATCTCTTGAACCTATACTTCAGAT
>SJYF01000353.1:2048690-2073702 GCA_006410515.1 Procapra przewalskii | reverse complement strand
TTTATAGTCACTATTTCCAGGTTTGATTTGATCATTATAGAAAAAGATAAAATTACACAAGAATTTCTACCCAATAATTGATATTACTTCAAATGCCAACATTTTTGAGCTATTCCCTTTGAGAAGTGGGCATAATAAGGTTATTACTTCAACTTGTACATTTCTGTATGCTAGAGGAATTGTTGATGAGAAAAAAAGTTTTGAGGCAACACCTACATTCCAGAATTTCATGACCATTTGAGAAGTCAGCTCTGCCCTTAGACAAATTTGAAGAATGAGATAATTAAACCAACTTGAATGCTCACAATGTAAATTAATCTACAATTATTAGTCAGGTTCCTTCAGTTAGCATGAACAGTGAAATGAACATATATTTTATGAACTAATAATGTTTTAAACCTGATTTTGTAATGCTAACAAAAAGCAAAGACAGAATTTCAAAATATGTCTTTAAATTGAATATGCATTTTATTAGTCAACTACGTATTCTTAGAATAAAATAATAGGTGCTACCCTGAGTGAAAAGTAGCCCTCTCCACATTCAGAGGAATGCAAACGAAAGACAAAGGGGTCTTGAAATGAGTATATATATACATTTTTTAAAAATTGTCTGACAATCTGGATTTTTGCAACAATGAATCTTGTTTTTCATTCCCTTGTGTTTGGTCCTTTTTTTATGCAAATCAAGGAGCACTGACCACATAATAAAGATAGAGTCACTCTTTATCTTCAATACACTTGAATTTTCTTCTCATTTTAAAATAAAGATTTTTCCATCAGTAAAACTGGATACGTCTTCTTAGCATTAAAGAAGTTATTCACTATGAATCAGAAATATTATTCAACTTCTTTCACTACACATATCTAAATATACAAGCTTATTCAATATTTGCACTTTGAGTGAATTAGTTACACTGAAATTAACAGAGAAACATCTTTTCAACAACATATTCTAACAATTCATAAGTATCACCAACATTATGACATGAACTTTGGTTTGCTACACTGATGAAATCAAGAGATGAAATATGCTTTAAACAGATTTTCAGTTCAGCTCAGTTCACTCAGTCGTGTCTGATTCTTTCTGACCCCATGAATCACAGCACGCCAGGCTTCCCTGTCCATCACCAACTTCTGGAATTCACCGAGACTCACGTCCATCGAGTCGGTGATGCCATCCAGCCATCTCATCCTCTGTGGTCCCCTTCTTCTCTTGCTCCCAATTCCTCCCAGCATCAGGGTCTTTCCCAACGAGTCACTGTTTCTTAAATAAGGTTTAAAAACTTTTCACTTCATATTATCTTAAAAATAATAGACATACACCATAAAAAATAATCATGCATCTGTTTTCATTTACATAATTAACATAAAATGAGATTATTCCAAGTTGAATACATTGCATTAGGTTTTATGAAGTATATGGCTTTATCCTCAGAAAATGTGTAAACTACTCTAAAAGAGATAATCATTAAAAATTGCAGAGCAATATTCCTCCTTAATGGAAAATAAATAATAGCCCTTCATATCACATGAAAGCATTCATCAATTTCGCATGACTGGACAAAGCCCATTTTATTAGCTATCTACTGCTGTCATAACAACTTTCCACAAACTTAGTTGTTTAAAAATAAGATAGGTTTATCATTGTACTTTAATCAATGTTGAATTGTTACATTCTTCCCAGAAAAGTACTATTTCTGAGAGATATTAGGAATCCATTAGTTCAGTTCAGTCGCTCAGTCGTGTCCGACTCTCTGCGACCCCATGAATCGTAGCACACCAGGCCTCCCTGTTGATCACCAACTCCCAGAGTTCACTCAGACTCGTGTCCATCGAGTCAGTGATGCTGCCATCCAGCCATCTCATCCTAGGTCATCCCCTTCTCCTCCTGCCCCCAGGCCCTCCCAGCATCAAAGTCTTTTCCAATGAATCCATAGGTATATACATTTTGTATCAGTGATTTGAGCCATTCATTGTGTGAAATGTTTAACAGGACCATGAAGGAGTGATACAAGAGGTCTAAATAAAATTTGAGAAAATGCATGAGGAAAAGAAGAACAATCAAGCTGACAAACAGCTACAACTTCATTTCTGCTGTGAGTTGGCCTGGCACTGTCAACTAAATGAAGATATTGAGCGGTTACATAGAAATAACTTCACAAAACACCATCTGACGTTATTCTTTGACCACTATGAGGCAAAAGAAAAAATAAGAGTATTTTGTAACCAAGTCTGAACAAAGATACAAACAACATTATATGAATCATGGGGATATCCAAACAACCTCTTATCTTGGTTAAATGAGTATCTGCTGCTTATTTACAAATTTCCACTTCAGTCACGCTCAGTTCCCACCACTTTCTAGACAATTAAGATTCAAAATAATAGAAGTATCCTTGCTTCTTAAAGCTACCTAAAGCAAAGCCAAACCTGCTTCTTTGAATCTTGCTCAAAATCAGATAACACAATTACAAACCCTATAATATTCTCTTACTGAAACACATCATGTTGGGCATCTTTCTTTGTTGGAAAGTGTCAAGACACCAATACTATTCTACAGGTGTTTGCCTGGTGACTGCAGCTGCTAGATATCAAATTGTACCTATGCACAATTTAATGCTTAAAGAATTGCAAGATATTGTATAAAAATGTATGATATGGAGTTTTCCTTTTGATAAAATTTACAGTTACACTTCCTCTATCATTTTCAGTTTATTTGGAGTTCAGTATATAGATTATAGGGTTTCCATGGTGGTTCAGACAGTAAATAATCTGTCTGTAATGCAGGAGACCAGTGCTTGACCCTTGGGTTGGGAAGATCCCCTGGAGAAGGGCATGGCTACCCACTTCAGTATTCTGGCCTGGAGAGTTCCATGGACAAAGGAGCCTGCTGGGCTTTAGTACATGGGGCTACAAAGAGATGGACACGACTGAGTAATTAACACTTTCAGTTCACTTCAGTTAAATCGCTCAGTTGTGTCCGACTCTGAAACCCCATGAATCACAGCACGCCAGGCCTCCCTGTCCATCACCAACTCCCAGAGTTCACTCAGAATCACGTCCATCGAGTCAGTAATGCCATCCAGCCATCTCATCCTCCGTCATCATCTTCTCCTCCTGCCCCCAATCGCTCCCAGCATCAGAGTCTTTTCCAATGAGTAAACTCTTCGCATGAGGTGGCCAAAGTACTGGAGTTTCAGCTTTAGCATCATTCCTTCCAAAGAAATCCCAGGGCTGATCTCCTTCAGAATGGGCTGGTTGGATCTCCTTGCAGTCCAAGGAACTCTCAAGAGTCTTCTCCAACACCACAGTTCAAAAGCATCAATTCTTCAGCATTCAGCTTTCTTCACAGTCCAACTCTCACATCCACACATGACCACTGGAAAAACCATAGCCTTGACTAGACGGAAATTAACACTTTCACTTCCATATAATTATAGGTAGATAGATGGATACATAGATAGTAAATAACATGCAGATAAATATAGACAGATGGATAGTCTGTGTTAGAAAGTATATTACCACGAATATTATTTTGTTAGTGATTGTTATTATTTTAATGAACAATATTCAGCATTAGGCCCTGAGCATCCCTATTGCTAGTTTTATAATATTCACCAAATTTTTCATCAACATTTTTTATGTATTTTGTGGTTTTGTTTTATATGTTGATTGACTTCAATTAAACTTACTTAGGCATACATATCTGTAAGCATTTGATAATGTAATGAATTTACTTGCTTAGAAATTTATTCTAACTTCATATTGCATTAATAAAAATGACATTTATGTTTCTTATATTAATCACTAACATTCAAAATGCTTGTGAACATCAATGAAAGATGTTGAATTTTATGAAGGTTCTTTAATAAGACCCAACATATATTGATCCAACTAGTCAGTCTGATCACAATAGGACCACAGCCTTGTCTAACTCAATGAAACAAAGCCATGCTTGTGAGGCCACCGAAGATGGGTGGGTCATGTTGGAGAGGTCTGACAGAACGTGGTCCACTGGAGAAGGGAATGACAAACCACTTCAGTATTCTTGCCTTTAGAACCCCATGAACAGTATGAAAAGGCAAAATGATAAGATACTGAAAGAGGAACTACCAAGGTCTGTAGGTGCCCAATATGCTACTGGAGATCAGTGGAGAATAACTCCAGAAAGAATGAAGAGATGGAACCAAAGCAAAAACAATACCCAGTTGTGGATGTGACTGGTGATAGAAGCAAGGTCTGATGCTGTAAAGAACAATAGTGCATAGGAACCTGGAATGTCAGGTCCATGAATCAAGGCAAATTGGAAGTGGTCAAACAGGAGATGTCAAGAGTGAATGTCGATATTCTAGGAATCAGCAAACTAAAATGGACTGGAATGGGTGAATTTAACTCTGATGACCATTATATCTACTACTGCAGGCAGGAATCCCTCAGAAGAAATGGAGTAGCCATCAAGGTCAACTAAAGAGTCTGAAATGCAGTACTTGGATGCAGTCTCAAAAATGACAGAATGATATCTGTTCATTTCCAAGGCAACTATTCAATATCACAGTAATCCAAGTCTATGCCTCAACAAGTAACACTGAAGAAGCTGAAGTTGAAGGTTCTATGAAGATCTACAAAACCTTTTAGAACTAACACCCAAAGATGTTTTTTTCATTATAGGGGACTGGAATGCAAAAGTAGGAAGTTAAGAAACACTTGTAGTAACAAGCAAATTTGGCCTTGGAATGCAGAATGAAGCAGAGCAAAGACTAATAGAGTTTTGCCAAGAAAATGCACTGGTCATAGCAAACACTGTCTTCCAACAACACAAGGGAAGACTCTACACATGAACATCACCAGATGGTCAACACTAAAATCAGACTGATTATATTCTTTGCAGCCAAAGATGGAGAAGCTCTATACAGTCAACAAAAAGAAGACCAGGAGCTGACTGTGCTGAGATCATAACTCTTTATTGCCAAATTCAGACTTAAATTGAAGAAACTAGGGAGAACCACTAGAGCATTCAGGTATGACCTATATCAAATCCCTTATGATTATACAGTGGAAGTGGCAAATAGATTTAAGGGACTAGTTCTGACAAAGTGCTTGATGAACTATGGAATGAAGTTTGTGATATTGTTCAGGAGACAGGGATCAAGACCATCCCCATGGAAAATAAATGCAAAACAACAACAACAACAAAAAATGACTGGGGAAGCCTTACAAATAGCTGTGAAAAGAAGAGAAGCGAAAAGCAGAAAAGTAAAGGAAAGATATAAGCCTCTGAATGCAGAGTTGCAAAGAATAACAAGTGATAAGAAAGCCTTCTTCAGTGATCAATGCAAAGAAATAGAGGAAAACAATGGAAGGGGAAAGACTAGAGATCTCTTCAAGAAAATTATACACACCAAGGGAACATTTCATGCAAAGATGGGCTCAATAAAGAACAGAAATAGATATGCCAGCAAATTTGGAAAAATCAGTAGTGGACACAGGACTGGAAAAGGTCAGTTTTCAGTCTGATCCCAAAGAAAGGCAATGCTAGAGAATGCTCAAACTACCGCACAATTGCACTCATCTCACACGCTACTAAAGTAATGCTCAGAATTGTCCAAGGCAGGCTTCAGGAATATGTGAACTGTGAACTTCCAGATGTTCAATCTGGTTTTAGAAAAGGCAGAGGAACCATAGACCATATTGACAACATTGATGGATCATCAAAAAAACAAGACAGTCCCAGAAAATCATCCATTTCTTCTTCATTGACTATGCCAAAGCCTTTGACTGTGTGGATCACAATAAACTGTGGAGAATTCTGAAAGAGATTGGAATATCAGACCACTTGACCTGCCTCTTGAAAAACTTGTATGCAGGTCAGAAAGCAACAGTTAGAACTGGACACAGAACAGACTGGTTTCAAATAGGAAAAGGAGGACGTCAAGGCTGTATATTGTCACCCTGCTTATTTAACTTATATGCAAAGCACATCAGGAGAAATGCTGGGCTGGATCAAGGACAAGTTCAAATCAAGATTTCAGGAAAAAATATCAATAACCTCAGATGTGCAGATGACACCACCCTTATAGCACAAAGTGGAGAACTAAAAATCCTCTTGATGAAAGTGAAAGAGGAGACCGAGAAGTTGGCATAAAGCTCAACATTCAGAAAACTAAGATCATGGCATCTGGCCCCACCAGTTCTGTTCAGTTCAGTCGCTCAGTTACGACCGACTCTTTGAGACCCCATGAACTGTAGCACGCCAGGCCTCCCTGTCCATCACCAACTCCCGGAGTTCACTCAGATTCACGTCCGTCTCATCAGTGATGCCATCCAGCCATATCATCCTCTGTCATCCCCTTCTCCTCCTGCCCCCAATCCCTCCCAGCATCAGAGTCTTTTCCAATGAGTCAACTCTTCGCATGAGGTGACCAAAGAACTGGAGTTTCAGCTTTAGCATCATTCCTATCAAAGAAATCCCAGGGCTGATCTCCTTCAGAATGGACTGGTTGTATCTCCTTGCAGTTCAAGGAACTCTCAAAAGTCTCCTCCAATACCACAGTTCAAAAGCATCAATTCTTCAGCACTCAGCCTTCTTCACAGTCCAAATCTCACATCCATAGATGACCACAGGAAAAACCATAGCCTTGATTAGATGTACCTTAGTCAGCACTTAATATATCTGCTTTTGAATATGCTATCTAGGTTGGTTATAACTTTTCTTCCAAGTAGTAAACTTCTGTTAATTTTATGGCTACAGTCACCATCTGCAGTGATTTTGGAGCCCCAAAAAACAAAGTCTGACACTGTTTCCACTGTTCATGGCAAATAGATGGGGAAACAGTGGAAACAGTGAGACTTTATTTTTCTGGGCTCCAACATCACTGCAGATGGCGATTGCAGCTATGAAGTTAAAAGTCGCTTACTCCTTGGAAGGAAAGTTATGTCGAACCTAGACTGCATATTAAAAAGCAGAGACATCACTTCACCAGCAAAGGTTTTTCTAGTCAAAGCTATGGTATTTCCAGTAGTCATGTATGTATGTGAGAGTTGGACTATAAAGAAAGTTGAGCACCGAAGAATTGATGCTTTTGAAGTGTGGTGCTGAAGAAGACTCTTAAGAATCCCTTGGACTGCAGGGAGATACAACTAGTCCATCCTAAAGGATATCAGTCCTTGATGTTCATTGGAAGGTCTGATGCTGAACCTGAGACTCCAATACTGTGGCCTTCTGATGTGAAAAACTGACTCTTTCAAAAAGACCCTATTGCTGGGAAAGATTGAGGGCAGGAAGAGAAAGGGATGACAGAGGATGGGATGGTTTGTTGGCATCACTGACTCAATGGACATGAGTTTGGGTAGGCTCTGGGAGTTGGTGTTGAACAGGGAGGCCTGATGTGCTTCAGCTCATGGAGTCATAAAGAGTCGGACATGACTGAACGACTGAACTAAACTGAAGATGTCTGTAAGACATTTGGCCCATACCCTAAATCTCTTGAAATTTGATCTCATCCAAAACATCCACGAGCATATGTGATCCATGCCACTTGGTTTTAGACAGAACCAAATATGAATAAGGGACTTTTTGTTTTGAACTCAATATCTTGTGGACATATTAGGCTGAACCAACTAACATACAAATGTGTTTTATAATGATGAAATTTTCTTTGCAGAAATGAAAGAAGAATGCTACATCTTCACACATTCAATAACATAGCAATTTTAATTTAATTTTCCCCCAAAGGACCTCTCTACTCAAAGAGCTCTTTCAATATGGAGACATATTCTTCAAGTTTNNAAGTTTAGGAAATTATCTTGATTTGTCATTAATAATTTCTTCTTTTCCATTTTCTTTGTTCCTTCTACAGCTGTTATTATTTTGAAACTAACAGATAAGTATTTTGTCTTTTATTTCCTATGTTCCATATTCTTCTCCTTGGGAGATTTCCTCATTTTATTCTCTAAATTCTTTGTTTTTAATTTATACACTTTAATTCTAATTTTGAAGAGCATATTTGTATGTTTCAGATATTCTTCTTCAATATAAACTATTTCAGGAATCCAGTAAATTTTTTTATCTCTCAAAGATAGCAAAAATTTCATTTATCTAAATAACTGATCTGGCTAAGTTTTGTCACTGGAGACACACCATTTTACACATTTTTAGGTATTTCCTCTTGGACTTCTCAGATTTCCCAAAGAAATCTCTTCTATTCTCCTGCTGAAGGGTATAAATTAAGCTGCCAATATTCTGTAAGCCCAAAGGACAGCAACATCAACACTTGGAAAGAAAACTCTCATTTAATTCCTTTGACTTTAGTATAGTATCCTTGTATTCAATGGTACTTGGCTTGTCCTAGGTTACAGATCCCGTCTTTTATCATTTTACTAAAGTAGTTCTCCACTTTCCACAAAAGCAAATGAGAGGAAAGCCACCTGTGGTAAGCCATTAAGCAATGTCATCTACAAAAGACTGCTACAATTCAGTTCTCAGAAAGTTTGAAATATAAACACCACAGACATGCTTTTTTCAGTGGCATGTAGATTTTATTGGTGGTACTGGGACACACTGGGGATTCTCCCCTGGGACAGGGGCTGGGGTGAGGCTGAAGATAATATCTAATGGTCACTTGTGGTAGAATCAAGGATTCTGGCTGTCCTGCATGAAGGGGAGCAAGGACCAGGCTGGAGCTTGCCAAGTCCAACTTTCCTGCTGGTTGCATCTGTACTGAAAGCTGGGCTGAAGCCAGGAGTCCAGGGTTGGGAGGCAGAACATGGGGATGCATAGAACAAAGGGAAGATGAGTCAGAAAATTCAGTCTGCTGGTTACTGTGTTCCTGTGGACAGTGATTGCAGCTGTGAAAACCACTATGAGTAGTAACTGCAGCCATGAAATTAAAAGATGCCTGCTCCTTGGAAGGAAAGCTATGACAAACCTAGACAATGTATGAAAAAGCCAAGATATCCCTTTGCTGAGAAAGGTCAATACAGTCAGTTCAGTTCAGTCATGCAGTCATGTTCAACCCTTTGTGACTCATAGACAGCACAACCGCAGGCTTTCCTGCCCGTCACAAACCCCCAGAGCATGCTCAAACTCATGTACATCAAGTTAGTGATGCCATCCAACCAACTTATCTTCTGTCATCCCTTTCTCCTGCCTTCAATTTTTTCCAGCATCAGGGTCTTTTCCAGTGTGTTGGCTCCATCAGGTGGCCAAAGTATTGGAGCTTCAGCTTCAGCATCAGTCCTTCCAATGAATATTCAGGACTGATTTCCTTTAGAATTGACTGGTTTGATCTTGCAGTCCAAGGGACTCTCAGGAATCTTCTCCAACACCACTGTTCAAAAGCATGAATTCTCTAGGTTAAAGATGAAAAGTTTCTCCACAGTGAGGGACACCCAGAGAGGGTCACAGAAAGTAATTAACCACCAATGAAAATAAACAAATTTACATTTTTAAAAAAAGGCATGAATTCTTTCGTGCTCAGCCTTCTTTATGGTCTAAATCTCACATCCATACATGACTACTGGAAAAACCATAGCTTTGACTAGACAGATGTTTGCTGGCAAAGTAACGTCTCTTCTTTTTAATATGCTGTCTAGGTTGGTCACAGCTTTTATTCCAAGGAGTAAGCGTCTTCTAACTTCATGGCTGCAATCACCATCTGCAGTGATTTTGGAGCCCCAAAATGTTTCCACTGTTTCCCCATATATTTGCCATGAAGTGATGGCACCAGATGCTTAGTGTTTTGACTGCTGAATTTTAAGTCAACTTTTTCACTCTCCTCTTTCACTTTTATCAAGAGGCTGTTTAGTTCCTCTTCACTTTCTGCCATAAAGGTGGTGTCATATGTGTTGTGAGGTTATTAATATTTCTGCCAGCAATCTTGCTTCCAGTTTGTGCTTCATCCAGGTGGCATTTCACATAATGTACTCTGTATGTAAGTTAAATAGCAGGGTGACAATACACAGCCTTGACATACTCTTTTCCCAATTTTGAACCAGGGCATTGTTCCATATCCAGTTCTAACCATTGCTTCTTACCCTGAATACAGATAGCTGTATAGTCAAAGCTACGGTTCTTCCAGTTGTCATGTATGGATGTGAGATTTGGACCATAAAGGATGAGTACCGAAGAACTGATGGTTTTGGATAACTCTCATGATATGCAAGAGCAAAGTAAGAAAGCATGGATTAAAAAAAAATACCCTAATTCTTTATGGTATCTCAGATTCCATCATTTCAATACTCATTTTGCTACATATTTGAAATTCAGTTTTAAAACCAAACTACTCCCTTTGGAACCTTTCTTTTATCTATTTTTATCTACCTTCTTATTTTCATTAACTGTTCTTATTGTTCATTATCTCAGGTTTATCTTCATCTCATAATGGAGACTTGATGCCCTACTTAAAACTATGAACATGAATCTTCTTGATATTTCTGGTTCCTTTCTTTAGTAATGCTTTTGTTCTACTCACTTTTACTAGGATAGGAATCCCACTGTCCTACTGCCACCATTTCAAGAAAAACTCATGTTTCTTGAACATATGGAAATGTTCAAATTGAGGGATTTGAAAAAAAAAAATCAATTTCCAGGAGCCAAGTTAGTACAGAGATCCTTTTAAAAAGGGCTTATCTATTATTGAGTATTCAAATATGAATTATGAAACATTCACTATAATTCTTAATATTTCTGAAGAGGTATAGAACAAAAGTCAATCATAAAAAATAATTATGTCATAGAAAGAAAGCATTTATTCATTCAGGGAAAAATTTGAAAATGAGGATATATAATTATATTGCAGAACATAACACCCTAAAATAAATTTACTTTACTGAAAAAAATGAAGGTTTAGAGCTTTTTAAAAATGATTCTGAGGCTGTAAATCACAAATCTGGAATACAGATGCGAGAATCCAGATGGCTCATGCAAATGATTGCACAGAATGTATATGGTACCTAGAATCTAGGTTTCTGAGCTTTCCAAATAAGTATAGTTGTAAACCACTCTTTATCACCTAAGTGTTTAGTTTTTAAAAGAGCAGCTATTACTTCTCCCTTAGAAACAATATGTTAAAAATAAAGGGATGTTTCCATTAGATGCATATATATTCCTATTATACATGATTGTTCAGTTGCTAATGCATGTCTGACTCATGCAACCCCATGGACTTCAGCACATTAGTTGTCCCTGTCTTTCACTATCTCCCTAAGTTTGTTCAAACTCATGTGCATTGAGTCATGCCATCCAACCATCTCATCCTTTGTTGTCTCCTTCTACTCTTGCTCTCAATCTTTCCCAGCATCAGGGTCTTTTCCAATGAGTCAGCTCTTCACATCAGATGACCAAAGTATTGGAGATTCAGCATCAGTCTTTCCAACGTATATTCAGGGTTGATTTCCTTTAGGATTAGCTAGTTTGATCCCTTGCTGTCCAAGGGACTCTCAAGAGTCTCCAGAAATCTTCATTCTTTCTGGAGCTATATCTTTGCTCTTCCAAAGCAACATATGGACATTTACCAACCTGGGGGGCTCATCTCTCAGTGTTGTATCTTTTTGCCTTTTCACACTGTTCATGGGGTTCCTTAGGCAAGAATATTGAAGTGGTTTGCCATTCTCTTCTGCAATTATACACAATATATCAGACTAATAGGCTTATCTCAATTTATTCTATAAATTTGTATAATTATATGTTCTTTCTGCTAGAATCTATTGATAAGAATAATAGTTTGCACTTTTATAGCCCTTGCTATGTAACAAAAGCTTCATATGCATTGACTAATTCAATCCTCTTAACTTATTTAAGAAAGCAGGTGCAACTATTACTCTTTTCCAAAGGAAGAAACTGACAAACAGATTAATCAACTCTAAAATCAAAATGGAAATAAAATCTCCCCAATATTTGGCATTCTTTGCTGATTTCCAGAAATCTTTGATCTAATTTAAATATAATTTAAATTGTTTCAACAGGAATTTAGAGGCAGGCTGGGATGAGGTTACAAACAAAAAACATTCTCAAACTTTCATCTTAAATCAGAATTCAATAGCATATCTCACTTATATCAAGGTAACAGTATGTGTACAGTTCTCTATGTATTTCAGAACTTTCCCCCTTTTCAACACTTTCATAAACTGTTTGGAAGACAATTAGATTTTGAGATGTTGACTTGAAACCTGAGTTGTCATACCTAGAAGTTATGCAATAATTTTAATAACCTGGATAAAAGGCCAGTCACATGTTTCTAATCCATTATATGAAATAAAGGATAAATGATTTCTTTATTATGTATATACTATAACAATTATTTTCATAGATTAAAGAGGTAAAGGAATATAAAGATGTAATAGTGGCTTGAAGCCATGCAATTCACTTTTAAACTTAGAGGTAATTTGCACTATCTGAGTCTATGATCTAGGCATTCAATAAAAAAGAATATTTAATTTAGTTTCATAAATTAAAGGAAATAAAATAATGGATGTTAATGGCAAGTAATTTGCATACATATAACAATTATAAACCAAATACATAGAGAAGAATTAATTCCAAAGCAGATTTTCATGCCTGAAGTCTCAAATAAAAAGAAAAATAAATAATAATAATTAAGATTCTAGAAATATTATTTTTTTGGCTGAAGATTAATTCTCACCCTACTAACAGAACAAATCCTATCAATCTTATTGGTAGTTTAAAATACCAGTGTTGGGGGTGGGAGAAAAAAGATTGTCTAATATTACCAAAAATTCAGTTCAGTCGTGTCTGACTCTGCGACCCCATGGACTGAAGCATGCCAGACCTCCCTGTCCATCATCAGTTCCAGAGTTTACTCAAACTCATGTCCATTGAATCGCGAATGCCATTGAACTATCTCATCCTCTGTCGTCCCCTTCTACTCTCACCATTAATCTTTCTCAGCATCAGGGTCTTTTCAGATGAGTCAGTTCTTCCCATCAGGTGGACAAAGTTTTGGAGTTTCACCTTCAGCATCAGTCCTTCCAATGAATATTCAAGACTGATTTTCAGTGAATTTCTCCAGTGAATATTCAATATGATTTCCTTTAGGATGGACTGATTGGAACTCCTTTCAGTCCAAGGGACTCTCAAGTGTCTTTACCAACACAGCAGTTCAAAAGCATCAATTCTTCAGTGCTCAGCAGATGGTGACTGTAGCCATAAAATTAAAATAAGATATACCCATTTGAATGCATACTTCCAAAGAATAGCAAGGAGAGATAAGAAGGCTTTCCTCAGTGATCAATGCAAAGAAATTAAGGAAAACAATAGAATGGGAAAGACTAGAAATCTCTTCAAGAAAATTAGAGATACCAAAGAGTTTATGCAAAGATGGCCTCAATAAAGAACAGAAATGGTATGGGCCCAACAGAAGCAGAAGACATTAAAAAGTGGTGGCAAGAATAAACAGAAGAGCTATGCAAAAAAAGATCTTCACAACCCAGATAACCACTGTGGTGTGATCACTCACCTAGAGCCAGACATCCTGGAATGCAAAATCAAGTCGGCCTTAGGAAGCATCACTACAAATAAAGCTAGTGGAGGTGATCGAATTCCGGTTGAGTTATTTCAAATCCTAAAAGATGATGCTGTGAAAATGCTACACTCAATATGCCAGTAAATTTAGAAAGCTCAGCAATGGCTACAGGACTAGAAAAGGTCAGTTTTTATTCCAATCCCAAATAAAGGCAATGTCAAAAAATGCTGTGCACTCTCTGTCCACCAGATCTAATCCCTTGAACCTATTTTTCACTTCCACTGTATAATCATAAGTGATTTTATTTAGAACATATATGAATGGTCTAGTGGTTTTCTCTACTTTCTTCAATTTAAGTCTGAATTTGGCAATAAGGAGTTTATGATCTGAGCCACAGTCAGCCTCTGGTCTCATTTTTGCTGATTGTATAGAGCTTCTCCATCTTTGGCTGCAAAGAATATAATCAATCTGATTTCAGTGTTGACCATCTGGTGATGTCCATGTGTAGAGTCTTCTCTTGTGTTGTTGGAAGAGGGTGTTTGCTATGACCAGTGCATTCTCTTGACAAAACTCTATTAGCTTTTGCCCTGCTTCATTCTTTACTCCAAAAGCCATATTTCCCTGTTACTCCAGGTATTTTTTGACTTCCTCCTTTTGCATTCCAGTCTGCTATAATAAAAATGACATCTTCTTTGGGTGTTAGTTCTAGAAGGTTTTGTAGGTCCTAATAGGCCTGTTCAGCTTCAACTTGTTCAGCATTACTGATCAGGACATAGGTTTGGATTACGGTGATATTGCATGGTTTGCCTTGGAAATGAAGAGGTCATTCTGTTGTTTTTGAGACTGCAACCAAGTACTGCAGTTTGGACTCTTTTGTTGACTATGTTGACCACTCCATTTCTTCTAAGGGATTTTTCCCACAATTGTAGAAATAATGGTCATCTGAGTTAAAAGCACCCATACCAGTCCATTTTAGTTCACTGATTCCTAAAATGTTGATGTTCACTCTTGCCATCTCCTGTTTGACCACTTCCAATTTGCCTTGATTCATTTACCTAACATTCCAGGTCCCTATGCAATATTGCTCTTTACAGGATAGGACCTTGCTTCCATCACCAGTCACATCCACAACTGGGTTTTGGTTTTGCTTTGGCTCCATCTCTTCATTCTTTCTAGAGTTATTTCTCCACTGATCTCCAGTAGCATATTGGGCACCTACTGATCTGGAGAGTTCATCTTTCAGTGTCCTATCTTTTTGCCTTTTCATACTGTTCATTGGGTTCCCAAGGCAAGAATACTGAAGTGGTTTGCCATTTCCTTCTCCTGTGGACCATGTTTTGCCAGAACTCTCCATCATGACCCATCCTTCTTGAGTGGCCCTACACAGAATGGCTCATAGTTTCACTGAGTTGGATAAGGCTGTGGTCCATGTGGTCAGATTGGTTAGTTTTCTGCAGTTGTGGTTTTCTGTCTGTCTGCCTGCTGATAGAGAAGGATAAGAGCCTTATGGAAGCTTCCTGATGGGAAAAACTGACTGAGGGGAAAACTGGGTCTTGTTCTGATGGGCAATGCCATTCTCAGTAAATCTTTAAACCAATTATATTTTACCAAAAATAGTCATGAAAAATAAATAGCTTTTAAAGTGCAGTGCATATCCAGACTTGATAGCAAGAAATAGATTTTTGGATTAAAATAATACTCAGAAATCAAGAATAAATATTTTCTTTACGTATGTGACATATTAAGAGTATCTGGACTTCCCTGGTGGCTCAGATGGTAAAGCATCTATCTACAATGTGAGAGACCTGGGTTCGATCCCTGGGTTGGGAAGATTCCCTGGAGAAGGAAATGGAAACTGACTCTAGTACTCTTGCCTTGAAAATCCCATGGATGGAGGAGCTTGGTGCAAGCTACTATTCATGGGGAGCAAAAAGTTGGACACGACTGAATGACTTTAATTTCTGAATATTAATCCCTTTAACCTAAAATAAATGTTTTTCCCCAAAACTTTCTTAACAGTCTCCATATTTAATAATTTCAAAAGTCAAACACAGTATAATATTTTATTTGTTAAAATAATTTACACTCATGAATTGAACGGAGTACTCATAGGCACCATAACAGGGAGGCACACCAAGCCTTCCTGTCCATCACCAACTCACTGAGTTCACTCAGACTCATGTCCATCGAATCGGTGATGCCACCCAGCCATCTCATTCTCCTTCATTCTTTTCTCCTTCTGCCCCCAGTCCCTCTCAGCATCAGTCTTTTCCAATGAGTCAACTCTTTGCATGAGGTGGCCAAAGTACTGGAGTTTCAGCTTTAGCATCATTCCTTCCAAAGAACACTCAGGGCTGATCTCCTTTAGAATGGACTGGTTGGAACTCCTTGCAGTCCAAAAGACTCTCAAGAGTCCTCTCCAAAACCACAGTTCAAATGCGTCAAATTTTCGGCACTCAGCTTTCTTCACAGTCCAACTCTCACATCCATACATGACTACTGGTAAAACCATAGCCTTGACTAGACGGACCTTTGTTTGGCAAAGTAATGTCTCTGCTTTTGAATATGCTATTAGATTGATCATAACCTTTCTTCCAAGTAGTAAGCATCTTTTAATTTTATGGCTGAAGTCACCATATGCAGTGATTTTGGAGCCCCAAAAAATAAAGTCTGACACTGTTTCCACAGTTTCCCCATCTATTTCCCATGAAGTGATGGGACCAGATGCCATGATCTTAGTTTTCTGAATGTTGAACTTTAAGCCACGTTTTCACTCTCCTCTTTCACTTTCATTAAGAAGCTTTTTAGTTCCTCTTCACTTTCTGCCATAAGGGTGGTGTCATCTGCATATCTGAGGTTATTGATATTTCTCCTGGCATACCAATAAAGCAACTGAAAGGAAAACACATCTATGGAAGGAGAGGGAAAATACAAACTTTGCCATCTTTTTCCTTAATTCTAGGACCCTCAATGTACAATTCTTAAGAAGTTCTATACAATGCTTTCTTTCAAACTAGATTCTTTTTTTATTATTTAATGCAACCACAGATCTACAAAGGCTTGTTAAAACAAATCCTTAATACCAGTTTTTTATCCAAACTTGAGCTGACATTTTATTCCATTTAATACTGTGAAAACAAAATTTTTATGCCTTTCTCTTCTTCATTTTTTCTATTTCCTTTGTTCAATATCATATTCTGCACATAACTGCTTCCTACATTAACTTAATAAACATGTGTGGAGCACCATATACCAAGTTATGAACCTGAATAAAGTGTATGCTTTAACTAAAGAGCTACACCATTTTTTCATTCCTCCAATACAAAAGGTGGTAGAATGTCCCCATGAATGTTACTTGCATTCAGTTAACTTCAAGTGATGAGGACAATCAGAATACCTACTAAATCAGTGGTACATTGCTTATTCCTTAAATAGAAGTTTAAATCTCATGAAAACCCGGAACTAATAGTGTCTGTGGAAGCTGGAATATAACTGGGAAAGTGGAATCTCAGCTCTAACTCCTGAGTTATTTCACTGACCTTGGTAGCAACCTAAATTTGGATCCCTATTCTAGTAATCTTAGCACAACTCAGATGCCCACAACATTTCCCTCTTTCTCTGCCTCATATTCCATTTCTAAACAGCTAACCAGTTCTATGTTAGTCTAGTCCGAACTCCTGAGAGGAAGAATCCAGTAAATGAATAACATTCTTCTTGTGCATACACTTGTGATTTAAGGATTTATTTTCAGGAAATTCCTTTGAATCATATTAACTTGTGAAGAATTCATTGCCTCAGCTTATCCAAGACACTGTAGGAGATTTCATACTTACAAATTCATGGCCAGTCCTATATTTTCCAAAAGCCAAGTATACCTATGTAATACTCTTTGACTAATTACTATTGAGATTTTTGTCCATTCTCCTCCAATATAAGCATAAATTTCTTTACTAGTTTTGCATGACCTCCTAAAATCTATCACCATGCTCTTGGAAAGTGTCCATTCCAACAGTCAAGTTTTTTTTTTTTTTTTTACTTTATTTTACTTTACAATACTGCATTGGTTTTGCCATACATCAACATGAATCCGCCACGGGTGTACGAGTTCCCAGTCCTGAACTCCCCTCCCACCTCCCTCCCCATATCATCTCTCTGGGTCATCCCAGTGCATCAGCCCCAAGCATCCTGTATACTGCATCAAACCTAGACTGGCGATTCATTTTTTACATGATATTATACATGTTTCAATGCCATTCTTCAAACAGTCAAGTTTTAATCAATAAATTATAAAGGTTTCCTGGTCATTTTCATTTATTAGCTCTAGCCAGCCTTAAGTAATTTGTGGACTATTATATATGAGGAAAACAGGAAACTACACCTATACTATAAACTATTAACACTATATAGTCAGCCTTGGATAGCTGCCTCTTATTGCCTCTTTGATTGCATTAAAACTACCAGGTAACCGGTACAGCTATATCTTCTAAAAAAAAGTTTACTATGAAAAACTATATTTTAACAGAAAGCAATTCCTTAATGACTTGTTATTTGGGTTTCAGCAGAATTTGTGAGACAATTTGTTCTGAACTGAATGACAAACTGGTTACTAGAGTTATTTCCATTTTCTCTCTTCAATTACATTTCTCCAATGTTATATATAAGACCGAATTATTTGGTCAAAAATCCTTTGTACTATGGTGAAAATAGATATTGTGAATAAAAGTGAAGAAAAAATTCCTAATGTGAGCATTCCAACAGCTGTCTACATTATATAAAATTATAAAGTTAATCACTTAAGCAGGAATAAAATTCTATCCAAATAAGTCCCACAAAAATAAAAATTTAAGATGAATAACTGGCATATTTGTAATATGGAAACTGTTAGGACATAAATTATAGAGGTAGAAAATAAGAGTCACAATAAATATAAAAGCTATATTTTATACCTTTACAAAATAATTTTAAAGCAAGCTTCAATTTTTTCTCAAAAATTGCCATATATCAAACTTCTGCATTTGATATCAAATTTGCTGCTATTTCCTCCAATTTTATAAATGCAGCTTGAACATCTGGAAGTTCTAGGTTCATGAACTATTGAAGCCTTACGTGGAGAATTTTGAGCATTACTTTGCTAGCATGTAAGATGAGTGCAATAGTGTGGTAGTTGGAACATTCTTTAGCATTGCCTTTCTTTGGGACTGGAATGAAAACTGACATTTTCAGTTCTGTGGCCAATGCTGAGTTCTAAATTTGCTGGAATATCAAGTACAGCACTTTCACAGCACTATGTTTTAGGATTTGAAATAGCTCAACAGGAATTCCATCACTTCCACTAACTTTGTTTGTAGTGATGCCTCCTAAGGCCCACTTGACATTGCATTCCAGGATGTCTGGCTCTAGGGGAGTGATCACACCATTGTGGTATGATGAGATCACAGAAGAGATGAGAGGAACCAGAGATCAAATTGCCAAGATCTGCTGGATCACAGAAATAGCAAGAAAATTCCAGTAAAATATCTGCTTTATTGACTATCCAAAGCCTTTGACTGTGTGGATCACAATAAACTGTGGAAAATTCTTCAAGAGATGGGAATTTCAGACCACCTTACCTGCCTCCTGACAAATCTGTATGCAGGTCAAGAAACAACAGTTAGAATTGGACATGGAACAGTAGACTGGCTCCAAATTAGGAAAGAAGTACATCAAGGTTGTATATTGTCACCCTGCTATTTAACATATACATAGTACATCATGCGAAATGCCAAGCTGGAATCAAGATTGGTGGAAGAAATATCAATAACCTGAGATACGCAGATGACATCACCCCTATGGAAGAAAGTGAAGAGGAACTAAAGAGCCTCTTGATGAAAGTGAAAGAAGAGAGTGAAAAGGTTGGCTTAAAACTCAACATTCAAAAAACTAAGATCATGGCATTCAATGTCATCACTTCATGATGCAAATAGATGCGGAAACAATGGAAACTGTGACGGACTTTATTTTCTTGGGTTCCAAAAACATTGCACATGGTGACTTCAGCCATGAAATTTAAAAATGCTTGCTCCTTGGAAGAAAAGCTGTGACCAACCTAGACAGCATATTAAAAAGAAGAGACATTACTTCGCTTACAAATATCCATTTAGTCAAAGCTATGGTTTTTCCAGTAGTCGTATATGGATGTGACCACACAAAAAAAGCTGAGCATGGAATAATTGAACCTTTCGAACTGTGGTGTTGGAGAAGACTCTTGAGAATCCTGTGGACTGAAAGGAGGTCAAACCAGTCAGTTCTACAGGAAACCAGTCCTGAAGACTGATGCTGAAGCTGAATCTCTAAAACTGTGCCCACCTGATTTGAAGAGCTGACTCATTGGAGAAGACCCTGATTCTGGGAAAGATTGAAGGCAGGAGGAGAAAGGGACAACAGAGAATGAGATGGTTAGGTGGCATCATCAACTTGATGGACATGAGTTTGAGCAAACTCCTGGAGTTTGTGTTGGACAGGGAAGCCTGCTATGCTGCAGTCGATGGGGTCACAAAGAGTTCGACACACCTGAGCTACTGAACTGAACTGAATGTGTTGCCATTTCAAAACGTTTGTATGTCTCTGTCAAAACTGGGTTGTAAATATGCCACTACAATGGCAGTGCTACCTTAAATTAAGGGGATAATTGATTTAGTAATGATCTGAAATGAATTGTCTGAATATATTATATCTCAAAACAAAGATAACTTATTTTGAATTCACGTTAAAATGGGGGAGAAAGTGAAAGTTACTCAGTCATGTCTGATTCTTTGCAACCCAAAGATCTATAAAGTCCATGGAAGTATCCAGGCCAGAATACTGGAGTGGGTAGCCTTTCCCTTCTCCAGAGGATCTTCCCAACCCAGGGATGGAATCCAGGTCTCCCACATTGCAGGTGGATTCTTTCCCAGCTGAGTCACAAGGGAAGACAAAGAATACCCGATTGGATAGCCTATCCCTTTTCTGGCGGATCTTCCTGCCCCAGAAATCAAACTGGGATCTCCTGCATTGCAGGCAGATTCTTTACCAACTGAGCTGTCAGGAAAGTCCTAAAATGGGGAGTAAGGGGTAGGGTGGTATTTAATATACCTTCTACCATTCAAATTTATAATTTTTGAAAGTTTCTCTGAAACAATCCTGTAGCTAAAGATAAAAAGCAAACACTGATCTATTCTAAATTTATGCTTTCTGCATTTAGTTTTCTTTTCAAAGTTACAGGTCATAGACTTCTTTGAGACTGGGATAAAATCATTTTTCCCTCACCACAGAAAAAATGCAAATAAGTATTCCTTGTCAAAATTTTGCCTGTAATTGATTAGGGTCATGTTGTAGACCATTATGCAGATCAATGTACACTAGATTAAATATTCCTGCCCTAGAACTTTGTAATTAAGGATATAGCTCTCCCATTCCCATTGTAATTTTTTTTTTTCATTGATTCAGCATGCACTCAGTAAAAACATACTGCCTCTCTTCATATCAGTTAGGACTCTCATGGGAGAAAATCCAACTCAGTCTCTGAAAATTTCAAGGGCAGACTGTAGCCATAATCAGATGTTAGACCTCTAAGGTTACAGGAGTTTTTTCTATATATGCTAACTCCTTTTCTCTCTGTAGAACTCCAATTTTACACAACTCTCTTCAAGGTAAAAGGTAGCATCCACAGCTTAATGCTTTCTACTTTCATTCCATTTTAATTCTAGAGAGAAAAAAGTGAAATGATTTTTCTCAAAAGTCACAGCAACATTCTAATGCGTCCCACTGGCTCTGATTATAAACCATTTATTGTAGTTATATCCTGATTTTTCAAGCCTGTGTACCCATCCTTTCTCCTATATATCCTCAAGATTAGGGAAAGAGCCAAATCCATCAGAAACACTTGAGAGAAATACATTAACACTTGCAGGTAATCTGCACTAAGATTTCAGAAGAAAGAGTGAATGGCTATGTAAAGTAATAAATAAGTAAATATGCTGATATTTACTCTCTGGCACATATGCCTTTAGGTGATAAAAATAAATAAAATCTTAGGCCTCAAAGAGATCTCTGCTTTATAGACTGAACATCACATACACCAATAAATAGTACAAAAACAAACACCTACATAACAGGTCAGTGAATTCGCTTATCACTGCATAATTTCTGATACCTCCTAACTGGTGAGCCTGCTTTCCAGTTCAAACTTTCTTCAAATGTAATTTCTAGTGAAAATTATTCTTTATAAATCTAATCCAAATGATGTTAAAATATAAAACACTTCCAATAAATATTAACTATTTGAGTAAGCCTTACCTTTTAAAGTAAAAATAATCCTCCCAATAAATACCACTTTTAAATGTCTTAAACTTTTTTCTGACAGATTCCTCACAGTTATTAATGAGATTCTTAAATAATTATGGTGCAATAATTATGGTTCATGTTCTGAAACCTCCAATTCCACCTACTCTAAAAATGTTTTTGATTTTCTGGACACCTTAGACACTGAGCCATTTTATTTGCTCATTTACAACTTTTATCCCACTTTAATTTCCAGTACACATTGAAGCTTTTGACTGTCGAAAATTTAAACTATCGAAAATTCTGAAAGACATGGGAATACCAGACCACCTGACCTGCCTCTTAAGAAACCTATATGCAGGTCAGGAAGCAACAGTTAGAACTGGACATGGAACAACAGACTAGTTTCAAATAGGAAAAGGAGTACATCAAGGCTGTATATTGTTACCCTGTTTATTTAACTTCTATGCAGAGTACATCATGAGAAACACTGGACTGGAAGAAACACAAGCTTGAATCAAGATTGCCGGGAGAAATATCAATAACCTAAGATATACAGATGATACTATCCTTATGGCAGAACATGAAGAAGAACTAAAAAGCTTCTTGATGAAAGTGAAGAGGAGAGTGAAAAAGTTGTCTTAAAGCTCAACATTCAGAAAACGAAGATCATGGTGTCTGGTCCCATCAGTTCATGGGAAATAGATGGGGAAACAGTGGAAACCATGTCAAACTTTATTTTTGTGGGCTCAAAAATCACTGCAGATGGTGACTGCAGCCATGAAATTAAAGGATGCTTACTGCAGCCATGAAATTAAAAGATGCTTACTCCTTGGAAGAAAAGTTATGACTGACCTAGATAGCATATTCAAAAGCAGAGACATTACTTTGCCAACAAATGTCCATCTAGTCAAGGCTATGGTTTTTCCAGTGGTCATGTATGAATGTAAGAGTTGCACCGTAAAGAAAGCTGAGTGCAGAAGAATTGATGCTTTTGAAGTGTGGTGTTGGAGAAGACTCTTGAGAGTCCCTTGGACTGCAAGTTGATCCAACCAGTCCATCCTAAAGGAGATGAGTCCTGGGTTTTCTTTGGAAGGAATGATGCTAAAGATGAAACTCCAGTACTTTGGCCACCTCATGTGAAGAGTTGAGTCATTGGAAAAGACTCTGACGGTGGGAGGGATTGGGGGCAGGAGGAGAAGGGGACGACCGAGGATGAGATGGCTGGATGGCATCATGGACTCGATGGACGTGAGTTTGAGTGAACTCTGGGAGATGGTGATACACAGGGAGGCCTGGCATGCTGCGATTCATGGGATCACAGAGAGTCGGACACGACTGAGTGACTGAACTGACTAACTGACATGTTTATTGTTACTGAGACCTGTGGTTAAATCACGGTTTCTCTTTCAGTAGCTGTGGTATGCATAACTTTTCTATTTCTTTATTTCTATAGTAAAAAATTACATTTGTTAATCTATAGAATCATTGTAATATTTATAAAAATTCTGTATATGAAAGCAACATGTAAGTAATATTTGCTTAGTCAATATTAGGGCTTCTTTGGTGCCTCAGTGATAAAGAATCTACCTGCCAATGCAAAAGACTTGGTTTTGAACACTGGGTCAGAAAGATCCCCAGAGAAGGACAGAGTAACCCACTCCAGTATTCTTGCCTAGAAAATGCATGGACAGAAGAGCCTGGCATGCTACAGTCCATGGGGTCACTAGAGTAAGACACAGCTTAGAGACTAAACAATAGTCAACATTAATTTTCATTTTCTCCTCATTCCTATTTGCACCAATGTCACTCTCTATTTTCATTAATTTATTGCCAACCACCCTACCTGCTTTGCTCAAACAATCTTTTTAATGTATTCATGTCCATTCAGTCACCTTCTACTAGTAATGTAAATCTTGACTTTTAAGTTTTTTGCAGAGCTCGTTTATTTATTTATATTTTTTCTTTGAAACAACTGTAATTCACTTTTCCAAACAGACCCTACACTCCATAATTTTTAAAATCTTGATGAGAAAAGCTTAAAAAAAAATAGGACCAAGCTTGGCACAGATGCAATAGCCAACCTATTAGTGACACTATATATATTTTTTAATTACATAGCCCAAACTTTGAGCAATGTTTTGCCAATCTACTGCATGTTTTTTTTTAATTGCATATGTGGCACACAGTATAAAAACAATCAACCAAATCTGAGTCCATGGGTCAGCTGTCTTAGAATATAAGGCATGCATATACTCAAGTAAACTGGTCAACTTAGAGGTCATAAATCCAAGATGGCCGGTGCCATTATCAGTTCAGTTCAGTTCAGTCACTCAGTCTTGTCTGACTTTTGCAACCCCATGAATCACAGCATACCAGGCCTCCCTGTCCATCACCCACTCTTGGAGTTCACTCAGATTCATGTCCATCGAGTCAGTGATGCCATCCAGCCATTTCCTCTGTTGTCCCCTTCTCCTCCTGCCCCCAATCCCTCCCAGCATCAGGGTCTTTTCCAGTGAGTCAGCTCTTCACGAGGTGGCCAAAAGTACTGGAGTTTCAGCTTCATCATCATTCCCTCCAAAGAAATCCCAGGGTTGATCTCCTTCAGAATGGACTGGTTGGATCTCCTTGCAGTCCAAGGGACTCTCAAGAGTCTTCTCCAACACCACACTTCAAAACCATCAATTCTTTGGTGCTCAGCTTTCTTCAAAATCCAACTCTTACATCCATACATGACCATTGGAAAAACCAGTGACTAGATGGACCTTTGTTGGCAAAGTAATGTCTCTGCTTTTCAATATGCTATCTAGGTTTGTCAAAACTTTTCTTCCAAGGAGTAAGCATCTTTTAATTTCATGGCTGCAATCACCATCTGCAGTGATTTTGGAGCCTAGAAAAATAAAGTCTGACACGGTTTCCACTGTTTCCCCATCTATTTCCCATGAAGTGATGGGACCAGATGCCATGATCTTCATTTTCTGAATGTTGAGCTTTAAGCCAACTTTTTCACTTTCCTCTTTTACTTTCATCAAGAGGCTTTTTATTTCTTCTTCACTTTCTGCCATAAGGGTGGTGTCATCTGCATTCTGAGGGTAGAGGGAGGTAAATTAATTCCAAAATTTCCCTGAATAAGGAAGTCACTCATAGGTGTGCTGTGTGCATGGACACATACACATCAACACTTTCAAACATGTCACTTCATACTTAATGACATGAGAAGTTTAATTAGCCTAATT
>SJYF01000353.1:2025739-2038099 GCA_006410515.1 Procapra przewalskii | reverse complement strand
CCATCTACATGATATGATATTACCTGATTTATTCCCCCTTAATTTAATAGGACATAGATTGAATTCACATGCAAGATGCTTAAAGAAATCAATCACTAGTTTTGTGGTTGGATTTCTATATATGGCCCTTTTACTTGACAACAGTAATAAATTCACGTCAGAGTAAGACTAGTCTAAGAATCATTCATACTATCCATTGTCCTTGATTAAGAAGAAGTGAAGTGAAGTGAAGTTGCTCAGTCTTGTCCAAATCTTTGTGATTCGGACTGTAGCTTACAAGGCTCCTCTGTCCATGGAATTTTCCAGGCAAGAGTACTGGAGTGGGTTTCCATTTCCTTCTCCAGGGGATCTTCCTGACCCAGG
Source organism: Procapra przewalskii (assembly GCA_006410515.1). Classification (NCBI taxonomy): domain Eukaryota; kingdom Metazoa; phylum Chordata; class Mammalia; order Artiodactyla; family Bovidae; genus Procapra; species Procapra przewalskii. The sequence continues at coordinate 2,037,736 of SJYF01000353.1, read as the reverse complement.
GCTCAAACTCGGGTCTCCTGCATTGCAGGCAGACACTTTACCATCTGAGCCACCAGGGAAGCCTTTGATTAAGAAAGCATATGTCAATGTACTTATTTATACATGACTGTTTTGCACATTGTGCAAAATATTAAAATTTGTAACCTATGTATATATATATTATATTCACAGAGTTTACAATCTAGTAAAGAAAACAAAATAGCTGTATAGAGAAACACAATAGATTTCTAAATGTTCAAACTAATAAAATAAATAATAAAATATGGAGGCAGGAAATCTATCAGCTTGTGAGTAGGAGATTTTGGAGAAGTTTAAAATAGTTACACTTTCAATAGTTCACTCAATATACAACTGAGAATGTCACAGTATAAATGATGTTTAACACTATGTTTGGCTTTCTGAAAGTATTTGAAACAAGTAATGTTCACAACAATAGAATTTTAATAATAATGAATATTTTAAAATATTATACAATTGAGATGATAAGGCTATAGAATCTTTATAAATTAATTCGATCACTTTATACTTCACAAAAAGTGAAGCTTAAAAAGCTTTCACTTGCCCAAGGTGATCAAGTTAGTTAACAACAAATATAAGAATACAAATTAAGCCAAAATGTAATTTGATGTAATATCTTCAATAAATGAGGTTTGAAAACACACAAAGAAAACTAGAAAAAAAAACATTTTTAAATCTTGGGAGTCCAGGAATCTGTTGCTTCAGTTCAGTTCAGGTCAGTCGCTCAGTCGTGTCCAACTCTGAGACCCCATGAACTGCAGCACATCAGGCCTCCCTGTCCATCACCAACTTCTGGAGTTTAGCCAAAGACATTTCCATTGAGTCAGTAATGCCATTCAACTATCTCATCCTCTGACGTCCCCTTTTCCTCCTGCCCTCAATCTTTCCCAGCATCAGGATCTTTTCAAATGAGTCAGCTCTATGCATGAGGTGGCCAAAATATTGGAGTTTCAGCTTCAACATCAGTCCTTCCAATAAACAGCCAAGACTGATCTCCTTTAGGATGGACTGGTTGGATTTCCTGTCAGTCTAAGAGACTCTCAAGAGTCTTCCCCAACACCACACTTCAAAAGCATCAATTCTTTGGCATTCAGCTGTCTTTATAGTCCAGCTCTCACATCCATACATGACCACTGGAAAACCCATAGCCTTGACTAGACGGACCTTTGTTGACAAAGTAACGTCTCTGCTTTTTAATATGCTGTCTAGGTTCGACATAACTTTCCTTCCAATGAGTAGGCATCTTTTAATTTCATGGCTGCAGTCATCATCTGCAATGATTTTGGAAACCCCCCAAAATAAAGTCAACCACGGTTTCCACTGTTTCCTCATCTATTTGCCATGAAGTGTCGGGACCAGCTGCCATGATCTTCATTTTCTGAAAGTTGAGCTTTAAGCCAACTTTTTCACTCTCCTCTTTCACTTTCATCAAGATGCTCTTTAGTTCTTCTTTGTTTTCTGCCATAAGGGTGGTGTCATCTGCATATCTGAGGTTATTGATATTTCTCCTGGCAATCTTAACTCCAGCTTGTGCTTCATCCAGGCCAGTGTTTCTCATGATGTACTCTGTATATAAGTTAAATAATCAGGGTGACAATATGCAGCCTTAACATACTCCTTTTCTTACTTAGAACCAATCTGTTGTTCCATGTCCAGTTCTAACTGTTGCTTCCTGACCTGCATGCAGGTTTCTCAAGAGGCAGGTCAGATGGTCTGGTATTCCCATCTCTTTCAGAATTTTCCACACTTTTATCTTGTAGGTCATTATATAACCACTGAGACATGCTGTGCCATGCTCAGACACTTCAGTCGTGCCCAGTTCTTTAAAACCCTATAGACTGCAGCCTCCCAGGCTCCTCCATCCATGGAATTTTCCAGGCAAGAATATTAGAGTGAGTTGCTACTTTCTACTGCAAGGGATTTTCCTGACAGGGATCGAACGTGTGTCTCCTCCATTGGCATGTGGATTCTTTACCATTGAGCCACCTGGGAAACCACCACCACTTAAAACAAAAACAAAACACATTAAGAAAAAAAAAAAAACACAAACGCTAAACATACCAGATATCAGTTAGGAAGATTATGTTTGAAAAATTGGAAAAAATTCAAAGCATATCTCAATATCACTTATGAGGTTATTTAGTACTTCATCATTTAAATCCTTAAGAATAAAAAACCATTGAATTTAAATATGCTGTGTGAGATGTATATGGACATTTTCATCCTGTGCTTTAGCATCTTATATTGAAATTTTCTATGTGGGTACATTTTTAACATGTTTTCTGATCTCAATATCACAATACCTTGTTTCTTAATTAACATTTTTAAGAATTGTTGGAGGAAATAATGTATTATATAGTAAAATTTCTGTGAGGATTAATTCCAAGGCTTTTCCCACCTCTGGGCTATTTTTAAATGCTTTTACTTTGTTTGGGAATGAACTCCAATAATCCTACTGCTTGCTTCATTCAGGTCTCTGCTTGAACTTTCACTAATCGGAGTTTCATTCCTTAACATTCTATTTAAACTAATACTTGCCTCTCAATTTACATCTTCCTCTCTCTTAAACTACATAATCCTTCTTCATCAAAGGTCTTAGTACCTGAAATATTAATATGTTACTTTATCACTTGACTGTTGGCTTTTATTTACTGGAACAGAAACTCTACAAGAAATGGGAATTTATTTTATTCACTCTTTTATCCATAGTGCCTAGAAAAGAACATGACATAGAGTAGAAACTGTACAGATTTTTGATAGATCAAAAAAATATACATCTTTTACTAAGTTCCTCAAAATTTTATTAATGACTTAAAAAATACTAAGTGAATGTGATCATTTATTAAACACTAATCTCTTGAACCAGTTTAGAAATAGGCCTGGCTATGTGCTATGCACTAATTAATTAATTCTGACAGCATTCTGTGAACTTTTCACACATTAAAAAAAATGAGATTCAGAGATATTAGNNNNCCAGCTGAGTTAACATAACCAGTAAACGGCAGAACCTGGATTAAATTTGGCTTATCTAATTTGGAATCCCAGGCTCTTTTGGTAGATATCTCATGTAATAATTAAGAGCATCAGCTGGCTTTTATTTTTCCATTTCTGAATGTAAGTGAACTTTTTTTCTGTCTCAGAGAAACAAGAAATTCTAGGCGTTTCCCTCTAAGGAATGATGAAAAGATCTAAAAACAGTTGCAGAAACATAAAATGCTAGTGTTAATTATTGCTCTGGACACTCCAAAATCTAATGTGCAGACACTTTTATGAGGATAATCTGCTCCAAAATATATCAGCCCCAAAATTCTAACTCTTTCCTGAGGCTTTCTGAATTACAAATTTTCTGAAGCTGAAATACAAGAAAGGGTGATTGTGAATCAGACACTCTACAAAATGCCCTTTTCCACAGGCCATATTTTAGAAACCTCTCCATATTTAAACCATTACACTCTGGCCCTTCAATTGCAAGACAGATCAGGAAGAAAAAATTAAATGAGCAAAATGACAAACTGATGTTAAAATCCATTCCTGAATTCACTCATAAATGAGGTTTGTGTCCATGCCCTAAAACACTTGGCCAAGCCTTACAATATCACTCATTTTACTAAATAGGTGAAATGTTTCTACTGTCAGAACATAGCAGGTGTGGTAAGAGAAGTAACAATTTTACTATACAGAGCTTACAGCAATGAAGGGTTTCCCTGATAGCTCAGTTGGTAAAGAATCCACCTGCAATGCAAGAGGCCCCAGTTCAATTCCAGGGTCTGAAAGATCCCCTGGAGAAGGGATAGGCTACCCACTCCAATGTTCTTGGTCTTCCCTTGTGGCTCACCTGGTAAAGAATCCACCTGCAATGCAGGAGACCTCGGTTAGATCCCTGGGTTGGGAAGATCTCCTGGAGAAAGAAAAGGCTACCCACTCTAGTATTCTGGCGTGGAGAATTCCATGGACAGTCCATGGAGTTGCAAAGAGTCAGACATGACTGAGCAACTTTCACTTTCACTTTACAGCAGTGAAACCAATGTGTCTGGACACTTTGAGTATATCTTACAATGCAAACAAAGGTGACTGACGTGAGTTTGTTCAGTGTCTAGTTGAGCATGTAATGGGACATGTGGATTACAAATACTTCCATTTGTTTTCCTAAGTCATCTGAAACTTTGATGTTTTCTTTCACATACTTTTGTCAAATAACTTAAGGATTAGGCAGAATTACTGAATCAATTTTAGATGATGTAAACTTTATTGTTTAATTAATCTCTTATTTTAAAACAATTCTACATAATGAGAAAAATACATATCTAACCAAAGGAATTTGCACTTTATTCATGATAGTCTCCTTCAGCTTAAATTAGAAGTATAAAACAGTTCTTCAGTGCTTTACTTTCTTTCGATTCCATTTAGAATCAAATTCACAACTTTGCTTACTTATATTTTTATTCAAAAATCTCAGACCTGGTTTCCCCACCTCCAGATTGTTTTGCCCTTTCAATTCAAAACAGTTCATTTAGGCAGATTAATAACCATAACACATTGCTTTAATTGTTACTCTTCTATTAATAATTCTTCAATGATAGTTATACCCTAAGATAAAATTCAAATTCCACAACTTGTCATTCATAGGCCTCTGTTTGGCCTGAAACTGCTCTATCAGTAATAACTTCTACTTCCCCCCATCTCTGTGCCTAATCCCCCTGTCTGAGTGGACCTCTCAACCCTCTCAACCTTTCAAGACTATTTTAACATTTATTTCTTCCACAATGCCTTAATTTACAATTAGATTTAAATATTAAACACATCTTATATATAGTTAGAAGTAACCTCTTATTTCTTTCCTCAAAACTCAAAGTTTTGATGATAATAAAAAAGTGAACTATTTGAAACCAACAATTAGAAAGTAAAATTGTCAGAAACTAGCAACTGATTAGAACAGGTAAGAATTTGGGATAACATATAATTTTCTAACTAATTTAGTTTAGTAATACTAGTAACTGGCAACATATAGAATACAAAGAAAACCACAAGATGGAAGAGGGTAAAGCTGGGTAGCAGAGATGCTGAGCTCAGTATGAGGGAGAACAGATTTGAAGAATCCATAGGGCATAGGAGGAGTGAACACTTGGATGCATCATTTTTACCTCCAGAATAGGCCAGACTGAGATATTACAGTTGGATCATTTAGCATAAATGTAGGGTTAACACTAACAGGGAATGGTAGCAATCAAAGAAGTACATATAGAGAGGAAAGACTATAGAAGACCATAAAGGTTGTAAAAGCAAAATGAGAAACTCAAGAAAGAGACTAAGAATATATAGTAGTAAGAAAAGAATGCCAAGGAAGGTAAAGAAGTGAAACACCAAAAAAAGCTAAAGAATAATAAGGCATTCGTTAGGCAATATAGCTTATATTTATATTTATGCCAAGATATAAAACCAAAAAGTATTTACTATATTTGTCCATAAACAGACCACAGTGTCTTTTTCAAGAGAAGCTTCTGTGGAGTGATATAATCAAGGCATATGGCCACAAGATGAGAAGTGATTGGTTCCCAAGAAGTAAAGAACAGGGGTTTGCACTGTTCTTTCAAGGAGTTCAGTTAAGAAGGAAAGGATATAGAATGTTAAAAAAAGAAATGGAAAGGGAAATTGTTATATATTGCTATATTGTGTTACAGTGAACTTAGACATATTTATAGTCTTTGGGAAAGAAAAAAGGAAGAGATAAAGATTGGAGAGAAAGAGAAACAACATATATATCTAATATAAACCTGTATTTGTTTTAAAAAGTATATATATACGCATACATGCATGTTTTGTTGCTGTTCAGTTGCTAAGTCATATCCAACTCTTTGCGTTCCCATGGAATGCATCACACCAGTCTCCCCTGTCCGCCAGTATATTCCAGAGTTTTCTCAGATTCATGTCTATTGAGTCAGTGATGTTATCTAGCCATTTCATCTTCTGCCATCCCCTTCTCCTTTTGCCTTCAATGTTCTTCAGCATCAGGGTCTTTTCCAGTGAGGAGACAGCATAGCGTAGCCAAAGTATTGGAGCTTCAGCTTCAGCAAGTCCTTCCAACAAATATTCAGGATTGTTCTATTTTAGGATTAACTGGTTTGATCTCCTTGCTGTCCATGGGACTCTCAAGAGTCTTCTTGTTGTTGTTCAGTCACTCAGTCATGTGCAACTCTTTGCACTCCCATGGACTGAAGCATGCCAGTCTTCTCTGTCCTTCACCATCTCGTAGAGCTTGCTAAAATTCATGTCTGTTGAGTCAGTGATGACATCCAACCTTCCTGCCCTCTGTTGTCCCCATCTCCTCTCACCTTCAATCTTTCCCAGAATCAGTTTCTTTTGTAATGAATTGGCTCTTTGCATCAGGTGGCCAAGACATTAGAGCTTCTGCTTCAACATCAGTCCTTCCAATTAATATTCAGAACTGATTTCCTTTAGGATGGACTGGTTGGATCTCCTTGCAGTCCAACAGACTCTCAAGAGTCTTCTCCAACACCACAATTCAAAAGTGTCAATTCTTTAGCACTCAGCCTTTATGGTCCGTCTCTCACATCCATACATGACTACTGGAAAAACCATAGCTTTGAGTATATGGACGCTTGTCAGCAGAGTAATGTCTCTGCTTTTTAATATTCTCTCTAGGCTTGTCATAGTTTTTCTTCCAAGGAGCAAGTATCTTTTAATTTCAAGGCTGCAGTCACCATCTGAAGTGATTTTAGAACCCAAGAAAATAAAGTCACTCATTGTTTCCATTGTTTCCCCATCTATTTGCCACGAAGTGATATGACCAGATACATGATCTTAGTTTTTTTAATGTTGAGCTTTAACTACCTTATTCATTTTCATCTTTCACCCTCATCAAGAGACTCTTAGTTCCTTTTTTCTTTCTGCCATTAGAGTAGTATCATCTGCATATCTGAGATTGTTGATATTTCTCCCAGAAATCTTATTTCCAACTTGTGATTCATCCCATCCAGCATTTTGCTTGATGTACTCTGCATATAAATTAAATTATCAGAGTGACAATATACAGCCTTGTCATGCTTCTTTACCAATTTTGAACCACTCAGCTGTTCCACATATGGTTCTAACTTCTGTTTATTGACCAACACACGGGCTTTTCAGGAGACAGGTAAGGTGATCTGATACTTCCATCCCTTTAAGAATTTTCCTTAGTTGGTTGTGACTCACATAGTCAAAGGCTTTAGCATAGACAATGAAGCAGAAATAGATGTTTTTCTGAAACTCTGTAGCTTTCTTCATGATCCAGTGAATGTTGGCAATTTGACCTCTGTTTCCTTGGCCTTTTCTATACCCAGCTTGTACATCTGAATGTTCTCAGTTCATGTACTACTGAAGCCTAGTTGAAGGATTTTGAGCATATACATGCTAGCACGTTAACTGAGTACAACTATATGGTAGTTTGAACATTCTTCAGCATTACTCTTCTTTGGGATTAAAACGAAAACTGACTCAAGTCCTTTGGCCACTGATGAGTTTTCCAAATTTGCTGATATATTGAGTATGGCACTTTAACAACATCATCATTTTTAGGATTTGATGTAGCTCAGCTGGAATTCCATCACCTCAACTAGCTTTCTTTTTAGTAATGCTTTCTAAGGCCCACTTGATTTCTACTCCAGGATGTCTGGCTCTAGATGTGGTTATCCAGCTAAGACTTTTTTTTTTTAATAGTTCTGTGTATTTTGCCACCTCTTCTTAATATCTTCTGCTTCTATTAGACTCCTTTCATTTCTTTCCTTTACCCTACCCAACCTTGAATAAAATATTCCCTTGGTACCCCCAGTTTACTTGAAGTAATCTCTAGTCTTTCTCATTCTATCGTTTTCCTCTATTTCTTTGCACTGTTTGTCTAAGGCTTTCTTTATCTCTCCTTGCTCTTCTCTGGAACTCTACAATCAGTTGGGTATATCTTTCCCTTTCTCCCTTGCCTTTCACTTCTCTTCTTTACTCAGCAATTTGTAAAGCCTCCTCAGGCAAACACTTTGCATTCTTACATTTCTTTTTCTTTGTGATGGTTTTGGTCACTGCCTTCTGTACAATGTTAGGAACCTCCATCCAGGTATTCTGTCTACTTTATCTAATCCCTTGCATTTATTTTTCACCTCCACTGTTTAATCATAATGGATTTGGTTTAGGTCATATCTGAATTGCCTAGTGATTTTCTCTACTTTCTTCAATTTAAGCCTGAATTTTGCAATAAGGAGCTCATGAGCTGAGCCACAGTCATCTTTCATTCTTGTTTTTGCTGACTTGATAGAGCTTCTCCATTTTTTAGCTGCAGAAACCATAATCTGTTCAGTTCGGGATTAACTATTTGGTGATATTCTCTATGTAGAGTCATCTCCTAGGCTGCTGGAAAACGTGTTTGCTACAACAAGCATATTCTCATCACAAAACTGCTAGCTTTTGTCCTGCTTCATTTTGTACTCCAAGGACAAACTTGCCTATTATTCTGGGTATTTGGCAAGAAGAGATAAGAAAGACTTCCTCAACAATCAATACAAGTAAATAGAGGAAAACAACAGATTGGGAAAGACTAGAGATCTCTTCAAGAAAATTAGAGATACCAAGGGAACTTTTCATGCAAAGATGGGCTCGATAAAGAACAGAAATGGTATGGACCTAACAGAAGCAGAAGATATTAAGAAGAGGTGGCAAGAATACACAGAAGAACTGCACAAAAAAGATCTTCATAACCCAGATAGTCAGGTGGTCACTAATCTAGAGCCAGACATCTGGGAATGTGAAGTCAAGTGGGACTTAGAAAGCATCACTCACTACAAACAAAAATAGTGGAGGTGATGGAATTCCAATTGAGCTGTTTCAAATCCTGAAACATGATGCTGTGAAAGTGCTACACTCAATATGTCAGCAAATTTGGAAAGCTCAGCAGTGGCCACAGGACTGGAAAAGGTCAGTTTTCATTCCAATCCCAAAGAAAGGCAATGACAAAGAATGTTCAAACTACCACACAATTGCACTCATCTCACATGCTAGTAAAGTAATGCTCAAAATTCTCCAAGCCAGGCTTCAGCAATACATGAACCGTGAACTCCCTGATGTTCAAACTGGTTTTAGAAAATGCAGAGGAACCAGAGATCAAATTGCCAACATCCACTGGATCATGAAAAAAGCAAGAGAGTTTCAGAAAAAAACATCTATTTCTGCTTTGTTGACTATGCCAAAGCCTTTGACAGTGTGGATCACAATACACTGTGGAAAATTCTGAAAGAGATGGGAATACCAGACTACCTAACCTGCCTCTTGAGAAATCTGTATGCAGGTCAGGAAGCAACAGTTAGGATAGGACATGGAACAAGAGACTGGTTCCAAATTGGAAAAGGAGTGCCTCAAGGCTGTATATTGTCACCCTGCTTATTTCACTTCTTTGCAGAGTACATCATGAGAAACGGTGGACTGGATGAAACACAAGCTGGAATCAAGATTTCCAGGAGAAATATCAATAACCTCAGATATGCAGATAATACCACCCTTATGTCAGAAAGTGAAGAGGAGCTAAAAAGCCTCTTGATGAAAGTGAAAGAGGAGAGCGAAAAAGTTGGTTTAAAGCTCAACATTCAGAAAACAAAGATCATGGCATCCGGTCTAATCACTTCATGGTAATAGATGGGGAAACAGTGTCAGACTTTATTTTTTGGGGCTCCAAAATCACTGCCGATGGTGACTGCAGCCATGAAATTAAAAGATGCTTACCCTTGGAAGAAAAGTTATGACCAACCTATATAGTATATTCAAAAGCAGAGATATTACTTTGCCAACTAAGGTCCGTCTAGTCAAGGCTATGGTTTTTCCTGTGGTCATGTATGGATGTGACAGTTGGATTGTGAAGAAGGCTGAGCACCGAAGAATTGATGCTTTTGAACTGTGGTGTTGGAGAAGACTCTTGCGAGTCCTTTGGACTGCAAGGAAAACCAACCAGTCCATTCTGAAGGAGATCAACCCTGGGATTTCTTTGGAAGGAAAGATGCTAAGGCTGAAACTCCAGTACTTTGGCCACCTCATGGGAAGGGGTGACTCACTGGAATAACTCTGATGCTGGGAGGGATTGGGGGCAGGAGAAGAAGGGGATGACCGAGGATGAGATGGCTGGATGGAATCACGGACTCAATGGACATGAGTCTGAGTGAACTCTAGGAGATGTTGATGGACAAGAAGGCCTGTCATGCTGTAATTCATGGTGTCAGAAAGAGTCGGACATGACTGGGTGACTGAACTGAACACTGACTTAACATGCAAATGATTTTCTTAGTTTTTACACATCAAAATTACTAGCTGAAATTATTATTCTTCCTTGAATCTATCTTTCTAAGGGATACCTGACCTCACCTCTGAATTTAAAAGCTTGGCTGAAAAAAGAAAAGATGACTTTGAAATATAAAAGCTATTTTAGAGGCAGCAGGATATTCGACATTATTGAAGGTCATACTGTCACTGGAATGAACTTACCGGTGTGTGTGCTAGCTAATTCTCTTCAGTCATGTCCAACTCTTTGTGACCCTACAGATTGTATCCCGTCAGGCTCCTCTCTCCATGGGATTTTCCAGGCAAGAATATTGGAGTGGGTTGCCATGCTCTCCTCCAGAGGATCTGCTGACCCAGGGATCGAACTGTCATCTTCAGCAACTCTTGAACTGCAGGCAGGTACTTTACTACTGAGCCACCAGGGAAGCCCCAAATGAGGTTATACTTCTTATTTTTATTTTTTAACATTTAAGAAGTCACTCAGTCATATCTGACTCTTTGTGACCCCGTGGACTGTAGCCTACTAGGCTTCTCCGTCCATGGGATTCTCCAGGCAAGAATACTGGAGTGGGTTACCATTTCCTTCACCAAGGGATCTTCCCAACCCAGGGATAGAACCTGGGTCTCCCACGTCGAAGGCAGACATTTTAACCTCTGAGCTACCAGGGAAGCCTTCCTTTTAAAACAACGTCTTGCATACAGCTAATTTTTCTACTAGAAAATAAGAAAGCACCTACATTTCCAAGTTCTGACTTCTGTTCTAATTTAAATGGTAGAGGAGAAATTAATTTATTTTTCATATCCAATTTAGCCCCAATCACTTTCTATATCAATGCCTAGACTTGGAAATATATGTGTCTTTGTATGTGTGTGTATATGTGTTGGTATTCATTTATTTTATTCTCATAGAATAGTCAAATTCACAGAAGCACTTGCTGTCATGATGTTGATGACTATATTCAAATAATGGATGACAGGACTTAATGAAAACATTCTCCATAACAGCAACCCTAGCTGTCACTGCTTTAGGGCAAGAGTCCTGTTTAGGTAGAAAACTAGTGATTGGTTAATACAAGTAAGATTAGATTTAGAAGAGATCAATAGAACAATCCTGTTCCACAAATTTTATTATTATTTTTCCACCATCTGAGCTGAAATGTAGGATCTGATTGATTCATTATATTACTGTGTCCTCAGACAGAGTGTGTAATGCATATAAGAGAGCCTTAACTTTTAATGACTATATCCACCTAAGTAAATTCCATATATCTTATTGTTTTCTTTAGCTTCAAGGTTTATTCTATGTAAAACTGTAATTTGTCTTATGATTCTTCATGATTTAACTGATATCAGATGGAGACAGTAAATAGTAGCCTTTCAGCATTTTAATTTTACCACTGAAGTTGTACTTCTAAAAAAGAATAGTGTTGAATATTGTGAAAGCTAGAATGTCTATGAGTCTTTTTCATGATGAAAGATTTTCCTTTATTCCTACCTCACTGAACTTTAAAAATTCTTTCCTATGAATTAAAATACAGTCCTTTATCAGATGTGTCTTTTGCAATCTGTGCTTTTCTAATCTGTGTCTGTCTCATTTTCTTTACATTGTCCTTTGTAGAGAAGTTTTTAATTTTAAGAAAATCCAGTTCATCAATTATTTTTTCAAGTATCACG
>SJYF01000353.1:1974845-1986874 GCA_006410515.1 Procapra przewalskii | reverse complement strand
GGAGAATCTCAATCACAAGTTTAAGCCAAAAATATATTTTTAAAAGAATATAAACAAGATGAAAATACTTATTTCAAATTTTAAAATGTGAAAGATTTTAGGAATCATTTGTAAATATAGAAGAAAAATACATGAAATACTAAAAGAAGGAGAGATGGATGCTGAGTTAAAGGACTTTGGTTATATTATATTTCAGTTTCATCTATTTAAATGCACCTGAAATATTGATAAATAACATCTTTATAAAATTCATTAATGAAAAGTGAATACTATGTGCCAGAGAGCCACTCTATTCAATAATGAAAACATTCAAACTAAAAAAAAATAATGTGGAAAAGTGAAATTTAAAAAATTGCTACTCCTTTCTTATATATGCTGTTGCTGCTGCTGCTAAGTCACTTCAGTTGTGTCCGACTCTGTGCGACCCCATAGACGGCAGCCCACCAGGCTCCCCTGTCCCTGGGATTCTCCAGGCAAGAACACTGGAGTGGGTTGCCATTTCCTTCTCCAATGCGTGAAAGTGAAAGTGAAAATGAAGTCCCTCAGTCGTGTCCAGCTCCTGCAGCCTACCAGGCTCCTCTGTCCATGGGATTTTCCAGGCAAGAGTACTAGAGTGCGGTGTCATCACCTCCTTCCTTATATATATGTATATACAATTTCAGTGAAGATTGCAAATATAATATATTAGGAAATGGGAGCAAGAGATCAACAAAGGTACTTAAAATTATTCTAAAGTGAATTCTGAACCCTCCTAATTGCTTTAATTAAAAAAAAAATATTTCCATGGTATTAAGCTTCTAGAACTTTTTGTAAAGTTTTAATTAAATTCTCCATGTTTGATTTTATCTACTGAAACAACACCCTGTCTTGAATCCCTCAAAATTTTGCCTGAGATTTTTCTATTTGAAATTTCAATGACAAATTTTAGGTTTCTAATTCTACATTTACAGAGCTTGGAAGTTGCCACTCCATACTGTTGTTGCTGTTGTTCAGTTGCTAAGTTATGTCTGACCCTCTGCAACCTCATGGAAGGTAGCATGCCAGGCTCCTCTGTCCTAAATTATCTCCCAGAGTTTGCTCAAGTTCATGTCCATTGGGTCAGTGATGCTATCTAACCATCTCATTTTCTGCCATCCTCTTTTCCTGTTGCCTTCAATCTTTCCCATCATCAGGGTATTTTCCAACGAGTTGGCTTTTTGCATCAGATGGCCAAAGTACTGGCACTTGAGCATCACCATCAGTCCTTCCAATAGCACTTCATCCAACAACAGAATGCATATTCTTCTCAAGCTCACATGTAACATTCACCAAAACAGACCACAGTCAGGGCTATAAGCAACACTTTCACAAATTTAAAAACACGGAAATAATACAGTGTCTGCACTCAGAAAACAATGGAATTAAAATAGGAATCAGTAACAGAAAATCCCCTAGTACTTACAGACTTTTTAAAATGGTGTTAAATTATACATGGATGAAAGAAACCTCAAATGAAATTAAAAAATATTTTGAACTAAATGAAAATTAAAACACACCTTTACCTGATAAACCGCCTAAAACAAAGTCCTATCACAGACATCGTACACAATGGTGAGAAACTCAAAGCTATCCCTCTAATATTAGGTACAAAGTAAGGGTACCCCTCTCATTATTACTATTCAACGAGAAATTGTAGCTAATGCAGAAGTCAATAAAAATAAACAAAAATACTCATATTGGCATGGAAGATATAAATCTGTCCTTATACAATCATCTATGTAGAAAATCTAAAAGAGTCAAAAATAATATAAAATCCTGAAACTAATAAGCATTATGTCAAGACTTCAGGATACAAAGTTTAATATAATAGTCAATTGCTTTACTATATACAGAAACAGAACAAATGAAATTTGTAATTAAAAAACTATTTACATTCAGTTCAATTCAGTTCATTCACTCAGTTGTGTCCAAATCTTTGCGACCCAGTGAATCGCAGCATGCCCGGCCTCCCTGTCCATCACCAACTCCCGGAGTTTACCCAAACCCATTTCCACTGAGTCAGTAATGCCATTCAACCATCTCATCCTCTGTCATCCCCTTCTCTTCCTGCCCTAAATCTTTCCCAGCATCGGGGTCTTTTCCAGTGAGTCAGTTTTTCGCATCAGGTGGCCAAAGTACTGGAGTATCAGCTTCAACATCAGTACTACCAATGAACACGTAGGACTGATCTCCTTTAGGATAGACTGGTTGGCTCTCCTTGCAGTACAAGGGAGTCTCAGAGTCCTCCAAGACTACAGTTCAAAAACCTCAATTTTTCAGTGTTCAGCTTTCTTTATAGTCCAACTCTCACATCCATACATGACCTAGAAAAACCATAGCCTTGACTAGACAGAACTTTGTTGACAAAATAATGTCTCTGCTTTTTAATACACTGTTTAGGTTGGTCATAACTTTCCTTCCAAGGAGTAAGCTTCTTTTACTTTCCTGGTTGCAATCGCCATCTGCAGTGATTTTGGAGCCCAGAAAAATAAAGTCTGGCACTGTTTCCATTATTTCCCCATTTATTTGCCATGAAATGATGGGACCAGATGCCATGATCTTTGTTTTCTGAATGTTGAGCTTTAAGCCAACTTTTTCACTCTCCTCTTTCACTTTCATCAAGAGGCTCTGCGGTTCTTCTTTGCTTTCTTCCAAAAGGGTGGTGTGTCATCTGCATATCTGAAGTTACTGATGTTTCTCCTGGCAATCTTGATTACAGCTTCTGCTTCTTCAAGCCCAGCATTTCTCCTGATGTCCTCTGCACATAAGTGAAATAAGCAGGATGACAATATACAGCCTTGATGTACTCCTTTTCCTTTCTGGAATAAGTCTGTTGTTCCATATCCCATTCTGTTGTTTGCTGACCTGCATACAGGTTTCTCAAGAGGCAGGTCAGGTGGTCCTGTATTCCCATCTCATTCAGAATTTTTCAGTTTATTGTGATCCACACAGTCAAAGACTTTGACATAGTCAATAAAGCAAATATAGATGTTTTTCTGGAACTCTCTTGCTTTTTTGATGATCTGGTGGATTTTGGCAATTTGATCTCTGGTTCCTCTGCCTTTCCTAAAACCAGCTTGAACATCTGGAAGTTCATGGCTCACGTGTTGCTAAAGCCTGGCTTGGAGAGTTTTGAGCATTAATTTCCTAGCATGTGAGGTGAGTGCAATTGCGAGGTAGTTTGAGCATTCTTTGGCATTACCTTTCTTTGGGATTGGAATAAAAATTGACCTTTTCCAGGCTTTGGCCACTGCTGAGATTTCCAAATTTGCTGACATATGAAGTGCAGCACTTTCACAGCATCATCTTTTAGCATTATTTGAAATAGCTCAACTGGAATTCCATCACCTCCACTAGCTTTGTTTGTAGTGGTGCTTTGTAAGGCCCACCTGACTTCACATTCCAAAATGTCTAGCTCTAGGTGAGTATTAGAGACCACAGCTTCATGATTATCTGGGTCATGATGAGATTTTTTGTAAGGTTTTTCTTTGTATTCTTGCCATCACTTCTTAATATCTTCTGCCTCTATTAGGTCCATATGGCTGTGCTTTGCTGGAGCAGCCATGAAGAGATACCCAACTCCCAAGGTAAGAGAAACCCAAGTAAGATGGTAGGTATTGCAAGAAGGCATCAGACGGCAGACACTGAAATCATACTCACAGAAAACTAGTCAATCTAATCACACTAGGATCACAGCCTTGTCTAACTCAATGAAACCAAGACATGCTTGTGGGGCAACCCAAGATGGGTGGGTCATGGTGGAGAGGTCTGACAGAATGTGGTCCATTGGAGAAGGGAATGGCAAACCACTTCAGTATTCTTGCCTTGAGAACCCCATGAACAGTATGAAAAGGCAAAATGACAGGATACTGAAAGAGGAACTCCCCAGGTCAGAAGGTACCCAATATGCTACTGGAGATCAGTGGAGAAACAACTCCAGAATGAATGAAGGGATGGAGCCAAAGCAAAAACAATACCCAGCTGTGGATGTGACTGGTAATAGAAGCAAGGTCAGATGCTGTAAAGAGCAATACTGCATAGGAACCTGGAATGTCAGGTCCATGAATCAAGGCAAATTGGAAGTGGTCAAATAAGAGATGGCAAGAATGAATATCAACATTCTCAGAGCCAGCGAACTAAAATGGACGGGAATGGGTGAATTTAACTCAGATGAACATTATATCTACTACTGAGGGTAGGAATCCCAGGAAAAAATGGAGTCGCCATCATGATCAACAAAAGAGTCCAAAATGCAGTACTTGCATGCAGCCCTCAAAAACGACAGAATGATCTCTGTTCGTCTACAAGGAAAACCATTCAATATCACTGTAATCCAAATCTATGCCCCAACAAGTAATGCTGAGGAAGCTGAAGTTGAATGGTACTATGAAGACCTACAATACCTTCTAGAATGAAAACCCAAAAAAGATGTCCTTTTCATTATAGGGGACTGGAATGCAAAAGTAGGAAGTCAAGAATCACCTGGAGTAACAGGCAAATTTGGCCTTGGAATGCGGAATGAAGCAGGGCAAGACTAATAGAGTTTTGCCAAGAATATGCACTGGGTTTTGGCAAACACCCTCTTCCAATAACACAAGAGAAGATTCTACACATGGACATCACCAGATGGTCAACACTGAAATCAGATTGATGGAAAAGCTCTATACTGTCAACCAAAAAAAAAAAAAAAAAACCAGGAGCTGACTGTGGCTCAGATCAGGAACTCCTTATTGCCAAATTCAGACTTAAATTGAAGAAAGTAGGGAAAACCACTAGACCATTCAGGTCTGACCTAAATCAAATCCCTTATGATTATACAGTGGAAGTGAGAAATAGATTTAAGGGCCTAGATCTGATAGATATAGTGCCTGATGAACTATGGAATGAGGTTCATACCATTGTACAGGAGACACGATCAAGACCATCTCCAAGGAAAAAAATGCAAAAAAGGAAAATGGCTGTCTGGGGAGGTCTTACAAATAGCTGTGAAAAGAAGAGAGGTGAAAAGCAAAGGAGAAAAGGAAAGACATAAGCATCTGAATGTAGAGTTCCAAAGAATAGCAAGAAAAGATAAGAAAGCCTTCTTCAGTGATCAATGCAAAGAAATAGAGGAAAACAACAGAATGGGATAAACTAGAAATCTCTTCAAGAAAATTAGAGATACCAAGGGAACATTTCATGCAAAGATTGGCTTGATAAAGGACAGAAATGGTCTGGACCTAACAGAAGCAGAAGATATTAAGAAGGGGTGGCAAGAACACACGGAAGAACTGTACAAAAATATCTTCACAACCTGGATAATCACGATCGTGTGATCACTCATCTAGAGCCAAACATCCTGGAATGTGAAGTCAAGTGGGCCTTAGAAAGCATCACTATGAACAAAGCTAGTGGAGGTGATGGAATTCCAGTTGAACTGTTTCAAATCCTGAAAGATGATGCTGTGAAAGTACTGCACTCAATATGCCAGGAAGTTTGGAAAACTCAGCAGTGGCCACAGGACTGGAAAATGTCAGTTTTCATTCCAATCCCAAAGAAAGGAAATGTCAAAGAATGCTCAAACTACCACACAGTTGCACTCATCCTACACGCTAGTAAAGTAATGCTCAAAATTCTCCAAGAATTTTTCAGTAACACATAAGCCATGAACTTCCAGATGTTCAAGCTAGTTTTAGAAAAGGCAGAGGAACAAGAGATCAAATTGCCAACATCTGCTGGATCATGGAAAAAGCAAGAAAGTTCCAGAAAAACATCTATTTCTGCTTTATTTACTATGCCAAAGCCTTTGACTATGTGGATCACAAGAAACTGTGGAAAATTCTGAAAGAGATGGTAATAATAGACCACCTGACATGCCTCTTGAGAAATCTGTATGCAATTCAGGAAGCAACAGTTAGAACTGGACATGGAACAACAGACTGGTTCCAAATAGGAAAAGGAATCAAGGCTATATATTGTCACCCTGCTTATTTAACTTCTATACAGAGTACATCATGAGAAATGCTGGACTGGTAGAAACAGAAGCTGGAATCAAGATTGCCGGGAGAAATATCAATAACCTCAGATATGCAGATGACACCGCCCTTATGGCAGAAAGTAAAGAGGAGCTAAAGGGCCTCTTGATGAAAGTGAAAGAGGAGAGTGAAAAAGTTGGCTAAAGCTCAACATTCAGAAAACGAGGATCATGGCATCCAGTCTGATCACGTCATGGCAAATAGATGGGGAAACAGTGGAAACAGTGTCAGACTTTATTTTTCTGGGCTCCAAAATCACTGCGGATGTTGATTGCAGCCATGCAATTAGAAGACACTTACTCCTTGGAAGAAAATTATGACCAACTTAGACAGCATATTCAAAAGCAGAGACATTACTTTGCCGACTAAGGTCCGTCTAGTCAAGGCTATGGTTTTTCCAGTGGTCATTTATGGATGTGAGAGTTGTACTGTGAAGAAGGCTGAGTGCCGAAGAATTGATGCTTTTGAACTGTGGTGTTGGAGAAGACTCTTGAGAGTTCCTTGGACTGCAAGGAGATCCAACCAGTCCATTCTGAAGGAGATCAGCATGGCTGGATGGCATCCTAACTCCATGGATGTGAATCTGAGTGAACTCCTGGAGTTGGTGATGAACAGGGTGGCCTGGCGTGCTGCCATTCATCGGGTCTCAAAGAGTCGGACACTACTGAGCAACTGAACTGAACTGAATGTGTTCCCTTGGCATCTCTAATATTCTTGAAGAGATCTCTAGTCTTTCCCATTCTATTGTTTTTTTTTTTTTCTATTTCTTTCCATTGATCTCTGAGGAAGACTTTTTTATTCTCCTTGCTGTTCTTTGGAACTCTGCATTCAAATAGATATATCTTTCTTTTTTTTCCTTTGCTTTTCACTTCCCTTCTTTTCATAGCTATTTGTAAGGCCTCCTCAGATAGGCATTTTGACTTTTTTGCATTTCCTTTCTTGGGGATGGTCTTGATTGATTCCTGTCTCCTCTACTGTGTCACGAACCCCCATCCATAGTGCATCAGGCACTCTGTCTATCTGATCTAGTCCCTTAAGTATATTTCTCACTTCCACTTGTAGTCATAAGGGATTTGATTTAGGTCATACCTGAATGGTCTAGGGGTTATCCCCACTTTCTTCAATTTCAGTCTGAATTTGGCAATAAGGAGTTCATGATCTGAGCCACAGTCTGCTCCCAGTCGTGTTTTTGCTGACTGTACAGAGCTTCTCCATCTTTGGCTGCAAAAAGAGCATAATCAATTTGTTTTCAGTGTTGACCATTTGGTGATGTCCATGTATAGAATCTTGTTTTGTGTTGTGGGAAGAGGGTGTTTTCTATGACCACTGTGTTCTCTTAACAGAACTCTGTTAGTTTTGCCCTGCTTCGTTCTGTACTCCAAGGCGAGATTTATCTATTACTTCTTGACTTCCTACTTTTACATTCCAGTCCCCTAGAATGAAAAGGACATCTTTTCTGTGTGTTAGTTCTAGAAGGTCTTGTAGGTCTTCATAGAACCGTTCAACTTCAGCTTCTTTAGCGTTACGATCAGGGAATAGAATTGGATTACTGAGATATTCAATTATTTGCCTTGGAGACGAACTGAGATCATTCTGTCGTTTTTGAGACTGCATCCAAGTACTGTATTTCGGACTCTTTTGTTGACTATGATGGCTAGTCCGTTTCTTCTAAGGGATTCCTGCCCACAGCAGTAGATATAATGGTCATCTGAGTTAAATTCACCCATTCCAGTCCATCTTAGTTCACTGATTCCTAGAATGTCTGTGTTCACTCTTGCCATCTCCTGTTTGACCCCTTCCAGTTTGTGTTGATTCAGGGACCTAACACTTCAGGTTCGTATGCAATATTGCTCTTTATAGCATCTGACCTTACTTCTATCACCAGTCACATCCACAACTGGGCGTTGCTTTTTGCTTTGGCTCCATCCCTTCATTCTTTCTGGAGTTACTTCTCCACTGATCTCCAGTAGCATATTGGGCACCTACTGACCTGTGGAGTTCATCTTTCAGTGTCTTTCAGCTTCTTTGCCTTTTCATAATGTTCATGTAGTTTTCAGGCAATAATACTGAAGTGGTTTGCCATTCCCTACTCCAGACCTTGCAAACAAAGACCCTATTTTTAAAGAAATTTCACATATATATTTTTATAACTTTTGTGATTGATTTTGTTTTATATTTTTAATACTGCATTTTTGAGAGTCTAACCTCTACTCGATTTTTAATCTTTGCTTTTTGGTATTTGTTATAAATTTTGTACCTTTAAGCATCTAATATTCAGTACACATTTTTACTTACAGGTGTGATTACTGACTTGATTGCTCTCTCCCCTTTTGACTCTCCCTTTTCTCCCCCAGGTCACCTCTATGTCCTCCCTCCTCCTTCTCTTCTCTACTTAATTCTGTGAATCTCTCTGGGTGTTCCAGACTTTGGAGAACACTTTGGGAACTGATTACTGGCTAGATTGCTCTCCCTCCTTTTTATTTCCCCTATTCTCCTCCTTGCCACCTCTATCTCCCTGCTCTCACCTTTCTTCTCCATGTAACTTTTTGAACCTCTCTGAGTGTCCCTCACTGTGGAGAATCTTTTCATCATTTACTTCAATGTTTTACCATCAATGCTGTATGGATGGAGAAGTTTTCAGGCTACTGTAAGAATAAGACTGAAAGCCACAGGCAGGAGGCTTAAATCCAAAACCAGACCACCAGAGAACTCCTGACACCAGGGAACATTAATCGACAAGAGATCATCCAAAAGCTTCCTTACCTACACTGAAAGCAAGCTCCACCCAAGAGCCAACAAGTTCCAGAGCAAGACATACCTTGCTAATTCTTCAGCAATGCAGGAACATAGCCCTCAGCATTAAAATACAGGTTGTCCAAAGTTATACCAAACCCATAGACCCTTCAAAACTCACTCCTGGACACTTCATTGCACTTTTGAGAGAAGAGATCCAGCTCCACTGACCAGAACACTGACACAAGCTTCCCTAACCAGGAAATGTTAACAAGCCACTAGTCCAATCCCACCCACAGGGAGCAACCTCCAAAATAAACAGGAACCACAAATTTCCAGCATACAGAAAGATCATCCCAAACAGAGAAATCTCAACAAAATGAAAAAGCAGAGAAATATTAAGCAGGTAAAGGAACACAAAAAATGCCCACCGAACCAAACGAAAGAGGGATAGCTAGGGAGTCTGCTTGAAAAATAATTCGTAATAATGATAATAAAGATGATCCAAATTCTTGAAAACAAAATGGAGTTACAGATAAATAGACTAGAGACAAGGATTGAGAAGATGCAAGAAATGTTTAACAAGGACATGGAAGAAATAAAAAAGAGTCAATCAATAATGCATAATGCAATAAAGGAGATCAAAAGTACTCTGGAGGATACCAACAGTTGAATAACTGAGGCAAAAGATAGGATAAGTTAGGTGGAAGATAGAATGGTGGAAATAAATGAAGCTGAGAGGGAAAAAAAAATTAAAAACAATGAGGACATCCTCTGAAACCTCTGGAACAATGATAAACAACCCAACATTTGAGTCATAGGAGTCCCAGAAGAAGAAGACAAAAAGAAAGGCCAGGATTAAATACTCCAGGGGATAATAGTTGAAAATTCCATAAAATGGGGAAGGAAATAGCCACCCAAGTCCAAGAAACCCAGAGAGTCCCAAACAAGATAAACCCAAGGCTAAACACCCCAAGATACATATTAATCAAATGAATGAAGATCAAACACTAAGAGCAAATATTAAAAGCAGAAAGGGAAAATCAACAAATAAAACACAAGAGGATCCCCAGAAAAATAACAGCTGATCTTTCAATAGAAACTCTTCAGGCCAGAAGGGAATGGTAAGACATACTTAAAGTGATGGAAGAGAAAAACCAACAACCCAGATTACTATACCCAGCAAGGATTTCATTCAAATATGAAGGAGAAATCAAAAGCTTTACAGACAGGCAAAAGCTGAGAGAATTCAGCACCACCAAACCAGCTTTTCAACAAATGCTAAAAGGCCTTCTCTAGATAGGAAACACAGAAAAGGTGTATAAACTCAAACTCAAAATGACAAAGTAAATGGCAATGGGACCATACTTATCAGTAATTACCCTAAATGTAAATGGGTAAAGTGCTCCAACCAAAAACAAAGACCAGCTGAATGGATGCAAAAACAAGACCCCTATAAATGCTGCCTACAAGAGACCCATCTCAAAACAAGGCACACGTACAGACTGAAAGTGAAGGGCTGAAAAAAAATATGTCATGCAAATAGAGACCAAAAGAAAGCAAGAGTAGCAATATTCATATCAGATAAAATAGACTTTGAAATAAAAGCCATGAAAGTAGACAAAGAAGGATACTACATAATGATCAAAAGATCAATCCAAGAAGAAGAAATAATAATTACAAATACATATGCACCCAATATAGGAGCACCTCATTATGTAAGGCAAATGCTAACAAGTATGAAAGGGGAAATTAACAGTAACACAATAATAGTGGGAGATTTTAATGCCCTACTCACACCTATGGATAGATCATATAAACAGAAAACTAGCAAGGAAGTGCAAGCTCTAAATGATACAATGGATCAGTTAGATCTAATTGATATCTATAGTACATTTGACCCCAAAATAATTAATTTCTCAAGTGCACCTTTTACTCAAGTGCACACAGAACATTCTCCAGGATACATCACATCCTGGGTCATAAATCTAGCCTTGGTAAAATTTTTAAAAAAATGAAATCATTTCAAGAATATTTTCTGATCACAATGCGGTAAGATTAGAAGTCTAAAGGAGATCAGTCCTGGGTGTTCTTTGGAAGGACTGATGCTAAAGCTGAAACTCCAGTACTTTGGCCGCCTCATGCAAAGAGTTGACACATTGGAAAAGACTCTGATGCTGGGAGGGATTGGGGACAGGAGGAGAAGGGGACACAGAGGATGAGATGGCTGGATGGCATCACTCCAGTTGGATGGATCCAACTCAATGGAGGTGAGTTTGAGTGAACTCTGGGAGATAGTGATGGACAGGGAGGCCTGGTGTGCTGCAACTCATGGGGTCACAAAGAGTCGGACATGACTGAGCAACTGAACTGAACTGAAAGAAAAAAAAACTATTAAAAATACAAACATATGGAGGCTAAAGAACACACTTTGGAATAGCAAACCAATCACAGGATAAATCAAAATATGCATAGAAATAAATGAAAATGAAAACACAACAACCCAAAATCTATGGGATTCATAAAAGCAGGCAAATGCGAAGGTTCATAGCAATACAACTTACCTCAAGAAACAAGAGAGAAATCAAATAAATAACCTAACTTTACATCTAAAATAACTAGAAAAAGAAGAAATTAAGAACCCCAGGGTTAGTAGAAGGAAAGAAATCATAAAAATTAAGGCAGAAATAAATGAAAAAGAAACAAGGGAGACCATAGCAAAAATCAGCAAAACTAAAAACTGATTCTTGAGAAGATAAATAAAATGGACAAACCATTAGCCAGACTCATCAAGAATAAAAAAGAGAAGAATCAAATCAACAAAATGAGAAATGAAAATGGAGAAATCACAACAGACAACAGAGAAATACAAAGGCTCATAAAAGACTGCTATCAGAAATGATATGCCAATAAAATAGACAATATGGAAGAGAGATGAATTCTTAGATAAGTATAACCTTCCAAAACTGAACCAGGAAGAAAGAGAAAATCTTAACAGTCCCATCACAAGCACAGAAATTGAACTGTAATCAAAAATCTTCCAACAAACAGACCAGGACCAGGTGGCTTCCCAGATGAATTCTACTAAAAATTTAGAGAAGAGTTAACACTTATCCCACTCAAACTCTTCCAGAAAATTGAAGAGGAATGTAAATTCCCAAACTCATTCTATGAAGCTACCATTTCCCTAATACCAAAACCAAACAAAGATGCCACACACACACACACACACACACACACACAAAAAAAAAAAAAAAAAAAAAA
>SJYF01000353.1:1934471-1950658 GCA_006410515.1 Procapra przewalskii | reverse complement strand
AAGTAAACATAACTTTTAAGAAAGGTATTATCAGCTAAAATTTTAGTCTTAAAGAGTCTTCAGTATAGTCTGGGCAGGACTTACCATAGGGCAATATGAAGTGTGGCGATGAAAAAGCCCCACACTGTGAGTAACCCAGGATTTTGAACTGAAGAAAGTTAGATGAAACACCATGTGAAATCCATATCCTACTTCAGTTTTCCTGCAGTAATAATGGTAAAATACCATATTAGGATTTTTATCTTCATCAAATTGCAAAGTTCATTAAATTTCTTACAACTAGAGCTGAGTTCAAGAAAGAGATAAATGAGCAGTGAGGCTGGACATAAAGGCCAGGTGTAGAAACAGCAACATCAGAAGCCAAGTTGAACTATTTGGATTTCACAGAAGTCACTGAAAGGTTTTAAATTAGGAATTAAAATAATTAGATCTCCTTTCCGAGATTTTTCTTTAGTTCAAGAATAGAAATGTAGAATGAAAATGGTCTGGTTTGGGTGTATAGTATCAGGAATAAGACAGTAAATGATTGGAAGTGGAGGCTGGTTATTTTCAAGTTTCTGCTTTTGGTAATTCATAGTAAAATTTACCATAACAAGGATCACTTAGAGAGAGGATGGTTTAGGGAAACAAAAGTGAGTTTAATTTCAGACACATTGAACTTAAGATACCTGTGAGTGTTTCTCAAGACAGGTTAATATATGTTGAAGAAATTGCAAAATATGAAGTATCAGTAGCTTAACCCATATACAAAGCCAACAACAGTAAAGGGTCTAAAATTTTACCCTATTTTCAAACTAACCAGTTAGGTTACTATAGTAATATAGATAGACAAGGATTTATGTGTTAGACACAAGGGAAATTAGTACTCATGGCACAGCAGGCCTCAGGAGCATCAGATAGACATGGGTTATCTTCACTCCATGGAAGCATGGATGAATGCAGTGCACACAGTGGATTCACATCAAAGCTGAGGAACCCCAAGTTTAGGAAAATCCTCATCTTTCTTGATGAAAGTGAAAGATGAGAATGAAAAAGTTGGCTTAAAGCTCAACATTCAGAAACTAGATCAGGGCATCCAGTCCCATCACTTCATGGCAGATAGATGGGAAAACAATGGAAATTGTGGCTGACTTTAATTTCAGGGGGCTCCAAAATCACTGCAGATGGTGACTGCAGCCATGAAATTAAAAGATGCTTACTCCTTGGAAGGAAAGTTATGACCAGCCTAGATAGCATATTAAAAAGCAGAGACATTACTTTGTCAACAAATGTCCATCTAGTCAAGGCTATCGTTTTTCCAGTGGTCATGTATGGATGTGAGAGTTGGACTATAAAGAAAGCTGAGTGCTGAAGAATCTATGCTTTTGAACTGTGGTGTTGAAGAAGACTCTTGAGAGTCCCTTGGACTGCAAAGAGATCCAACCAATCCATCCAGAGGAGATCAGTCATGGGTGTTCATTGGAAGGACTGATGTTGAAGCTGAAACTCCAATACTTTGGCCACCTGATGTGAAAAGCTGACTCATTTGAAAAGACCCTGATGATGGGAAAGATTGAGGACAGGAGAAGAAGGGGATGACAGAGGATGAGATGACTGGATGGCATCACCAACTCAATGGACATGGGTTTGAGTGTACTCTGGGAATTGGTGATGGAGAGAGAGGCCTGGTATGCTATGGTTCATGGAGTCGCAAAGAGTTGGACACGACTGAGCAACTGAACTTAACTGAACATGTTTTAAAGAAGACTACTGACCATAGTTGGCTCTACCCTCAAAGGCAGATATTATCCTTACTTTTCTTATCAGTAAACTCATTTGCCCTTTGCCAAGGGGGACATCCAGTTTCCAAGGTTGTTTGCTAAACAAACTTTCTTAACAAGACAGAACGGAGCAAAAACTTGTCACAAGACATGTTAAAATATCATAGAGAAATTTTCCCCCATAAAAATATATCTTTCCTCAAGCAAAGTCCAGTATATGAACATCATCTCTTTTGAATGGTGATATAGGCTATTTCCTCTTTGCTGCTATGACATCTCAAATAAAAGAAATTAAAAGCTTTTTGCTCTTTGCAGCATCAGACCTTGCTTCTAACACCACCAGTCATATCCACAACTGGGTATTGTTTTTGCTTTGGCTCCATCCCTTCATTCTTTCTGGAGTCATTTCTCCACTGATCTCTTGTATCATACTGGGCACCTACTGACCTGGGGAGTTCCTCTTTCCGTATCCTATCATTTTGCCTTTTCATACTGTTCATGGGGTTCTCAAGGCAAGAATGCTGAAGTGGATTGCCATTCCCTTCTCCAGTGAACCACATTCTGTCAGACCTCTCCACCATAACCTGCCCGTCTTGGGTGGCCCCAAAGGGCATGGCTTAGTTTCACTGAGTTAGACCAGGTATCTCTTCATGGCTGCTCCAGCAAAACGCAGCTGCTGTTCCTTACCTTGGATGAGGGGTATCTCTCCACCACTGCCCCTCCTGACCTTGAATATGGAGTGGCTCCTCTCGGCCCTCCTGCACCCATGCAGAAACTGCTCCTTGAAGCAATATTGCATAGGAACCTGGAATGTCAGGTCCATGAATCAAGGCAAATTGGAAGTGGTCAAACAGGAGATGGCAAGAGTGAACATCGACATTCTAGGATTCAGTGAACTAAAATACCTGGAATGGGTGAATGTAACTCAGATGGCCATTATATCTTCTACTGTGGGCAGGAATCCCTTAGAAGAAACAGAGTAATCATCGTGGTCCACAAGAGTCCAAAATGCAGTACTTGGATGCAATCTCAAAAACGACAAAATGATCTCTGTTCATCTCCAAGGCAAACCATTCAATGTCACAGTGATCGAAGTCTATGCCCCAAAAAGTAATGTTGAAGAAGCTGAATTTGAACGGTTCTGTGAAGACCTAGAAGACCTTTTAGAACTAACATGTAAAAAAGATGTCTTGTTCATTATAGGGGATTGGAATGCTAAAGTAGGAAGTCAAGAAACACCTGGAGTAACAGGCAAACTTGGCCTTGGAATATGGAATGAAGGAGGGCAAAGGCTAATACAGTTTTGCCAAGAGAATGCACTGGTCATAGCAAACAACTTCTTCCAACAACACAAGAGAAGACTCTACACATGGACATCACCAGATGGTCAACACTGAAACCAGATTCATTACACTTTTTGCAGCCACAGATGGAAAAGCTCTATACAGTCAGCAAAATCATGACCAGTAGCTAACTATGGCTCAGATCATGAACTCCTTTTTGCCAAATTCAGACTTAAATTGAAGAAAGTAGGGAAAACTGCTAGACCATTCAGGTATGACCTAAATCAAATCCCTTATGATTATACAGTGGAAATGAGAAGTAGATTTAAGGGCCTAGATCTGATAGAGAGAGTGCCTGGTGAACTATGGAATGAGGTTCATGACATTGTACAGGAGACAAGGATCAAAATCATCCCCATGGAAGAGAAGTGCAAAAGAGCAAAATGGCTGAGGGCGGTCCTAATATGGTGGAGGAATAGGATGGGGAGACCAATTTTTCCCCTACAAATTCATCAAAAGAACATTTCATCGCTGAGTAAATTCAACAAAACAACTTCTGAATGCTGGCAGAGGACATCATGCACCCAGAAAAGCACATCATTGTCTTCAAAAACAGGTAGGAAAAATATAAAAGATAAAAAAAGAGACAAAGGAGGGAGGGAGGGAGCTCCATCCCAGAAAGGGAGTCCTGTCCCAGGAAGACAGTCTTAAAAAGAGAGAAGTTTCCAAACACCAGGAAACACTCTCACTGCCGAGTCTGTGGTGAGCCTTGAGAGCACAGAAGGCAACATAACAGGGAAGAAAAATAAATAAATAATTAAAACCAACAGATTACGAGCCCAATGGTAACTCCCCCAGCGGAGAAGCAGCACAAATGTCTGCATCTGCCACTAGCAAGTGGGGGCTGGGCAGGGAGGCGCGGGTTGCAGTGCTTTTTAAGAATCAGGCCGGAATGCCCCAAATGTAACCAGAGCGAACTAACTTGGGCTAGCATACCAGACTGTGGGATAGCTACCATGCAAAAATATTTAACATAAGACACCACCAAGACCACGCACAGAACAAAGGACAGAACAGAAATAGCCAGCTGCAGACCATCCCCTGCCAGTGACAGGCAGCCAGAGCCATAAGGGCTGGAAGGGGGCAATCAGCCACTGAGACTTTACCTACCAAACTGCAAGCAGGCTTCTTTGCTAACTAAGACTTCTCTGGATTCTGGACAGTTACCATCTGCCTGACAAGGGGCGCCAGCGGTACACCCAGAAAACTGAGCAGCAGGGAAAGGTGATAAGTTGCAGTGACTGTGCTCACCAAACATCTGAGCTACTTAGTCCTGGGAAGGGAACAAAATGCAGGCCCAACCGAATCTGTGCCTCTGAGGGCTACCTGAGAGCCGAGCCTGAGAGGCTTAGACTGGAGAGGTGCATATAGACTAAAGCCGGCTTCAGACGGTTCCTCGTGGAGCAATGTAGAACCTGAGCAGTGTGTGCTGTGTTCAGGGACATGCCCAGTGTGGCTGAGACACTGTGAGCACACACCAGTATTATTTGTTTGCAGCATCCCTCCCTCCCCACAGTGTGACTGAACAAGTGAGCCTAAAAAAAAAAAAAAAAGTGTCCACCACCACCTGCCTTGTGTCAGGGTGGGAATCAGACACTGAAGAGACCAGCAAACAGAAGAAGCTAAACTGAGGGAACCGCCTTGGAAGTGACCCCACACTGTCCACAACATCAGAGAACCTCAAAGAAATTTCTTTACTATTTTTATGACCATTCTCTTTGTTGTTGTTATTGTTGTTTGATTGTTATTCTTCTTTTCTTTTTCTTCTCCTTTTTTTTAACGTTTTAAAATTTTTAAGTTCTCTATTTCTCCTTTAATTTTAATTTTTATAACCTACTATCACTTTTCAAACCAAAAAAAGACCCTATTTTTCAAGCAATCACCATATATATATATATTTTGTGGTGGTTGTTGTTTTTTAATAATTGTCGTGACTTTGTTTGTTTGTTTTTTCTTGTTCTTCTTTTATTTAATATTGTATTTTTGAAAATCCAACCTCTACTCTAGATTTTTAATCTTTGCTTTTTGTTATTTGTTGTCAGTTTTGTACATTTAAAAACCCA
The DNA here is from genome assembly GCA_006410515.1 of Procapra przewalskii. Lineage (NCBI taxonomy): Eukaryota > Metazoa > Chordata > Mammalia > Artiodactyla > Bovidae > Procapra > Procapra przewalskii. The sequence continues at coordinate 1,945,492 of SJYF01000353.1, read as the reverse complement.
ATCTTCAGTACCCAAGTTTACCTGACAGTGAGATTATTGGCTTGACCACTCTCTCCTCCTTTGGACTCTCCTTTGTCTCCACCAGGTTGTCTCTGTCTCCTCCTTCCCCCTTCTCTTCTCTACCCAACTCTGTGAATGTTTGTGTGTTCCAGACGATGGAGAACACCTAGGGAACTGGTTACTGGCTGGATCTGTCTCTCTCCTTTTCATTTCCCTCCTTTATCCTCCTGGCCACCTCTGTCTACTTCCTTCCTCTCCTCTTCCCTGTATAAGTCAGTTAACATCTCTGAGTGGTCCAGACTGTGGAGCCACATAAGGAAATGATTACTGGCTAGCTTGTTCTCTCCTGTTTTGATCCCACCTCATCTCATTCCAGTTACCGCTAACTACCCCCTCCCTCTTCTCTTCTCCATGTAACTCAGTGAACCACTCTGGGTGTCCTTCAATGTGGAGAAACTTTTCATCTTTAACCTAGATGTTTTATCATCGGTGCTGTATAGATGGAGAAGTCTTGAGGCTACTGTAAAAATAAAACTGAAAACCAGAAGCAGGAGGCTGAAGTCCAAATCCTGAGAACACCAGAGAACTCCTGAATTCAGGGAACATTAATTGATAGGAGCTCATTAAATGCCTCCATACCTACACTGAAACCAAGCACCACCCAGGGCCAACAAGTTCCAGAGCAAGACATACCATGTAAATTCTCCAGCAACACAGGAACACAACCCTGAGCTTCAATATACAGGCAGCTCAAGTTCCTCCAAAACAATAGATGTCTCATAACTCATTACTGGATACTTCATTGCACTCCAGAGAGAAGAAATACAGCTCTACTCACCAGAACTCCCGCACAAGCTTCCCTAACCAAGAAACCTTAACAAGCCACTGATACAACCCCACCCACAGTGAGGAAACTCCATAATAAAGAGAACTCCACAAATTCCAAGAATACAGAAAGGTCACCACAAACGCAGCAATATAACCAAGATGAAGAGACAGAGGAATACCCAGCAGGTAAAGGAACAGGATAAATGCCCATCAAACCAAACAAAAGAGGAAGAGAGGGAATCTACCTGAGAAAGAATTCAGAATAATGATAGTGAAAATGATCCAAAATCTTGAAATCAAAATGGAATCACAGATAAATAGCCTGGAGACAAGGACTGAGAAGATGCAAGAAAGGTTTAACAAGGACTTAGAAGAAATTAAAAAGAGTCAATATATAAGGAACGATGCAATAAATGAGATAAAAAACACTCTGGAGGCAACAAATAGTAAAATATTGGTGGCAGAAGATAGGATTAGTGAAATCGAAGATAGAATGGAAGAAATAAATGAATCAGAGAGAAAAAAGAAAAACGAATTAAAAGAAATGAGGATAATCTCAGAGACCTCCAGGACAATAATAAACGCTCCAACATTCGAATTATAGGAGTCCCAGAAGAAGAAGACAAAAAGAAAGACCATGAGAAAATACTTGAGGAGATAATAGTTGAAAACTTCCCTGAAATGAGGAAGGAAATAATCACCCAAGTCCAAGAAACCCAGAGAGTTCCAAACAGGATTAAACTCAAGGCAAAACACCCCAAGACACATATTAATCAAATTAACAAAGATCAAACACAAAAAACAAATATTAAAAGCACCAAGGGAAAAACAACAAATAACATACAAGGGGATTCCCATAAGGATAACTGAAGATCTTTCAATAGAAATGCTTTAGGCCAGGAGGGAATGGCAAGACATACTTAAAGTGATAAAAGAAAATAACCTATAGCCAAGATTACTGTAGCTAGCAAAGATCTCACTCAAATATGAAGGAGAAATCAAAATCTTTACAGACAAGCAAAAGCTGAGAGAATTCAGCACCACCAAACCAGCTCTCCAACAAATGCTAAAAGATATTCTCTAGACAAGAAACACAAAAAGGGTGTATAAACCTGACCCAAAACAATAAAGAAAGTGGCAATGGGATCATACTTATCAATAATTACCTTAAACGTAAATGGGTTAAATGCCCCAACCAAAAGGCAAAAACTGGCTGAATGGATACAAAAACAAGACCCCTATATATACTGCCTACAAGAGAACCACCTCAAAATAAGGGACACATACAGACTGAAAGTGAAGGCTGGAAAAAGATATTCCACGCAAATAAAGCCCAAAAGAAAGTAGGAGTAGCAATACTCATATCAGATAAAATAGACTTTAAAACAAAGGCTGTGAAAAGAGACAAAGAAGGCCACTACATAATGATTAAAGGATCAATCCAAGAAGATATAACAATTATACATGCACCCAACATAGGAGCACTGCAATATGTAAGACAAATGCTAACAAGTATGAAAGGGGAAATTAACAATAACATAATAATAGTGGGAGATTTTAATGCCCCCACTCACATCTATGGACAGATCAACTAAACAGAAAATTAACAAAGAAATGCAAACTTTAAATGATAAAATAGACCAGCTAGACCTAATTGATAAGACATTTCACCCCAAAACAATGAATTTCACCTTTTTCTCAAGTGCTCACAGAACCTTCTCCAAGAGAGATCACATCATGGGCCATAAACCTAACCTTAATAAATTCAAAAAAATTGAAATCATTCCAAGCATCTTTTCTGACCATAATGTATTAAGATAAGATCTCAATTACAGGAGAAAAACGATTAAAAATTCCAACATAAGGACACAGAACAACATGCTTCTGAATAACCAACAAATCACAGAAGAAATCAAAAAAGAAATCAAAATACACATAGAAACGAATGAAAATGAAAACACAACAGCCCAAAACCTTTGGGACACTATAAAAGCAGTGCTAAGAGGAAAGTTCATAGCAATACAGGCATACCTCAAGAAACAAGAAAAATGTCAAATAAATAAACTAACTCTACAACTAAAGCAACTAGAAAATGAAGAAATGAAGAACCTCAGGGTTAGTAGAAGGAAAGAAATCTTAAAAATTAGGGCATAAATAGATGCAAAAGAAACAAAAGAGACCATAGCAAAAATCAACAAAGCCAAAAGCTAGTTCTTTGAAAAGATAAATAAAATTGACAAACCATTAGCAACACTCATCAAGAAACAGAGGGAGAAAAATCAAATCAATAAAGTTAGAAATGAAAATGGAGAGATCACAACAGACAACACAGAAATACAAAGGATCATAAAAGACTACTATCAGCAATTATATGCCTATAAAATGGACAACCAATTTCTTAGAAAAGTACAACTTTGCAAAACTGAACCAGGGAGAAATAGAAAATCTTAACAGACAGAAAATGAAGCACGGAAATTGAAACTGTTATCAGAAATCTTCCAGCAAACAAAAGCCTAGGTCCAGACAGCTTCACAGATGAATTCTACCAAGAATTTCGAGAAGAGCTAACACCTATCCTACTCAAACTCTTACAGAAAATTGCAGAGGAAGGTAAACTTCCAAACTCATTCTATGAGGCTACCATAACCCTAATAGCAAAACCTCACAAAGATGCCACAAAAAAAGAAAACTACAGCCCAACATCACTGATGAACATGGATGAAAAAATCCTTAACAAAATTCTAGCAATCAGAATCCAGCAACACATTAAAAAGATCATACACCATGACCAAATGGGCTTTATCCCAGGGATGCAAGGATTCTTCATTATCTGCAAATCAATCAATGTAATTCACCACATTAACAAATTGAAAAATAAAAGCCATACGATTATGTCAATAGATGCAGAGAAAGCCTTTGACAAAATTCAACATCCATTTATGATTAAAAAAAAAAACTCTCCAGAAAGCTGGAATAGAAGGAACATACCTCAACATAATAAAAGCTGTATATGACAAACCCACAACAAACGTTATCCTCAATGGTGAAAAATTGAAAGCATTTCCCCTAAAGTCAGGAACAAGATAAGGATGTCCGCTTTCACCACTACTTTTCAACATAGTTCTGGAAGTTTTGGCCACAGCAATCAGAGCAGAAAAAGAAATAAAAGGAATCCAAATTGGAAAAGAAGAAGTAAAACTCTCAAGATGACATGATCCTCTACATACAAAACCCTAAAGACTCCACCAGAAAATTACTAGAGCTAATCAATGAGTACAGTAAAGTTGAAGGATATAAAATCAACACACAGAAATCCCTTGCAATCCTATACACTAATAATGAGAAAGTAGAAAAAGAAATTAAGGAAACAATTCCATTCATCATTGCAACGAAAAGAATAAAATACTTAGGAATATACCTAACTAAAGAAACTAAAGACCTATATATAGAAAATTATAAAACACAGATGAAAGAAATCAAAGAGGACACTAATAGATGGGGAAATATATCATGTTCTTGGATTGGAAGAATCAATACAGTGAAAATGAGTATACTAACCAAAGCAATCTACAGATTCAATGCAATCCCTATCAAGCTACCAGCGGTATTTTTCAGAGAGCTAGAACAAATAATTTCACAATTTGTATGGAAATACAAAAAACCTCAAATAGTCAAAGCAATCTTGAGAAAGAAGAATGGAACTGGAGGAATCAACCTGCCTGACTTCAGGCTCTACTACAAAGCTACGGTCATCAAGACAGTATGGTACTGGCACAAAGACAGAAATATAGATCAATGGAACAAAATAGAAAGCTCAGAGATAAATCCACACACCTAACAACACCTTATCTTCGACAAAGGAGGCAAGAATATCCAATGGAGTAAAGACAATCTCTTTAACAAGTGGTGCTAGAAAAACTGGTCAACCACTTGTAAAAGAATGAAACTAGATCACTTATTAACACCATACACAAAAATAAACTCAAAATGGATTAAAGATCTAAATGTAAGATCAGAAACTATAAAACTCCTAGAGGAGAACGTAGGCAAAACACTTTCCGACATAAATCACAGCAGGATCCTCTATGACCCAGCTCCCAGAATACTGGCAATTAAAAGCAAAATAAACAAATGGGATATAATTAAAGTTATAAGCTTCTGCACAACAAAGGAAACTATAAGCAAGGTGAAAAGACAGCCTTCTGAATGGGAGAAAATAATAGCAAATGCAGCAACTGACAAAGAACTAATCTCAAAAATATACAAGCAACTTATGTAGCTCAATTCCAGAAAAATAAATGACCTAATCAAAAAATGGGCCAAAGAACTAAATCGACAATTCTCTAAAGAAGACATATGGATGGTTAACAAAAACATGAAAAGATGCTCAACATCACTCATTATCAGAGAAATGCAAATCAAAACCACAGTGAGGTACCATTTCACACCAGAATGAAAGCGATCCTAAAGTCTACAAGCAGTAAATGCTGGAAAGGGTGTGGAGAAAAGGGAACCCTCTTACACTGTTGGTGGGAATGCAAACTAGTACAGCCACTATGGAGAACAGTGTGGAGAGTTCTTTAAAAATTGCAAATAGAACTGCTTTATGACCCAGAAACCCCACTGTTGGGCATACACACTGAAGAAACCAGAATTGAAAGAGACATGTGTACCCCAATGTTCATCACAACACTATTTATAATAGCCAGGACATGGAAACAACCTAGATGCCCATCAGCAGATGAATGGATAAGAAAGCTGTGATACATATACACAATGGAGTATTATTCATCCCTTAAAAAGAATACATTTGATTCAGTTCTAAAGAGGTGTATGAAACTGGAGCCAATTATACAGAGTGAAGTAAGCCAGAAAGAAAAACACCAATACAGTATACTAACACATATATATAGAATTTATAAAGATGGTAATGATAACCCTGTATGTGAGACAGCAAAAGAGACATAGATGTATAGAACAGTCTTTTGGGCTCTGTGGGAGAGGGAGAGGGTGGGATGATTTGGGAGAATGGCATTGAAACATCTATACTATCAAGTAAGAAACAAATAGCCAGTCTATGTTCAATACAGGATACAGGATGCTTGTGGCTGGTGCATGGGGATGATCCAGGAGATAATATGGGGTGGGAGGTCGGAAGGGGGTTCAGGATTGGGAACTCATGTACACCCGTGGCTGATTCATGTCAATGTATGGCAAAACCAATACAGTACTGTAAAGCAAAATAAAGTAAAAATAAAAATTAAAAAGAAAAAGCAAAATGGCTGTCTGGGGAGACCTTACAAATAGCTGTGAAAAGAAGAGAAATGAAAAGCAAAGGAGAAAAGGAAATATATAAGCATCTCAATGCAGAGTTCCAAAGAATAGCAAGAAGAGATAAGAAAGCCTTCCTCAGTGATCAATGCAAAGAAATAGAAGAAAACAACAGAATGGGAAAGACTAGAGATCTCATCAAGAAAATTAGAGATACCAAGGGAACATTTCATGCAAAGATGGGCTCGATAAAAGACAGAAATGGTATGGACCTAACAGAAGCAGAAGACATTAAGAAGAGGTGACAAGAATACACAGAAGAACAGTACAAAAAAGATCTTCACGACTCAGATAATCATGATGGTGTGATCACTCACCTAAAGCCAGACATCCTGGAATGTGAAGTCAAGTGGGCCTTAGAAAACATCACTACGAACAAAACTAGTGAAGGTGATGGAATTCCAGTTGAGCTGTTTCAAGTCCTGAAAGATGATGCTGTGAAAGTGTTGCACTCAATATGCCAGCAAATTTGGAAAACTCAGTGGCCACAGGACTGGAAAGGGACAGTTTTCATTCCAATCCCAAAGAAAAGCAATGCAAAGAATGCTAAAACTACCGAACAATTGCACATGCTAGTGAAATAATGTTAAAAATTCTCCAAGTCAGACTTAAGCAATACATGAACCGTGAATTTCCAGATGTTCAAGCTTGTTTAGAAAAAGCAGAGGAACCAGAGATCAAATTGCCAATATCTGCTGGATCATGGAAAAAGGAAAAGAATGCCAGAAAAACATCTATTTCTGCTTTATTGACTATGCCAAAGCCTTTGACTATGTGGATCACAATAAAATGTGGAAAATTCTGAAAGAGATGGGAATACCAGACCATCTGACCAGCCTCTTGAGAAACCTATATGCTGGTCAGGAAGCAACAGTTAGAACTGGACATGGAACAACAGACTGGTTCCAACTAAGAAAAGGAGTACATCAAGGCTATATATTGTCACCCTGCTTATTTAACTTATATAGAGTACATCATGAGAAATGCTGGGCTGGAAGAAGCACAAGCTGGAATCAAGATTGCTGGGAGACATATCAGTAACCTCAGAATTGCAGATGACACCACCCTTATGGCAGAAAGTGAAGAGGAACTAAAAAGCCTCATGATGAAAGTGAAAGAGGAGAATGAAAAAGTTGGCTTAAAGCTCAACATTCAGAAAATGAAGATCCTGGCATCTTGTCCCATCACTTCATGACAAATAGATGGAGAAAGAGTGGAAACAGTGTCAGATTTTATTTTGGGGGGCTCTCACTGAATATGGTTATTGCAGCCATGAAATTAAAAGATGTTTACTCCTTGGAAGGAAAGTTATGACCAACCTAGACAGCATATTCAAAAGCAGAGATGCTACTTTGCCAACAAAGGTCCGTCTAGTCAAGGCTCTGGTTTTTCCAGTGTTCATATATGGGTGTGAGTGTTGGACTGTGAAGAAAGCTGAGAGCGGAAGAATTGATACTTTTGAACTGTGGTGTTGGAGAAGACTCCTGAGAGTCCCTTGGACTGCAAGGAGATCCAACCAGTCCATTCTAAAGGAGATCAGTTCTGAGTGTTCTTTGGAAGGAATGATGCTGAAGCTGAAACTCCTCTACTTTGGCCACCTCATACAAAGAGTTGACTCATTAGAAAAGTCTCTGATGCTGGGAGGGATTGGGGGCAGGACGAGAAGGGGATTATAGAGGATAAGATGGCTGGATGGCATCACTGACTTGATGGACATGGGTTTGGGTGGACTCTGGGCGTTCTTTTTGGACAGGGAGGCCTGGCATGCTGCAGTTCATGGGGTCGCAAAGAGTTGGATATGACTGAGTGACTGAACTGAATTGAAAAGCTTTTACCCCCATACTAAAGAATATTTGAAAATATGAATAATTTAGTTGTTTTAGTAATATTCTTTGTTGGTTCATGATAGAAAGTTTTAAGTGGGAGGAAGATATCATATGTGCTGCTCATCTTAGAATCAGAGCATCAAAAAAATAAGCACAAATTAAAAGTTTAAATTGCAACAATATTCTAGACATACATCTGCAGAAAAGTTTGAGAATTCCCCTGGGCAATGTTAAAATCCTCCCAAAACAAAAGGGAATTCATCTAGAGGTTGGAGACTATGAAGTTTCTCGAACAATGATGCCTAGTGAGGCAAAGTGAGGCTGTGTCAATTTAATGTTTTTAGACCTAGTTCATCAGCAACTTACCGTAGTTGTTTGTGCTGCAACTGCATAAAGGGAGATTATTTCTGTTTTATCTTGGTCTGCAGTAGTAAAATAGCAGTGACTCATTGGCTCTTAGAGCTTAATGAAAGAAGTCAGACCAGAAATATTGAAGGCATTACTGAGTGAAAGCAGACAGACTGGAGTTTCACACACAAATTACAAACTAACTGCTGCTGAAACAGACCTATCCAACTAGGACTCACATAATTAATTTTCTGTAACTTGGATTGTCATAACCTGAGATATGCAGATTATACCACTCTTTTGGCAGAAAGCAAAGAACTACAGAGCTTCATGATGACAGTGAAAGAGGAGAGTGAAATAGTTGGCTTAAAAATCAACATTCTGAAAACTAAGATCATGGCATCTGGTCCTATCATTTCATGGCAAATAGATGGGGAATCAGTGACAGACTTTATTTGAGGGGGCTCCAAAATCATTGCAGATGGTGACTGCAGCCATGAAATTAAAAGATGCTTGCTCCTTGGAAGAAAAGCTATGACCAACATAGACAGCCTATTAAAAAGCAGAGACATTACTTTGCCAACAAAGGTCTGTGTAGTCAAAGCTATGGTTTTTCCAGTAGTCATGTATGAATGTGAGAGTTGGACTATAAAGAAAACTGAGCACTGGAGAATTTATGCTTTTGAACTTTGGTGTTCGTGAAGACTCTTGAGAGTCCCTTGGACTGCAAGGAGATCCAACCAGTCCATCCTAAAGGAAATAAGTCCTGAATATTCATTGGAAGGACTAATGCTGAAGCTGAAACTCCAGTACTTTGGCCACCTGATGTGAAGAACTGACACACTGGAAAAGACACTGATGCTTGGAAAGATTGAAGGCAGGAGGAGAAGGGGACAACAGAGGATGACATGGTTGGAGGGTATCACTGACTCAATGGACATCAGTTTGAGAAATTCTGGGAGTTGGTGATGAACCAGCAGGCCTGTTATGCTGCAGTCCATGGGGTCACAAAGAGTCTCACAGGACTGAGCGACTGAACTGACTGACTGGATTTTCAGTACCATCATGACTCTAGGATCTGGAATAAAAGTACTTCAAATTGTTTCTCAGACTTAATTACCTCACAGATTTATCTCACAAGGATATAATCATATCCACTTAATTAAGCTAGATGAGTAGGGTTCAGTTCAGTTCAATTCAGTTGCTCAGTCATGTCCAACTCTTTGCGACCCCATGAATCACAGATTGCCAGGCCTCCCTGTCCATCACCAATTCCCAGAGTCCACCCAAACCCATGTCCATCAAGTCGGTGATGCCATCCAGCCATCTTATCCTCTGTCGTCCCCTTCTCATCCTGCCCCCAATCCCTCCCAGCATCAGAGTCTTTTCCAATGAGTCAACTATTTGCAGGAGGTGGTCAAAGTATTGGAGTTCAGCCTCAGCATCAGTCCTTCCAATGAACACCCAGGACTGGTCACCTTTGGGATGAACTGGTTGGATCTCCTTGCAGTCCAAGGGACTCTCAAGAGTCTTCTCCAACACCACAGTTTAAATGCATCAGTTCTTTGGCACTTAGCTTTCTTCACAGTCCAAATCTCATATCCATACATGACCACTGGAAAAACCATAGCCTTGATTAGACAGACCTTTGTTGGCAAAGTAATATCTCTGCTTTTTAATATGCTATCTAGGTTGGTCATAAATCTACTTTATTTTAAGTGCTTAAATTGCTGACATATGCCAACCTATACAAACAGCTATAAATGAGTTTTCAAATAGTTTTGTTTGTAAGAAGTTGTCCAAACAAACAAACAAACAAAAAACGAGAAGACAAAAAGAATATATTTAACGCTACCAGCCTCAGTCCATAAGCCAAGTCAACATCTTGTAACTATTTTCTCACCTCTTCTTATACAGAAATGTCACAGCAGTAAAACAGATGTCAATAGGATTAATGCTATATGATATTCAGATATATAAAAATAGTTGAAACCAACTGTCTTTCCTTTATCACTGCTATTTACTTGTTTGGTATTCTAACCACTTTAAAATAACTTGAGGAAGATTTTTAAACTGACCATTAGATAAAATTGAATATCAAAAATAAATTAGGAATATCAATATGAAGGTAAAGGAGAGTATGTTATTTGAGATGAATGAACAACTTTAATAAAGCACCAATTTTAAGATTTCTCAAAACTGAAGTACATATAAAATATGGAGAATATTCAATACACACTAAAATATATAGAATACAGAGAAATATGTATTCTATATATATCCTAATTTTTTAAAATGCCAACTCCTCAATTTTAAGAATGTTACAACTACTCATTTATACAGGTTCAAAATCTGACATCAACTATTTTTTTAAAGCATTTTAATTTTAGAACCATTTTAGATTTGCAGAAAATATTGCAAAGATAGTATGGAGATTATCTCCTCATACACCTGGCACCTAGAATCCCAAGTACTATATCTTATGTTTATTACCACTAATGAACCAACATTTATGTACACTTACTATATTAGAGTTCTCTAGAAAAAATATAAAGAGATTTATTATAAGAAATCAACACAGAGGTATAGAACGGACTTTTGGACTCTGAGGGAGAGGGAGAGGGTGGGTTGGTTTGGGAGAATGGCATAGAAACATGTATACTATCATGTAAGAAACGAAGCGCCAGT
>SJYF01000353.1:1887516-1899211 GCA_006410515.1 Procapra przewalskii | reverse complement strand
TGCTTCATCTAAGTACAAAATTTATAACCTGGCATTTCTGAAATATTGTTTTAGATAACAAATCTCAGAGGTAAATTTAATGCTTAATCATAGCAATTATATGTATTGTGCTTTGATATTGAATTTATAATTTATCTGGTTTTAATTTATATGAGTGCTACAACATTTAATTACAAATCTTTTAAGAAGCAAACTGTGGAAATTAATACAGACAACAGCAGCATCTACATAACTTATTTTTGATTTAATCAAAATAATAAGCAATTGTTATTGCCATCACTAGCCACTCCAAGTTATAATTTTAAACATATGAACTTTCTGTTCCAGTTTTTGGAACATATATAGTGTGACAAATTTTCTTTTCTTGTCATATATTATTTGGAATATGGAGAAAAATTGCTTAATTTTTTATACAATATAATCTGGATTGAAGTTTTCAAAGAGTTCTCAATACTGAAATAAATATTAAAATCCTTAAAAAACTATTCCTATGCCTTTCATGGGTTTGAAGACTGTTGTGCTATTTTCATCCACTTACCTTTAGCCAAGATCTCTACACTTATATCCTTTAATCCTACTTCATAACTGAGTACCTCACTTCTTTAATCCTATAATATTTAAGAAACTTTTCTAACTCCCTCCAAATTTGCCTGTTCCTGAATCTGTTTGAAATCAACATTAATATCAAGCAAAAAAATTTCTCATGCCAAAAATCCAGGTCAACTTTTCCATTTGTTGGACTGGTTTTCCATTACTTTTGAAGAGTCTTATACACTGTTCACTGTGTTTTCCTGTCTCTTTTGGTATTTTTACTTATCTGTTATTTCCATTTACTACCTATCTGTATTTCCAAAAATGTGATTTTATTTCTACCCTAAGACTAATCATTTTAACTTCACTTTATCATGCTATCTGCCTATTTCTTAGTTCAGTAGTGTTGCAGATTTTTTACCCTGTTTATTCACTCTCATCTCTTTGCTTTTACAGTGGAAAGCAATTTTGAAAATCCTATACATGCTACTTTCTCAGTCAATTGGAAAATATTTTTTCCCAAAGCATATTGCCATTTTTCCCTATGATTCTTTAAGTAATATTGCTGAGAAATATGATTCAAATTTGTCCAGGCATCTTTATGAGTGTAGGGACTCCTGAAGGCAAGTCAAAATACTGAACAGCTTTCAGAGAACTACACTGGTCCTCTGATTGTTACTGAATTCAATTGCTTTTGTTGCATAGAAAGTAATCCCAAAGCTAGTGGCTGAAAACAATAAACATTTATTAGGTCATCATTCAGTGGACAGGAAATCTGATCTGGGCTCAACTGGGCATTCTTCAGAATAGGATTTGCTAAATAATATACAAAAGGTATAAAATATAGATAAAATATTGATAAATATGAGATATAAGTATGTTTAAATTAATAATCATATTTATTAAAGAACAGTATACAAAAGTGAAAAAGGTGAACTCTATCTCCATAATATTATAGTACTATATGATCAGTGGTTGGTTGAATCTACAGATGGGGAGGAACTGAAGTTACAGAGAGCCAACTATAAATTTTAAGAAATTTGTTTAGCAAATTAACACACCTCCTGTTCAATGATCAACTGTGAACCATAGTCTATTAAACTTTCCTTGCTCCTACCTTTCTTGTTTTCCCCTGTTATTTGTCCCCATCCATTTAGGGGATGCCTTTCATTAGTGATCTAATGGAATTCTTTCTGAGATTTCTCCCTGAACATATAATATTTTCTAAATTTACAAAAAGTTAAGAGTATTCCTTAATTGAGGGTATATCAATTAAGAAATTATTTGCATACACCAAAATTGCTCTACATGCAAAGATCATTTGTAACTGTGGCCCTGAAAATATTGTAAATATTTAATTTATAGTATCCCAACAGGATCGCCAAGTTAGGACACTGCTTTCTATTTTATTCACAAAGAGACTAAAATTAAGTAATGCTTTTTATCACTTAAATGTAATATTGACTCACAATTATGATATTATTCTTATATGTCTAATTAACTAGAGCTGACCTGAATTGTGAGATTAAAATCCAAAGGGAAGAAGAAGGAATAGTTTTCCTTTTCCTTTTTCTTTCCTAGATCTTGGAAGTTTCTATCAAATGTTTAAATTATATACTGGTACATTATCTGAGGATGTGGGGGTAATGTGTGTGACACAAAAGCAGAAAGTCTGGAGAAAACCAGGCATCCAGCTTAGTGGGGCTCAAATAAATAATGTGATTTTCAAGCTAAACTAAAATGTAATTTTTTCTTAAAGAAGTAACATGTAGGATAATTTTATCCTGTTTTTAAAAATTTGTTTAGGAAATCCCCTGGCAGTCCAGTTTGCTGTATAGCAGAAACTAAAAAATGTTATGAAACAACTGCACTCCAATAAAAATAACAAATAAATAAATGTTGAAAGCCTTGTTATTAGATTATTCTGTAAGACTTTTATTTTCTAATGAAAACCATGTCATTGAATTGTAATAAATATGCCACAGGTATTTCTAAAGTATGTAAATATATACATACAAAATAGGCTCTATGCAATAGATAATAGCTATTGAGATAATCGTTTGAAAGATTTTTCACATGCTTTTATTGTCCTCAGTTAAATTATCTGTCATTTACTATTACCTCAGGAAGCAGAGAAAGAATATATTTACATCTTGGCATTATTTACCTCATGTGCCAATCAGGGTCCTGTGGAGAAACAGAACCAATATGATATACAAATTTATTGTATGAAAAAGACATGCAATTATGGAAACTGAGAAGCCGCATAATCTCCACTCTATAAACTGGAGCCCCAGGAAAGCTGATGAGTGTACATAGAGTCTGAAGGCCTGAGAACCATAGGAGGTGATGGTGTAGATTACAGTCTGAATCAGAAATCCTGAGAACCAGGAACTTGGAGAACAGTCAAAGATTCAAGTCCCTACTCAGGCAATCAGACAAGAAGAATCAAATTCTTCCTTCCTTTCTCTCTTTGTTCCTTTTCAGGCCATTTGTGAATTGGACTGTGTCCATTCACACTGGGGAGGGTAAACCGCTCTACTGAATTTGTGGATTATAATGTGAATTTCTCCTGAAAACATCCTCACAGACACTCTCAGAAATAATGTTTTGTCAAATATCTGGACACCCTGAGAACCAATCAAATTGACACCTAAAATTAACCATCCCACCTCACTTTACCAAAGTTCTCTTGGCAAGAATTCAAAAAGTGAGGGCAGATATATTGTACAATTATTCATCTGTCAACATGCTTCTCAGTTCTATGCCTGTCTAACTTCCAGAAGATGGCTTCTCAGATTGCATAATACTTTTTTTTAAATAATTAATATCATGACAACATAAAAATAGGATACAGGTAGCATTGTATTTCCTTATTTCCCCTGTGATATAAAATTGTTTACATTATGAGAGATGTGAATTATTTATGTAAAAATTTTGTAAAGTAACTTTAAAGTCATGTTTATCTCCATAATTCAGTGAATGTATGATTCTATTACTTAATGAAAAATACAGTCAAATATACCCATTTTCAGGATGTTTAAATGACATGTATTTCCTGATCTAAATGATTTTATAGTCCAGAGTGGTGACAGGATTATTGGAATAATCACTAATATACTTAGTTGCTGGACAAAATACAAAATATTTTTTTCTTAATATTTATCAGTAGATATACTCTTTTTCAATAAAATTGTATAAAAACACATTCTTAAGTATAGAAAGAAAACTCTCACATATAACTCATAAATTAAAATGTGTGGATACATGTTTTAAAAAGATGAAAATGCATATCAATAGTAAACCATGAAACATAATGAGTTTCACACATTATTCTTGGACTACCACAAGCTCCTACTTTAGAAAGCCCTAGACAATAGTGGAAGTATGACTTTCCCATCAGAAGTGAATAATACGATTACATTTGATGTGATGTATACTTTAACAGGGATTCAAAATGATGTTTACCAAGATGTCTTTATATCCTTAAGTACTTTCATCCTTCTATGCTGTTCATTAAATATGTATTTTGTATGACCAGAAACAATATTAAATAACCTAATAAGACTAAGGTTGTGTGGTTCAGTGGCATAATTTTAATTGCCTTAATTCAGAGATAAGTCTTATTTCCCAGGAGGGTACTTGTTTCTATTACTTGATAAAAATGATAAATCTATTAATTTGTATCATTGCAAACAGCAGTTTTATCATATAGTGTATCAACATATTATATGTGTTGCAACAAAATCCTGGAGGCACAACAAAGTGAAAACATTTATTTAGTAGATTTTGTTCTTGCCCTGACTTTTACATTAACATGCAACCTAAATAATCTTTTTCATCATCAAAACCCTTTGGCAAAATAGTACTAATACTAGGTACCTTCACAAAGATGGTTTTATCCATCATTTTAAAGAAAAGAAGAATGAAGTCAGAGTAATATATTTGAAATATGGAACTCTTGGCAGTGAAAGGACATGCTTAGGAATGTAAGGTTCTGGTATTGTTAAAAGCTATATTTGAAATCAGAGAGCATTGGGAAGATACTTCTAAATATTCTATTTGAATCTTGTCTTNNNNCTTGTCTTTATAATTAAAATGTAAGCTCACATAAAAAGGAAAGAATGTAAATAAACCTAGAAAATTTATACTTTGTCTAAGAAGAAAAAAAAAAACCTGGAATATGGAAAAATTCAAATGTAACATTCTATTGTCTTATTAAACCCTGGGTGACATCTTATGACTTTCTGGTGATAGCTACACCTTGAATACCAAGAAACCAGAGAAAGAGTTGAATGAATGAATCCAGTCAGATATAAGATGGAACATGGCAGCTGACTCAGAATCAGCACAACAGGGATTCGTGGGGAAAATAAAAAACTGGAAAAATACCCTCTCCCTTACTAAATGATAGGCATTCTTACATTGTAAAACTCTATGCCTGAGTTTTTTCCTAGAAGGCAGTGAACAACAGGTTAAATATTACAATTCCTTGGAAACATCAATAGGCAATATAGTATTACCTGAGGTCATGATAGGGCATCAGTTCAGTTCAATTGCTTAGTCGTGTCTGACTCTTTGCAACCCCATGAATCGAAGCACGCCAGGCCTCCCTGTTCATTACCAACTCCCGGAGTTCACTCAAACTCATGTCTGTCGAGTCGGTGATGCCATCCAGCCATCTCATCCTCTGTAGTCCCCTTCTCCTCCTGCACCCAATCCCTCCCAGCATTAGGGTCTTTTCCAATGAGTCAACTCTCACATGAGGTGGCCAAAGTACTGGAGTTTCAGCTTCAGCATCAGCCCTTCCAATGAACACCCAGGACTGGTCTCCTTTAGGATGGTTGGTTGGATCTCCTTGCAGTCCAAGGGACTCTCAAGCGTCTTCTCCAACACCACAGTTCAAAAGCATCAGTTCTTCAGTACTCAACTTTCTCCACAGTCCAACTCTTACATCCATACAATACCACTGGAAAAACCATAGCCTTGACTAGACGGACCTTAGTTGGCAAAGTAATGTCTCTGCTTTTGAATATGCTATCTAGGTTGGTCATAACTTTCCTTCCAAGGAGTAAGCATCTTTTAATTACATGGCTGCAATCACCATCTGCAGTGATTTTGGAGCCCCCAAAAATAAAGTCTGACACTGCTTCCACTGTTTCCCCATCTATTTGCCACAAAGTGATAGGACCAGATGCTATCATCTTCATTTTCTGAATGTTGAGCTTTAAGCCAACTTTTTCACTCTCCTCTTTCATTTTCATCAAGAGGCTTTTGAGTTCCTCTTCACTTTCTGCCATAAGGGTGGTGTCATCTGCATATCTGAGGTTATTGATATTTCTCCCAGCAATCTTGATTCCAGCTTGTGCATCTTCCAGCCCAGCATTTCTCGTGATGTACTCTGCATATAAGTTAAATAAACAGGGTGACAATATATATACATGCATAATTGTGCTTAAAAGAAGAAACTAGACATAAGCTGATGATGCTTTTAGTTTCTTGGAATTAATACTCTAGAAAAGCTTGTCTGTGAACAACAATATACAATATCCTAAACAGGAGGACATTGTGTTCTTTTTGTCTTTGAAACTCAAATATAGTTGCATTCCCACTATCTTATTATTCACAGATTTCCTCTATGTAAAGCCCATATTCAACTTAGCATATTTGCACAAAGGGTAAGGGTGTGTTGTAGATGATATTCACTGAAATTGAAACTCCATCTCAGAAGAGATCTTTTTTGTAGAGCTTTAGTTCCTGTGTCCTGACAAAGTTACAATGTCTTCTTAGAGACACACTGTAATGACACCTCAATGATGCTTCTTAATGAAAATAAAATTGACATTTATAGTGGATCTTTAATAGCACTGACTAATGAGATTGCACTACTGTTTAAGAGGATTTGAAGAAAAGTTTTTAACATCTGTGTTACCCTTACCAGGGGATAGAAAGCTCCTGCCAACATGTTATGTTTTGTTCATGCTTTATTCTAGTGGTGACTACCCAGAACAGTAGTCACACAGAACTACCCAGCTGCAAGGAGGTGGGTGTTCAGATGCACGCAGATGAAACAGAGGAATCAACTCAAAGGAAGGAATAAGTCAGCAGAGTACAGGATATACCAATGCTCAATATATTTTTAAATCACTTCAGACACCGCTGTCTTTTCTCAGACTACCAGATTTTATGCTGCTGCTGCTGCTGCTGCTGCTAAGTCGCTTCAGTCGTGTCCAACTCTGTGCGACCCCATAGACGGCGGCCTACCAGGCTCCTCCATCCATGGGATTTTCCAGGCAAGAGTAGTCTGATGCTATTTAGAGATTCTGCAGGAAGAGACCATGAAGCAGCACAAAGTGCTTTGAATGTAGTTCAGGCTTGGTCTCTCATAGCAGTTCACATTTCCCTTGAGGAGACATTTTGGTTTGTTCATTTTCGTTGTTTTTTGTTTGTTTTGTTTTGTCATCAGCCAGGGAAACTCAGAAATTGAGTTATAGTTGGAAGGTTCATAATAAGAAGATAACTGCATGAGTAAGGAAATATATGCCCATAGGTGAGAGAGACTGAAACTCCCTAACTCTCCTCGAGGTTCTAGGTCATGGCCACTGGAGTATTTGGGGGAAACAAAAGAAAAAATTTTAACAGGAGTGACAACAATAAAAATAAGACAAAAAATATATAAGAAGCTAACAATATATTGCAAATGTGAATATTATATGTCAATTAAAAGCTCCATACCACTTTCAAGCATATCTTAGTGGGAAAAATTGTCATTAATTACAAAAATTATATTTTGTGATAAACCTATCTTTGATATAAATTATGAAAGAAGAGTTACAGAGGTATAATTTTCTACTGAAGACTAGTTAAACAATTTCAACCAAACCTTTGCTCCTGTGATTTTTATACCAACAGATATGTCCTTGGAAAGGCCCGAGTCATGTTTGATTCTTTGCACCCCTGTAAACTGGAGCTCTCTAGGCTCCTCTGGTCCATGGGATTCTCCAGGCAAGAATACTGGAGAGGGTTGCCATGCCCTCCTCCAGGGGCTCTTCCCAACCCCTGGATTGAACTCACCTCTCCTGCATTGCAGGTGGATTCTTTATTGCTGAACCCCTGGAGAAGTCCCTGGAAGGCCCTAGTCCCACTAATTTCACTCATTTAACTAATAACTCTAAGTGTTAGAAGGGTGGTTTAAAGAACTTTGTTTACCCAATTATCAAAATCCTTTCCTTTAAACTGGGGCTTTATTCTTACAAAAGTTCTCATAAATTGGGATGATTTTTTATTAGTTTTATAAGTTGTTTTTTTTTCTTTTCAGTAACTGCCACTCTAGACCCCCTTTCCTAAAGCCTTACAACACTATAGACTCATTGTTAGTTCCTAATTATAACTGACACATTTTATTCTCATGTATTGAGAAACCTGGAACAAGATGACATTTTGCTGTGTTTATGGACTGGTCATCAGACTGTGAGTCAATTGGAAAGAACTGCATGTAGAAAAGTGCTTCTGATGATACCTCCATATCCTTGTCACAATATCATGTAATAGCTGCATGGTGTGAATGGGATCACAACAGAGAAAACTGTATCTTTATATGTCCTAAAGTAGGCTAAAAGCCTTTAAAAAAAATCAATAACTCTACAGAGATTTATGATGAATACGACAGAGGCAAGTCCTACATTCTTTCTGGCACCCTCTATGAATAGTAACAAAACCAGTTATCAAGTGAATTGTAGGTATCTAGAATACCTAGGTATCAGGACTTAGAATAACATAGTTATTCTAATTTTTAAAATCACCAAAACTCCAACTTATTCCTTTCAGGGATTATCCTGAGGAAGCTGGGCACCTCAATAAAGTACTTGTTTAAGCATTTGAGCTTAAATGGTGTTATTTGAAAAAGATTTTATCCTGCCTATAGAATTTTCTGTAGCCAAACTCAATGAAAATGTACATGGGTCACATTTTATGTCATATCCTTTCAATTCTTAAACAAAGTGTCAAGTTTGTCATGTACATTCTTAACGTTTAGATATTTCCATAAATAATACAGAATTTTACTTGTGTTTCAAGACCAAGTAAGGTAGAAGAGATGGCAACCCACTCCAGGACTCTTGCCTGGAAAAGTCAATGGATGGAGGAGCCTCGTAGGCTACAGTTCATGGGGTTGCAAAGAGTCAGACACAACTGAGCGACTTCACTTTCACTTTCAAGACCAAATCATAATGGCTTCATTTTGAATTATTTGCCTTCTATTTTCTATCGAAAGAAATAATGACAAATTAATAGTTAGAGGAAAATTTGCTGATTAGTCACTCAATAGGTTTTCCAACACCCACCCTTAACCTGTTAACCTTGAATTAAAAAGAAATCATCTGGAAACTATGTAGATTATATATCAGTCCATTACACTTAGAACTGTCTTCATGAAATAAAATGTGTATTTTGTTTTTGTCTTTTATTAAGGGGGTACCTTAAAAATAGCCATGTAAATTTTATTCCTGATCTTTTCTAAATGAACTGTTGATGTTACCTTCTGATAAATTGTTTAATATCCCATATATAAAGATTCATCAAAGAAATGTCTTATGACTTGAATTGGAAAACATTGCATTGTATTTCTCTGATCTACTTCCACAAATTAATAATGAGGTGACACAGCCTATCACAGTCCCACATGTGCTTTAGGTTTAATTTATATTCAGACCAGTAGCTAGTCTTGTTCTATTTTCTAATTCATTACCTGACTCTTGCTCTTTTTCCTTGTTTCAGTGATATGTAATGCATTTGTGACTCTTGGCATACCTACTTTCAATTGTTAGGGGAGTGAAAAAAATACCAGGAAGAAAGCAACTGATAATTCTAATGTGCCCTAAAATGCACATGATTTCAAGATAAATATGAACACTGTACATGGGTGTGTCAATAGAAGGTAAAACTACATTCCAAAATATTTTAAGACTGTGAGTTTTCTTGAGTTATTCAGAATTTAAATGTAGTTAAATTCATCAATCATTTATTGAATATTTATTTTGTGGAAATTACCATGTAAGACAGCTTCATAGGAGTCCAGAAATAGAAGTCAGGGTAAGTAGCTTCTGTTCTGGCCAAATCAGACATTTTGGCTTTGGAGAAACAAATTCTCTGAGCTTTGGGTTAACTGTCTCTAGAAGGCAGAGCCCTAAGCTCCCTGTCAGTTCAAAAAGTTTACTGTTGACTTGGAAACATACTTTTTATTTCTGTAAGCATATGATCATGATTGAGACAAATGTGCTAATCACTTTTACATGAAGGAAAATATGTTTTAATTCTGACAATAAAAATTTCAAGTAAAAGTGATTTAGCAGACAAAACACCTTACCTATTAATTTTGACTCAGGAGTACATGGAGCAAGGGATTTATCTACATCTTCAAAGATGTCCATGGGGTCACAAAGAGTCAGACACAACTGAGCTATGGAACTGAACTGAATTCAAAGATGTTTAGAAACTCAATGAAAGAATATGCAGTGGAAGGCCTTAAACAAAGAATAAACAATATAAAAATTACAAAGGAGCAAAAGTTACTTGACAGATTTGCAAGACTCTAAAAGGAAATTCACATTTCTTAGGCCTGAACACATTAAATTTCATCCCACTTCTATTAAAAATAAAATATTATTATTAAAATAAATCTAAATATATCCAGAAAATTTTGATATAAACCTGATATTTCTTTTCAAGTATATAATTATAATATTATAATAGCATCTAAATAAATGCTTAGTTTAAATATTTGATAATTCAGAACTGCATATTTGTGACATACTAATCATACATGTGAAGTTTCTGGATAAGGAATATGAATATATATTATGGATTTTCTGTAGATAAGATTGTGTTTATTATTTCATGAATGTGGAACAAAAGCTTCAGGGAAAGAAACAGATAAACAGAGTTAGAAACTGATGTTCAAAGCATCTATTATATCAGATGCATTCAACTAGCATAAGCTATTGATTTATTTTTCAAAGTTCTGGTAGTTTAAAAGTGTCACTGTCTCTGAATTCACCCATTAAACCATTTCACATCTGAGTGTGTAAATGTACAATCTGAGTGAAAGGAAAAACTGGAACAAATATGTACATTTAATTCAATAACTAATCCTTAATTTAATTTTATAACCAATCATTCTTATATTAAAATGGTACTAATGTAAGACCCTAATAATGGCAAATGCATTATGTCACTAAAACAGAAATCCTGACTAAAAAGCTTCTCTCCAGCAGAAAAAAACCATCAACAAAACAAATAGGCAACCTGCATAATGGGAGAAAATGTTTGTAAATCATATATCTGATAAGGGCTTGATATCCAAAATGCATAAAGAACTCATACAATTAAAAAGCAAAAAACAAACAAACAATCCAATTTAAGGAATGAGCAGAGTATTTAAATATACTTTTTTCCACAGGAGGCATACAGATGGCCACAGGTACATGAAATAGAAAATGTTGGCAAGTATGTGGAGAAAAGGGAACACTTGAGCACTGTTGGTGGGACAGAATGGAAGTTCCTCAAAAAGTTAAAACTACCATGTGATCCAGCAATTCTACTTCTGAGTATTTATCTGAAGAAAATTAAAAAACTAACTCAAAAAAAGCTGGTTCTTTGAAAGGATAAATAAAATTGACAAACCATTGGCCAGACTCATCAAGAAACAAAGAGAAAAAATCAAATCAATAAAATTAGGAATGAAAATGGAGAGATCACAACAGATAACAGAGAAATACAAAGGATCATAAGAGACTACTAACAGCAATTATATGCCAATAAAATTGACAACGTGGAAGAAATGGACAAATTCTTAGAAAAGTACAACTTTCCAAAATTGAACCAGGAAGAAATAGAAAATCTTAACAGACCCATCACAAGCATGGAAATCGAAACTGTAATCAGAAATCTTCCAACAAACAAAAGTCCAGGTCCAGACAGCTTCACAACTGAATTCTACCAAAAATTTCAAGAATAGCTAACACCTATCCTACTCAAACTCTTCCTGAATATTGCAGAGGAAGGCAAACTTCCAAACTCATTCTATGAAGCCACCATCACCCTAATACCAAAACCTGACAAAGACGCCACAAAAAAAGAAAACTACAGGCCAATATCACTGATGAAC
>SJYF01000353.1:1788589-1803152 GCA_006410515.1 Procapra przewalskii | reverse complement strand
AAGGATAGGGCAGACTGACATAGCGATTTTATAATGCTATTGTCCTAGGAAAGTAGGGTAATGAGGGTTGACTGGTGCAAATAAAAATGATCATGAAATGCTCCAGGCACCACACCTCTATAAATAGTGAAGAGAAACAGCCTATTAAAACTTCTGCTGCCACTGACTCTGGGTTGATAAGGTGAAGCAAGCCCAGTTAGAAAAGAGAATGAGATAATCCTTGCCCCCTGTTATCTGTCCTCTTAATGCCTTTGACACTGAGATGATCTTCACCACTTATTTCCAAACAAAGGATAGTGACATATGCCTAAATCATATTCTTTCTCTATTGTTCTCTTGAATAATTCAATAAATTCACCTCCCTAATATATGAATATAAGTGACTAAAAAAAAAAACAAACTCATCAATGAAGTTCCTTGAGTGACTCTTATGTAATGGAGACAATGTTTTTAAGGTGACTAGAGTGAACACAGTATCCTCTGAAAACATATAATTTTAAATGTATGTGAATGATACCACATTTAGGAGTTACTAAGACCCAATTAGACAAACTGAGAATTTATAGCATGTAACTACTCAAAGGTGTTTTTGTTCAAGTGCCCTGAATTTTTATTAGCAAATTGAGTATACTTTTCAGGAATGTATTTGGACACACTGATTAATCCCAAAGAGGACAAAGATATAGAATTTCACTGGAAGAAACCAAAACATTCATTTTTCATTTTTGAAAACAGAAAGAAAAGAAAAGAAAAATCTCATCTTTGAAAAGAAAATAAAAAGTTCATTTCCATGGCCTTACCGGAGTTTCAAATATGCAAGAGGGGGTAACACAAGTCAGTGGGAAATCACGGGTAGTATTGTGAAAATGGGCTTACTATTTAGAGAAAAATGAAAGTTGATTCCTATTTAATATTTGATTTTACATGGATTAAAGACAATATATTACATAAGATATCCATTTATTTACATACATAATTATAAAGTTACAATATAAAAATGCATAAAAGACAAAAATTTTATATATAACATAAAAATTATGGGAAAGTATCTTATAATTAGTCACAAGTATAAACTTATTCAAATTAATTATACTCAAAATTAAGGACTTATGATCACTAGCTCTTCTTGACAGCAGGGGTCATTTGGACTCCTCTGTCTACCTGACATATTTTAGTAGCTTTGGGTCTAACACAACTGGTCATCTTCTCTGTTGAATTTCCCCCAGAAAGACACATTGTTCATATATAAACTATCCCAATTTCTTTCTAAAAAAGGTAGCCATCATATATGAATTGATATATTAGGGGATTAAATACATAATGATCAAATCTGAAAAAATAATATATTAGGAAAGATATTTGAAATATCTAAAACCAGCAAGAGAATAGTGATTAGTGAAGACGTAGTGTATTTGCAAAATTAGTAAGATTTTTTAATTTGCAAAAGCTAATTTCTAGCTGAAAATTAGCTAAATGCTAATTTTTTAAAGATAAATTTTTTAAAATAAAATTTAAAAGGCAAACAAGCACACAAATATTTAAATTTGTTCAGAGAATTCAAGTAGAGATAAGGATAAGGACAGATGAAGCCTTCTGGACTGGCTATAATTTGAAAGCTACTACCACTACTTAACTCGCTTCAGTCGTGTCTGACTCTGTGCGACCCCAGAGATGGCAGCCCACCAGGCTTCCCCGTCCCTGGGATTCTCCAGGCAAGAACACTGTAGTGGGTTGCCATTTCCTTCTCCAATGCATGAAAGTGAAAAGTGAAAGTGAAGTCGCTCAGTCGTGTCCGACTCTTTGCAACCCCATGGACTGCAGCCTAGCAGGCTCCTCCGTCCATGGGATTTGCCAGGCAAGAGTACTGGAGTGGGGTGCCATCGCCTTCTCCATTTTGAAAGCCGGATAATGTCAAATGTGTCTAGAAACATGGGATGACGTATCTTCACACCCTGTTGGTGGGATCAGTATACCCTAAGTAAAGAGACAAAGACCCCATCAGGCAGCAATTCTGCTCTGGTGTAATGTCCCAAAGAAATCACCCCACGGTTTATAAGGGACAAGTACAATTATGTTCATTGCAATGTTGTTAATGATGCTCCAGAGACAGAAACAATCCAATGTCCATCCCTGGAAAAATGGCTGGACAATAAGTGGCAGAGGCATGCCATGCCACAGACAAAGGAAGATAGGCCTGATAAACACATAACTATAACATAGTTCAGAAAATACAGTTTTTCATAAAACAATAATAATGATGAATGCTAATAAATAGAATGATATCTAAGATAATACCACTGAAGTATATTAACTATATATTCAAAAAAAGGAATACACATTTTCACAAGATCACAAACCAACATTAGATATCAATATTTATATTGGTATGATCACCTATGAAGTGAGAAGGAAAAGGGAATAAAGAGAAAAAAAAATCCAGTATCAGTATGTTAAATATTTGGTACAAGATCTTTGTCTGAAAAGATGAAAATAATGAACCACGATATGAACAGCATGTTTAACTAAGCCAAGTGCTTTCAGTCTCAACAACAAAGCCAAAGAAGTATGGTCTCCATTATTATGACCTTTTTCATGAATCTTACTTCACAGT
This sequence comes from Procapra przewalskii, assembly GCA_006410515.1. Taxonomy (NCBI): domain Eukaryota; kingdom Metazoa; phylum Chordata; class Mammalia; order Artiodactyla; family Bovidae; genus Procapra; species Procapra przewalskii. Next base: position 1,800,541 of record SJYF01000353.1, on the reverse strand, counting down.
TCTTCACAGAATTGGTGAAGAAGCAGGTTCCTGTTGGACAAATGTAAGGAATAATTCTGTGATATTGCTATCCATTTCAACTGTGAGATGATCAGGTTCAATTTGGTGTTCTAATTATTGCTTTTTTCCTTTATGAAGCTCATCTCCCCTCCTCCACATACTATTTCTTATCCCCCTGTAGACAGTGCCATGCCTCTGTCTCTCTCTGTCTCCCTTCTTCCCTTCTCCTTTCCATCTCCCTTCTAATCTTGGTCTCAACCATTGTAAACAGAAAAGAAGTGATAAGCAAGCTATGTTCTGTGGGCACAAGATTCTTTGTAATTGGTGCAGGCAAATACTGAATCTGTTAGGTATAGCCTGCGTGCCAGGGCATGCTGGTAAGAGCAGCCACAATGCACTGCACAAGCCTTTTGGCCAACTGCTTACAGTATAGTAAGTACTACTAAATGTTCTTTATAGAGGAAAGACTTGGCACTAACAAATCATTAAGCAGGCACATGCGTTAATTCTTGCAGAGAATGAGAAATCATCTCTGGAAATCTGCCCCAGATTTCACTTTAACCTTGGTTGGATTAGGAATAAAAAAACTCAAGTCCTATTCCCCATTCAAAATTTACTAGCTATGTAAGCTTGAAGGACACTCAAGCATTTCCATACATTTTTTGTTTGTTTGTTTCATTTAAACACAAGTTTCATAATACTCTGCCTAAAGAATAGGATTTGAGCATGTGATACCTTGAATCTTGAATTAAACTAAATGGACTGAAATGATTATATGGACTACATTCAGTTGTCTTCTGGTGATGGAGTATTATATTATACAATTACAGTCTTATAAAAAAAAAACCCACACACATCAGAACTGCTACTAAAGGATGTACTTAAAAAAATCACCAGGCCCAAATTTCTCAGTAGATTAGAAATGAGAAGAGAGAACTTCAGAGAAGTTGAATGTCTTTCCAAGATCTGACAGGTGCATAATACTGGAAATGCGACTACAAGCCAAGCTTTTTGACTCCCAGATGAGCATTTCACTTCTAAAATCAACTCTAATTATATGGTTGGTCAATTATGCTTTGTGATCTTAGAAAATAAAAGTATTTCTTCCTCACACAGAAAAATCCCAACATAGAGTAATTAATTATTTAGTAGAAGGGAAAAAAAGGAGGGGGGCTTCCCTGTTGGCTCAGTTGGTAGAGAATCTGTCTGCAATGCAGGAGATCTGCCTTAGTGAAGGGGACCTGGATTCAATCCCTGGGTCAGGAAGATACCCTGGCGAAGGAAACAGCAACCCACTCCAGTATTCTTGCCTGGGAAACTCCATGGACAGAGAAGTCTGGTGGGTAACAGTCCATGGTGTCACAAAAGTCAGACACGACTTAGTGACTAAACCACGAAAAGAAAAATATTGTTTATATACAAGCAACTGTTAAAATACATATTATTATGGGCACAATTTGCTGAGCATTCTCCAGGTAAGAATACTTGGTGGGTTGCCATTTCTTTCTTCAGGGGATCTTCTGACCCAAGGATCGAACGTGCATCTCTTATGTCTTCTGCATTGGCAGGCAGGTTCTTTACCTCTAGCACCATCTGGGAAGCCCTTATGGGCACTAATGGGGATTCATATTTCAGATTAGCAAAGGGATATCTTGGGTCTTAGATGAATGGTCATGAAGACACCTATCTATGCTGAGCAGCACGGTATTAGCAGGCCTAAGTGAGAAGATTTGGAGGGCTGAAGTAAAGTGAAGTGGAAGTCATTCAGTCATGTCCAACTCTTTGCGACCGTGGATTATACAGTCCATGGAATTCTCCAAGCCAGAATACTGGAGTGGGTAGCCATTCCCTACTCCAGGGGATCTTCCCAACCCAGGAATCAAACCCAGGTCTCCCACATTGCACGCAGATTCTTTACCAGCTGAGCTACTGGGAAAGCCCAAGAATACTGGAATGATTAGCCTATCCCTTCTCCAGCAGATCTTCCCGACTCAAAAATCGAACCAGGGTCTCCTGAATTGTAGGCAGATTCTTTACCAGATGAGCTACCAGGAAAGCCCAAGAATGGTATAATTTTGTTGCAAAGGCCTGAGATGATGAATCAACTGGCCATGAGGGCTGGCTTAGGGGTAGAGAAGGAAGAAAGGACAGAAACTGAAACGAATGTCAAGGTGAAAACAAGGTTCACCTATATTTGCAATTTTGCCAACAGTCAGTCATGTGTTGCAGTTTCCCTTGCTGCAGGTCACTTCTATAAGGCCAGCCCAATAATTACGTTAAATAATACTCTTCTGCAACACGAATAATGCCTAATGTGTGACATCTATGTAGCAAGGCATTCTTGGTAGCAAGAAAGCATATTCAGAAATAAAAATGAAAGCTGGTCCTACTGAATCTGCTTGCTTTACCTGACTGTAGGCTCCAAGAGAGAAAAACATTAAAATATGTCCCCCAACCCACCTCTAATTCTAAATGTGCACACAAGCCATGTTTTTAATTAATCAAAGAACAAGCACATGTGTGCACATACACACACACACACACACAAATATTTGTGAAATTTATAATATTTTTCTGTTTCAGTTTCCCTTACATTGTCAAAAAACAACATATTTTGATTCTGTTGCAAAGCTTTAAATGTTTTATATTTTGGGGCAACAGAAATAATTATTAGAGCTTGTAATATTTTATGTGTTACTGATATTGCTACCATAGCATAGATTTTGATGTTCCACATCAGTAAACAAAGAGGCAGCTACTGTAACCAAGCAAGTAACCAAGCAGTATGCTACCGCACATTCTGGAGATGGGCTCCCAGATCCTCTGCTTTAGCTCCTTTCTGAAGAACCTAGATAAGAATCACTGATGCAGTTTTCTTGAGTTGTTTTGCAGATGTGAAAAACCCCCTTCAAATGGAAGAACTATTTGATAACCTTGAGCGCACACCGAAGGGACTTTAATGTCCATCACTTCAAATCTTTGTAGTGACGAGACAAAGACTCGAGGAACATACACTCACGTGACAACCTTGAGCGCATAGCCCCAGGCTTCCTGGAGCCTAAGGACTGATAGTGTTAACCTCTGTGACACCCCCTTGCTGCCTCACCATCAGCCAATCAGATAATCACACACATGCTGCTCACATACACCATGACACCCCCTCCTCACCTGCCCTTTGAAAATGTTTTGCTAAGACTCTTTGGTGACCTTGAGGCTTTTCAGGGCATGAGTCACCTTGCCTCCTTACACGACCTTGCAATAAACCTTTCTTTGCTCCAAGCTCTGAAGTTTCTGTTTGTTTGGCCTCATTGCCCACTGTGCACACAAGCTTGCATTAACACCACCTCATTTTTGATACATTCGGTTAAATGTCAGGATGTCATATGCAATGTAAACTAGAAGAGTGCATCTATGTACACAGTACTCCACATAAGTTAGACTGAAATTAAAACTTGATTACTTAATGATTTATTAGTGTACAAATAATGAAATAATATTGAAAGCAGGATGTAAAGAAACACAAATCCTTTAGAAAGTTAAAAATCTGTGCCATGTTAAATTTAAATAGCCTAATTGAATTTAAACATTACTGAAAACAATCTGGCATTAAAGGAGCATAAGCTCATCTTGAGTTTTTTCTCAGAGTCAAGTCTTCAGAGGGAATATTCATTAAACTGGATCTATTTTCCAGGATGTCAGAATTGCTCCTGAGAGCACAGCTAGAAGCTTTAAACAGGGACACTGGTAGACTTTACACAAATTAAAGAAAAAAATATCCATTGCCTTAGGAGACATATTCATTCACCCGGATTCATGATTTAGCAAACACAACATGAAACGGATTTTAGTTGCCACCCCTCCCTTGCCTGGAAACCCCTGTGGAGGGAAAGACTAGTACAACCAAAAGTGAAAGATCTGCTTTAAAATACTTACTGACAGTAACACAGTCAAAAGCTGTTCTTTTGCTACCTTGCCTCTCTGAATCAGCCAAAAATTTATAACTATAATTATGCAATTCCTCTCCACTTGATGCTTTTGTTAGCAAATTTTTCATTTTCACATTCATAATATGTGTTGCTTTCTTATTCAAAATCTGAAACAAAAGATGAAGAATGATTGGGAAAAGTCATTTGCACATAATCATGGACTACCTCTTCCATGAATGTGTAAATGACAGTGCATGCCTATTTAAAGGAAAATGTTTTCAAAACACTCAACTTTCTGTAAGCTACTGGANATAACACTCATTATTGAGGAAGAGTATTCACAAATTTAGCCATCTAAAAAAACCTCTCAGTTTTTTCTAAACCCAAGTAAGGGCTGATTTGTCTTCTGTTGTTTCCTTCTTTCAAAACAGAAAACAAAAACAAAACACAGTTTTAAAAGCTATTTTAAAAGAATACCAGGAAAAAATAAATAAATAAAAGAATACCAGGGACTTCATGTTGAGGTTTGTGAACCAAAAAGACTGTCATATGTATAAGATATCAATGAATTACAATGTGTGTCCCCTCTTTCATTCTTTCTTGTTTCCTCTCCTTTTTCAGGAGATGAAAAATATAAGCTTGGAAGTTTTGATGCATTTGCTGTTGAAAAGTCTGACACTTTAGCAGCAGCGAACTAGTGGCAATTATTTTTGAATAATATGCTTAGTAACTAAAATGTGGATTCACAGTAAGAGCAAATTAATTCCATCTTTTAAAAATAATTTTCCCATTTCAAAAAGGTCCACAATAAAGTTTTATGTGTGTTTGAAGCAATGCTGTAATTGGTCTTTATTTGTGCTTCTCAGGAGATAATGTACCCAGTTACTCTCAGAATACATCTAAATGCAGAAAGCAATCCTGTTTTCTAAGTATTGGTTGAGCTGGTTTCTGTCAGAGTAATCAAATAAAGGATATTTGTGTCAGTATACAGTGATACAGAGTACACTTAGCCACCTGGCTTTTGTTCTGATATCCACGAGCTCCATAAACTGATGGATTAGTAAATCGTTCTCTTCCAGCAACTGCTAAATGATTTACTGATCTTTTTTTACCTGCCTTACAAGCACTTCTGCACAAACACATGACATTCTAATAGAGAGTAGAGACAAAAGCCTTTCCACACATATGCACTCATATCACAATAATCCATACCACACCAGCCCATGCCCATCTTTTCTAAACTTGAAAATAATTTGTTGTTAACTGACCAACCTCCTTCCAGAGTTGTTCAAGAGAACTTTTTATCCATAATGTAGCTTGAGTAATGGTGGAAAAGGAGCAAAGTAGATTATTTGAAGAGATGTTTGGAAAGTGAATATACAGGACATGGAAATTGAATGTAAGGCTGTCTTTGTGAAATATTGCTCAGTGAAAAAAATTTTAAATTGTACACAGAAAGTAAAAATTATATAATGTGGTATGGATTGTCATGACATAAATGCATACACCTTGCCAAATCCTGGATACAATGTCCATTAGGATCTGATGTATTTGAACAGGAGCACCTGTAAACAAAAGACTTGAAAATAGATTTGATATGAAGTAGGAAGAATGGAGAAAAAAAACATCTAAAGGGCTTCCTGGATGACTCAGTAGATGAAGAAAGTGAAAGTGAAGTTGTTCAGTCGTGTCTGACTCTTTGTGACCCCATGGACTGTAGCCTACCGGGCTTCTCCGTCCATGGGATTCTCCCGGCAAAGGTACTGGAGTGGGGTGCCATTTCCTGCTCCAGAAGATGAATTCTCCAGTGGATGAAGAATCCACCTGCAATTCAAAAGATGTAAGAGACGTGGATCCCATATCTGGGTTGTAAAAATCCCCTGAAATAGGGAATAACAACCCACTCCAGTAATCTTGCCTGGAAAATACCATGGACAGAGGAACTTGGCAGGCTACAGTCAATGAAGTCTCAGAATCAGACACGACTGACCAACTGAGCACAAACACAATGGAAGAAGAGAGAATGGAAAGAAGATGCTGAAGAAGACCCTAAAGTTCCTGACTACATATATTAATGAAACAATAGATGATGCTTCTGATATAGGGAACAGTGGCAGAAGACCAGGAACAGAGTTGATCCAGATATGAGGTGTTTAAAAGTATTTGTTTAAAAATACAAGTATGAAATGGGCATGTGTAAGTTATTTAAGTCATTAGTTAATGAGTGAACCACTAAGATCTGACAACCAGTCCAAAGTGGAATCCAAAAGTGAAGACACATATTGATGCAATGAGGACTACTGAAATGAACTTCTTAGTAGATGGCAAAGCCTGCATCTTTTACAGAGAAGAGAAAGCAGTTGAACTTGATGAAAAATTCATTTGCATGTCTAGGAACAAGAATAATTTGCAGTTCTATCAGTTTTTCCACTTTTTACAGTGAAAGATGTAGACACACCAAGGAATCAGAAAAATGCTTTACACAATACCTAATTTTCTATTGAGGAGACCCAATAGTCTCTTAAATTTATTTTAAAGGATCCCATATCTTCCCATACAAAGATGATTTAAAAACATCTATGTGGAGATATCAAGTAAGCACCTAAATACACATTCACTTCCTCCATATCTAGCATCTCCTGATAGGAAGGACTGAATCAAATTTACTTTAAAGGAATATAAACTGGGGACTTCTCTTTTATTCTAACTTATACAACTGGTGAGCCACTTCTATCCTACATTTTCACAAAAAGGGGACAACTTTTATGATCTCCCTCTTTTTCAAAATAAAAAATAGATTATTCTTGATAAAAACAAATGAACAGGAAAATATTACAACAGCCTACATATTCTTTTTGTCTTTCCAGATCCAACTGAAACTTGTATCTGAGCCAAATATCTTTTCAAAAAGGAGAATGCATCTTTCTGAATAGTTTACTCTCAATAGAAACACAGTAAAAAGTTCTGGTAAGAAATATCCATCAATTAGCAAGAAATTGAGTTTCTGTAAAGAATAACACTGGATGGAAAAATTTGAAGGAGGGATGGTTTTTAGTATTTGTCTTGTGTTAGAGGTCCCATCACTTCACGGGAAATAGATGGGGAAACAGTGGAAACAGTGTCAGACTTTATTTTGGGAGGGTGGTTTAAAATTAATGCAGATGGTGACTGCAGCCATGAAGTTAAAAGATGCTTACTCCTTGGAAGAAAAGTTATGACCAACCTAGATAGCATATTAAAAACCAGAGACATTACTTTGCCAACAAAGGTCCATCTAGTCAAGGATATGGTTTTTCCAGTGGTCATGTATGGATGTGAGAGTTGGACTGTGAAGAAGGCTAAGTGCCAAAGAATTGATGCTTTTGAACTGTGGTGTTGAAGACTCTTGAGAGTCTCTTGAACTGCGAGGAGATCCAACCAGTCCATTCTAAAGGAGATCAGCCCTGGGATTTCTTTGGAGGGAATGATGCTGAAGCTGAAACTCCAGTACTTTGGCCACCTGATGAGAAGAGTTGACTCATTGGAAAAGACTTTGATGCTGGGAGGGATTGAGGGCAGGAGGAGAAGGGGACAACAGAGGATGAGAAGGGTGGATGGCATCACTGACTCGATGGATGTGAATTTGAGTGAACTCCGGGAGTTAGTGATGGACAGGGAGGCCTGGCATGCTGATTGATGGGGTCTCAAAGAGTTGGTTGTGACTGAGCGACTGAACTGAACTGAACTGAACTGAGAGGCAGTTATTTAGATTGCCTCAGATACTAAACAGATTAAATTTTTCTTCTTTTAAAAGCTATCATCTGTGTTTTGTTGTTTTTGGTGTTTTTTTTTTCCTCTTTTATGGTCATAAGGGAATTTATCAAGTAGGTTAACTTTGGGATAGGGATGCTTACTTCCCAACACAAAGATTTTCTTGGAATAGAAGCAATGTTGAAAACCACTCAGAGGGGTCATTATCATGTCAAAACACACGACTCTCAGATATCCTGATAACTACCAATCACACTATTCTAAAGGGAAAAAATTGAACATAGCACTGGCAGCAGAAATGAGGAAGCATTCTGTTCAAGTGTTTGGAACTGGAGAGAGTTTCTGAAATACTCAAGAGGACTGTCTTCACCTTCCCATTTTCAAATAGTCTTACTAATAATTGTAACATGCCTGATATATGTAACAATAGTTATAAATAACCTTATATATAGTCCATAGGTTTAGTCAAGAGTATATTAAATTAGATTTTATTCAATTTAGTGATATTCAGTTTTAAAATATAATAATCAAATATAATACTAAAACATATTTCTAATAAATCATCTAAGAGAACATATTGGTAAAGCCAGGAGGAAACTGGCCTCAGAAAAATGTATTTCCCTAACTTTGAATACTTACACAATTTAATTGTGATTTTTAAACTTGAATCTAGCAGCTGACATTTAGAGTTGCATTTTCACATTAGAACTATAAAAAAGTAGGCATTCCAAGACTTAAGATTTTTTGTTGTTGTTGTTCCAGATTTTTCTATTCTCTCCCTTCTTATAATACCAATAAGTGAAGTAGATGAACTGTGTCCCACTCTGTGACCCCATGGACTGTAGCCTACGAGTCTCCTCCATCCACAGGATTTTCCAGCCAAGAGTACTGGAGTGTGTTGCCATTTCCTTCTCCAATATACTCAGAGAAAAAATTCCTACCTCAGACTAACACATATGTTATCATTTGAAGTGTTTCATCACTCTTACTGTATTGGGATGGACTATGATTGAATGAATTAAAAACAGGTTGGGTACACAAGCTTGCATTGATCAGTTGATTTACGCAGCTCTTATTTTATTTTCTTTACTTATTTTCCCTTTTGTTCCATTTTCATGTGTGTGTGTGTGTGTGTGTGTGTTCTCTTGTGTGTTCAATTGTGTCTGACTCTTTTTGACCCCATGGGCTATAACCTGCCCATGTCCATGTCCATGGAATTTTCCAGGCAAGAATTCTGGAGTGGCTTGCCATCTTTCTCCAGGTTATCTTCCTGATCCAGGGATCAAACTGCTTCTCTTGCCTCTCCTTCACTGGCAGGCAGATTCTTTACCACTGTGCTGCCTGGGAAACCCAATGTGTGTGTGTATGCATACATATATACCAGACTTAATCTTAGGAGACTACACTTGAGCTTTGGAACGATTTTGATTTCTCAAGAAATAACAAGGTTTTATTTCATTGTTCTGAGGGTACAAATTTCCAAGTTTTGGTCTAAGTTGATAGTTCTTGACAACAACCTGGAAGGACTTCCTAATGACTGTGACTGCAACATTCTCCAGTTCAAATAGCAAGCTATTTTATTGTACATCTCATGTCTCTAAACTGATCCTTACTATTCAATTTTTTCATACTGAGTTCCAAAAAGATTTATTTTACTTTTCTTTTTTATTGACTGTTTTTGAAATGCAGATATCCTATTAAATTATCATTTTGCATAAATCTGAATGTAAAGGGCAATGTATATACAATGTATTCTCCTACTCATCTGAGGAAACTTAATGGCAACCCTACTCCAGTATTCTGGGAAATGCTATGAACAGAGGAGCCATGTGGGCTATAGTCCATGGGATAACAAAATAGTCAGACACAATTTAGCATCTAAAGAATGACAACCTGTCTTGCTAATCGTACTTGAATTCATACATGGATATCTCCATGAATTCTAGTCACGTTGGACCTACCTATAAATTCACAGTAGTTGTAAGGAATAGGTTTTGTCGGGGGGTGGGGGGGGCAGGTATTTTTATCTGGTAGACATAAAACCAATTAAAGGTGTATTTTCTTAATATCTTAATTTAAATTTTTGTCTTATGGGGGCTGTAAAACATAATAGGGGTTGGCTTATTTATTTTTTTAAGATCAAAATATTGATACATGAACTAGGTTAGGGTGTTGTCCATTGACAGTTTTCACTTTCTTCATAGAAATACCTTTTCATCTCTGTATAAATATCTTTCCATCTCTAACCAACATCTCCATTTTTACCCTTACACGAAAGTACAGTGTATGACATTCAGGTTATGTTTCTGTGCCTTGCACTAAGTTGGTTTTGAGAAATATTCCAAAAAGTTTCATGGTGGTATAACCTTAGAGAAATGTGGAGACCCTGCCACACCAAATTGGATGTTGACACTGGTGATGCCACAAACATACCAAGATAGTATGAAGAGATTTATTACTCACATGCAGAATCTTTCTAGGGAGACAAAGACAGACTCTCAAGCAGGACAGAAAATGACGTATAGGAGCTGGGAAGAGAGAGGCTTTAGCTTTTTTTGTGGTTAGGGGTTGTTTTACAGGTGAGGTTTCCCATGCATGGACTGGGACTTCTGTAGTTTTAACTATTACCAAGGCAGGAGCACCAGGCTTTCTGAATGGCTTGCCCAGAAGTGGGGCAGAAGATAGAAAGCATAAGTGGAGATAGAAAACTATTAGGTCACACATCCAAAAAATGAATTTATATTCTTTATTGTATATGCGAGCTTCTCAAGACACCAGCCAAATATTTGATAACTGATTTCTAAAATCAGTGATCATCTCTATGAAAACAAAACAAAAAAGAAACAAAATTGACAATTTAATTCAAATTGGCATTTTGAGTTATTCTCAAAAACAAATACTAGTGAAAGAAAATTAAAATATGTTTTAAAAATACAAGTGCTTGGTTTTAGGATAGAAATATATTATACTTCCAGAATTAAACAAGATATGAATTCTAACTTATTGACAAGATAAACAGGTATTACACAATGCTATAGTTCAGTTCAGTTCAGTCGCTCAGTGGTGTCCGACTCTTTGCGACCCCATGAATCGCAGGACGCCAGGCCTCCCTGTCCATCATTAACTCCCGGAGTTCACTCACACTCACGTTCATCGAGTCCATGACGCCATCCAGCCATCCCATCCTCTGTCACCCCCTTTTCCTCCTGCCCCCTATCCCTCCCAGCATCAGAGTCTTTTCCAATGAGTCAACCCCTCTCATGAGGTGACCAAAGTACTGGAGTCCCAGCTTTAGCATCATTCCTTCCAAAGAAATCCCGGGGCTGATCTCCTTTAGAATGGACTGGTTGGATCTCCTTGCAGTCCAGGAACTCTCAAGAGTCTTATCCAACACCACACTTCAAAAGCATCAATTCTTCGGTGCTCAGCCTTCTTCACAGTCCAACTCTTACATCCATACATGACCACAGGAAAAACCATAGCCTTGACTAGAGGGACATTAGTCGGCAAAGTAATGTCTTTGCTTTTGAATATATTATCTAGGTTAGTCATAACTTTTCTTCCAAGGAGTAAGCCTCTTTTAATTTTGTCTGCAGTCACCATCTGCAGTGATTTTGGAGCCCCAAAAAATAAAGTCTAACACTGTTTCCACTCTTTCCTCATCTATTTCCCATGAAGTGATGGGACTGGATGCCATGATCTTCGTTTTCTGAATGTTGAGCTTTAAGCCAACTTTTTCGCTCTCCTCTTTCACTTTGATCAAGAGGCTTTTTAATTCCTCTTCACTTTCTGCCATAAGGGTGATGTCATCTGCATAAGTGAGGTTATTGATATTTCTCCTGGCAATGTTGATTCCAGCTTGTGTTTCTTTCAGTCCAGCGTTTCTCATGATGTACTCTGCATATAAGTTAAATAAGCAGGGTGACAATATGTAGCCTTGACATATTCCTTTTCCTATTTGGAACCAGTCTGTTGTTCCATGTCTAGTTCTATCTGTTGCTTCCTGACCTGCATACAGATTTCTCAAGAGGCAGGTCCGATGATCTGGTATTCCCATCGCTTTCAGAATTTTCCACAGTTTTTTGTGATCCACACAGTCAAAGGCTTTGGCATAGTCAATCAAGCAGAAATAGATGTTCTTCTGTAACTCTCTTGCTTTTTCCATGATCCAGCAGATGCTGACAATTTGATCTCTGGTTCCTCTGCCTTTTCTGAAACCAGCTTGAACATCAGGGAGTTCATGGTTCACATATTGCTGAAGCCTGGCTTGGAGAAT
>SJYF01000353.1:1743546-1753726 GCA_006410515.1 Procapra przewalskii | reverse complement strand
CACAGGAAAAACCATAGCCTTGACTAGACGGACCTTAGTCGGCAAAGTAATGTCTCTGCTTTTGAATATGCTATCTAGGTTGGTCATAACTTTCCTTCCAAGGAGTAAGCATCTATTAATTTCATGGCTGCAGTCACCATCTGCAGTAATTTTGGAGCCCCCCAAAATAAAGTATGACACTGTTACCACTGTTTCCCCATCTATTTCCCATGAAGTGATGGGACCGGATGCCATAATCTTCGTTGTCTGAATGTCGAGCTTTAAACCAACTTTTTCACTCTCTTCTTTCACTTTCATCAAGAGGCTTTTTAGCTCCTCTTCACTTTCTGCCATAAGGGTGGTGTCATCTGCATATCTGAGGTGAATGATATTTCTCCCAGCAATCTTGATTCCAGCTTGTGTTCCTTCCAGTCAGCGTTTCTCGTGATGTACTCTGCATATAAGTTAAATAAGCAGGGTCACAATATACAGCCTTGACGTACTCCTTTTCCTATTTGAAACCAGTCTGTTGTTCCATGTCCAGTTCTAAATGTTGCTTCCTGACCTGCATACAGATTTTTCAAGAGGCAGGTCATAGCTAAGTAAATATGTCAGTGAAGCCAAGTCCATGTTTGCTCTCTATAAATTCATATATTAAAAGCAAGATCATACAAAATATGTGGAACAGCAGTGGCAGAAGCAGAGTTAGTAGTTGAGAATTATGAATTTATTAACATGCTGGAATAAATTTAAGATAAAATAATTTTCTGAGCAACATCTCAAGTCCACTAAAAGCTGGTAAATCAGTAAACTAAATTTAATTTACCCAAAAGAAGACCCTGACTTGGCCAGGAAAGAGCAAATACAGGCCAAATCCACACTGAACGTACAAACCATTTAGGGGACAATAAAGCATTTTGCTGGTTCAGGGAATCAACAGTGAAAGGGCTCTGAAAGTAAAGTATTCAGACCTGAAGGGCTTTTGAAACACTTTTGAATAACTCAAAGGTCATGATCACTGGGCAAATTAGATGGTCCTATAAATCATAGAACATGAAAAAGTATAATAGAGTTCTGACTTTCCCCTATAATGGAGCAATGAAGTTGACAACTTCACATGCTAAAAAATAACTATCAAGTGGGACAAAATATCCCAAACCAACAATTTCATGAGCACTCTGGAATTTGACCAAATGTATTGGAAAAACTGAGAAGTGATTATTCCTGAAAAACACATTTATTAATGAACTCCAAAAAAGAACAGTGCAAGTATATGGCATTATTTTCCTAGGCTGCTTCCCTTTCTCCCTATCTACAAATGAGTTTTGGCATCAGGCCTTTCCATGAACGCATGGCCATGGCAAACTGTGAAAACTGGCACCTTTGTCGCTGCTACTGGAAAAGGATTCACTAGATTTATGTTGTCAAGGTGGTGATTCAGTAGCAAGCAAGCAAGGAGCACCATCAGTCTAACAGGATATTTAACAGAGAGTTCCAGTAACATGAAATAGTCATAAACAGCAAAATTAATTTGCCGTCTACCCAAGGGGCTTCTCTGGTAGTTCAAACAGTGGTAAAGAATCTGCCTGCAATGTAGGAGATCTGGTTCGAGAAGATACCCTGGAGGAGGGCATGGCAACCCACTCCAGTAATCTTGTTTGGACAAAGGAGCCTGGTGGGTTACAGCCCACGTGGTCACAAAGAGTCCAACAGGACTGAGCAACTAAGCACAGCACAGCCCATACATAAGACATCAACCAAAGGTTATGCACTGTGCAGAAATGATCAGGGAGGGCATACTTTACCCATGCATATCTACAGTACTGTAGGGGAGAGGGGGTGGCAAGTTAATACAAGTGAACAGGGGAGAGTCAAGGGAGATTTGAAAATGAACTGAAATTTGAACACACCCTCACCCCCACACAAATTCATCAGCTGAGGGTTTGAAGCTTTACTGGCTTGAAATTTTTGAGCACTAACTTTAGCCAAAGGTGGATGACCTCTAACCTATGCAAGCCCAGGAACTCTAGCTTAGAAATAAAATCAACCAAAAATTTGAGCAGAGATCAATGGCCATACCATAATGTTAATAGAGAGACCAACATCACAGATTTAGTCTAGGCAAGTTTATAAACAAAGAAATAACAACAACTCAGGTTAGACAGAGATAAGAGCCAAATTTAGAGTTCTTAATATATTATCAAAAAATATCTAGTATTCAACAATCAAGAGACACTCAAAGAGCAAAAATTAAAGAAGCAAAGTACAAAGAAATTTTAAAAATAGATAATATTTAAATTCAATTTTAAAATGTTAGGCAAAAATAACAGCATATAAAATTTAACAGATGTTTATTATTATTTTAGTTGTCTATATTGAAGCTAACCAAAGTGATCAATCTAAAAACACCATATAAAAAAAACCATATTAATAATGAAGAAAAATATAATTCTTTTAATATATCCAAAAATATTTGACAGAATTTTACACTTATTCCTAATATAAACAGTTAGAAAATTTGAAACAGTGATTCCCCTAAACTGTTAAGCATATGAACAGAAACAAAAATGATAGCAACATAAACTAGATTAAACATTATTATATTTACTGATAAAAATTTAGAAGCATCAGCATTTCAGCTGGGAAGAAAAATAACATATTAATTGCAATTTTCACCTTGTTCTGGAAGTCCTAAACAGCACAGCAAAATAAGGATTGGGAGGGGGAGGGAAATATAAAAACTGGAAAAATAAAACTGCTGATTTGCTCAAGAGTTAATGTCATTTTACCTAGAAAATATCAAAAAATACTGTAAAAAAATACAGTTAGTAAAAAAAGTCTAATAGACTATGTAAGATTGCAAATTAATCATATTCTTACACATGTACTAAAACAAAAGAAATATATCAAAATTGCATTCACAGTGGCAATAAAAATGTAAGGTGTTTTTCAAGCAAACCTAGGGAAATGCAAAAGTCTTCATGGAGAAAATTATAAATCTTTACTGAAGATCATAGAAGAAACTTGAATATATTAAGACAGACACATGTCTGATTACACTTGCATTGAATTTATAAATTATTCTGGGAAACTTTGTCTTCCACATAACAGTGAGCCTTTGAATCCACACACAAAGTATCACTGACTGTTTTATGGGACTTGACAATTTGACTTTAAAGTTTACAAGAAAAGGTGAGAGACATGAATATACAAGACAATTTTAAAGAAGAAGAAAATCGTTCAGGAAATGTGCACATCATTTACATTGTCTTATGCTAAAGCTATAGTAAATAAGTATATAATAACTTCACAGAAATGTACAAGTACTCTAATGGAGCAGGATCTAGAAGCAGACTCACACATGATTTTGAAATCTGTACAAAGAGGAAGTCATGTTGCAAATCAGTAGGGAAGTGTGAATGATGCTGTAAATTAGTTGGTGGATTATGCATTTGTGGAAAAAATATATATTTTCACCTCATCAGTTCAATTCAGTTGCTCAGTTGTGCCCAACTCTTTGCAACCCCATGAACTGCAGCACACCAGGCCTCCCTGTCCATCACCAAATCCCAGAGTTCAACCAAACCCACGTCCATCGAGTCCGTGATGCCATCCAGCCATCTCATCCTCGGTCGTCCCCTTCTCCTCCTTCCCCCAATCCCTCCCAGCATCAGAGTCTCTTCCAATGAGTCAACTCTTCGCATGAGGTGGCCAAAGTACTGGACTTTCAGCTTTAGTATCATTCCTTTCAAAGAACACCCAGGACTGATCTCCTTTAGAATGGACTGGTTGGATCTCCTTGCAGTCCAAGGGACTCTCAAGTCTTCTCCAACACCACAGTTCAAAAGCATCAATTCTTCGGCGCTCAGCCTTCTTCACANNGAAAAACCATAGCCTTGACTAGACAGACCTTTGTTGGCAAAGTAATGTCTCTGCTTTTGAATATGCTATCTAGGTTGGTCATAGCTTTTCTTCCAAGGAGTAAGCGTCTTTTAATTTCATGGCTGCAATCACAATCTGCAGTGATTTTGGAGCCCCCCAAAATAAAATCTGACACTGTTTCCACTGTTTCCTCATCTATTTCCCAAGTGATGGGGCCAGATGCCATGGTCTTAGTTTTCTGAATGTTATTTGTATAAAATAAAGTCTAGATATAAAAGTATAAACATTAGAAAAAATAGCAGAAAATATATTTGGGGGATTGTTTTTTCTTAGAAAATATTCAAAATGGCATTTCTTGAAAAAATCATGTAAAAATCATTAATGATGTAAGAAAAAAACAGGTATTGAACTGAAGGAGGATATTCGCAGTGAATATAACTACCAAGCAATACACAAAATGTACAAAAATTAATTAGACATTATTAAGGAAAAGTAAATCAAATAGAAATTATGTAAACAATTCACACAGGAGGAAAATTAACTGATCAGTAAATACATGAATACTTAGCTTCATTATTATCCAGGGAAATAAAAATTTAGAGAAAAATTAGATAGTATTAAACTATTAAGAAATAATTGAGGTTCACTAAAATAAACATACCTTAGAATAGTAAGGGGAGGGTGAAAGGCAGTGAGAACACTCATATTCTGCTAATGTGAGAATAAATCAGCTTGATTCTTTTCCCAGTCATTTTAATTAACTTTTTCTTTAAGACTTTTAATGGAAATTATCAAATACACAAAGTGGGGAGAATTATATGATTAATCTCCATGTACACTTTACTTGATTTCCATGATTAGCAACATTTTGTCAAATTTATTTATATCATTTACCTTCTGCTATTCCTCCAGCTCCCTCACTTTTTGCTTGCTTGTGGGTTCACTGGATTGTTTTAAAGACAATCATAAAACTGTTATTCTTTTATCTGTTAAATGCTTTTCTATGTATCTCTTACTAACTTGTGTATTTATAAAGCCCACTTAAAAAACAAGCAGTTGGGTGATGGAATTCCAGCTGAGCTATTTCAAATCCTAAAAGATGATGCTGTTAATGTGCTGCACTCAATATGCCAGCAAATTTGGAAAACTCAGCAGTGGCCACAGGACTGGAAAAGGTCAGTTTTCACTCAATCCCAAAGAAAGGCAATGCCAAAGAATGTTCAGACTACCACACAATTGTACTCATCTCACACGTTAGCTAAATAATGCTCAAAATTCTCCAGGTGAAGCTTCAACAGTACATGAACTGAGAACTTCCAGAGGTTCCATTTGGGCTCAGAGAAGGCAGAGGAAGCAGAGATCAAATTTCCAACATCCATTGGATCATAGAAAAAGCAAGAGAATTCCAGAAAAACATCATCTACTTCTGCTTCACCAATTACACTAAAACCTTTGACTGTGTGGATCACGGCAAACTGTGGAAAATTCTTAAAGAGATGAGAATATCAGACCACTTACCTGCCTCCTAAGAAATCTGTATGCAGGTCAAGAAGCAACAATTAGAACAGGACATGGAATAATGGACTGGTTCCTAACTGTGAAAGAAGTATATCAAGGCTGTATATTGTTACCCTGCTTATTTAAGTTATATGCAGAGTACATCATACAAAATGTCAGGCTGGATGAAGCACAAGCTGGAATCAAGATTGCAGGGAGAAGTACCAATAACCTCAGATATGCCGATGACACCACCCTTATGGCAAAAAGCAAAGAGGAACTGAAGAGCCTCCTGATGAAAAATGAAAAATCACCTGTGGCTGATTCATGTCAATGTATGGCAAAACCAATATAGTATTGTAACGTAGAATAAAGTAAAAATAAAATTAAAAAATACTCAATGTTCAAAAAACAAAGATCATGGTATCTTGTCCCATTACTTCATAGCAAATAGATGGGGAAACTATGGAAACAGTGACAGACTTTATTTTCTTGGGCTTCAAAATCACTGCAGATGGTGACTGCAGCCATGAAATTAGCAGACCCATGCTCCTTGGAAGAAAAGCTATGACCAACCTAGACAGCATATTAACAAGCAGATACATTACATTACTGACAAAGGTCCATATAGTCAAACTATGGTCTTTCCAATAGTCATGTATGGATGTGAGAGTTGAACCATAAAGAAAGCTGAGCACCAAATAATTTATGCTTTTGAACTATGGTGTTGGAGAAGATTCTTGAGAGTTCCCTGGACTGCAAGGAGATCAAAGCAGTCAATCCTAAAGGAAATCAGTCCTTAATATTCCTCAGAAGGACTGATGCTGAAGCTAAAGCTCAAATACTTTGGCCACCTGATGCAGGAACTGACTCGTTGGGACAGACTCTCACCCTGGAAAATACTGAAGGCAGGAGAAGGTGTTGACAGAGGATAAGATAGTTGGATGGTGTCACTGACTTAATAGACATGAGTTTAAGTAAGTTCCGGGGGTTGGTGATGGACAGGGAAGCCTGGCATATTGCAGTCCATGGGATCACAGAGTTAGACACTACTGAGCAACTGAACTGAACTGAATTCTTTCCCATATTAGTATTTTTTGATAATATCATTGTCATTGATGCAGGTTTGGATTTAGCTCAACTTACATCTACATACTGTATACAGTGCTCATGTCTCTGAGGTTTTTTAAAGATCTTTCCTTCCTTTTTATTGCCTTGTATTTGGTGTGTTGGAAAAGACTGGTATTCATTTGTCCTATAGACTGATATTCATTTGTCCTATAGAATGTCCCACCTTCTAGATTTGATTGGATGGTCTCAGGATTCTATAACTTGTTCCCTATGTTCTTCATCCTCATGAACATTTTACTCTCCCAAACTGATCATTTTTAGGTTGGTATTTAACACCACAAGCAAGACTATTTCATGGGTGGTGGTGTGGGCATTCTATTTCCTTACATATTGAGGAAGATAATGTCTGTTTATCCCCATTATCACAGGTCTCAAGTGTAGATAGCAATTTTGTATTATTTGGTGTAGTAGGATAAATCTACTAAGTTCACTTCTTGATACTCATCCTAAAGTAACTAAATAATATGCATCAGAATAAGTGTAAGAAAGTTTCCAGAAGCACTATGATAGAGTTAGAGAGCTTCTGTTTGTCCCTTTCATGACACTCTAGGCAGCCATGTGTCTGGGGGGCTGAACTCTATGTACAAATATCAGTGGGCTACTTGGCCTCTGGCTTCTGGTTGTGCTCATCTAAAGAGGACACGAAGCAAGAGAGCTAAGGAAGACAAGAGTGGGAGTTCCCAGTGATTCCACTTTGCACATTTGCCTCCCTCCTGTTAAATTATCTCTAGTTAAGATTATAGCTTGGGCTTCCCTGGCAGGTCAGTGGTAAAGAATCTGCCTGCAGTGCAGGAGATGTAGGTTCAATCCCTGGGTTGGGAAGATTCCCTAGAGGAGGACATGGAAACCCAATCTTGGATATTCTTGCCTGGAGAATCCCATGGACTGAGGAGCCTCATGGGCTACAGTCCATAGGGGTGCAAAGAGTTGGACATACTGAAGTGACAGAGCACGCATGCACACATGCAAGGTTATATTGAGGCAGCCCTTTCCATGAGATCTTTCTATCTAGTTTTTATTGCTGCTTCCATCTCTACTTCTTTCAGGCCTAAGTTCAATGATTAGCCTTCAAATTGTCAAGTATCCCTTGAAGTATCCCTTGAGATTTCCCTATACCCTGCCTCTTTTCTTTCTTTTTTTTTGAACATTCCCTTTCTCAACTTGTTCTTCAAATTCAGCTTGAGTATAGCCTCTATTTCCTGTCAGAATTAGACTGATGTATTACTCAAAGGAAAAATTTTGATAAAATGTAAATGTTTATTTATGCATTTGTTTACTCACTAAACAAATTAGTTTTGAATTTCAGAAACAATGCACACCCACAACAGGTATAATACAAGACACAGCTCAGATTGAAGCTGAATAACCAAACCATGTAAAATACCTCAACTAATATTTGCTAGTATTCAGAACATTACATATTTTCAGTAACTTAAAAGTGAATCTCTATCTACTTTCCCATCTCGTGATCCCTCTGGAAGCAAAATTTATTTTTCTATTAGATTAAAAAAATAAATCCAAATTCTTACTCATGGTAGGCAATTCTGGCATTAATTATAGCTGAGTTAAACAGAAACATAGAAAACTTTGAAGATTTATCAAGCATTGAAAAATGATCACTTATAGCTACTCCTTAGGAGCTCTAATGATAAAGGCAGCTCTCCACTTTCTAATAACATGTAATATTTATGTTGCACAACGTAATTCAATAGAACAGCATATTGACCAACGGTAATATAAAAATAAACTCAAAATTTTATCCTTAATTAGGAGTGAACACAAAAACAACACAACTAAATACATTAAGAAATCGACGATAGTTACCACTGAAAATTTTTCTAATAAGTTATTTTTGGAGGTAGAAACAACCCAACTTGAATTTGCTTGATAAAGACTAGAGAATTACTTACAGAAATGTTCAAGATGCTGAGGTCTAAATAAACTGAACAAAACAATTGAGCACATGTCTTCACCAGACATCACCAGATGTCTACCTTGATTATTTTTATGAACAGCTATTCCACTGTCCAATTTTTATGTGCAGTTTTATTTTACATATGTGAACAAGAGAGAAAGTGAAATGAGAGACAGTTCAACATTAGCCATATTTAGCATTCCCTTAGGGCATCACTGGAGAAGGAAATGGTAACCCACTCCAGTACTCTTGCCTGGAAAATTCCACGGATGGAAGAGCCTGGTAGGCTACAGTTCATGGGATCACTAAGAGTTGGACACGAGTGAGTGGCTTCAGTTTCACTTTTCACTTTCATGCATTGGGACAACCTACTCCAGTATTCTTGCCTGGAGAATCCCAGGGACAGAGGAGCCTGGTGGGCTGCTGTCAATGGGATCGCAGAGTGGAACATGACTGAAGCGACTTAGTAGCAGCAGCAGCAGCAGCAGAGGTAGGGCATCACATATTCACCAGTTCAGACACAAATTGTTCCAAAGAAAACTGGATGAAATCATTGTAGCTGTTAAGCATGTCATTTTGTATCGAGAGCTAATATGAAAGATGATAAAATCCATAAGGATATTACCTCTAATTTCTGAAAAATAAACCTAAAAAAAAAGAAGAAACAAAAAATCATCACCACCATCAACAACAGAAAAAACGTGAATCAGATCTAAGGGACAAATATACCTCACTAAAAGATAAACATCTAGAATACCTAGCATGCAAGTCCAAACTGAATTTGAACACACTTATAGAAGATGCATTCTTGTAAGCTAGTGTGACCAGACAATATTACCTGTCATAGTCTGTCTACAAACTATAAATTAACAAGTCATATCAATCATGAAACTATTGAGTCAGCCACCTGTACTGATTACTGATATGGCCAGGAAAATTTCACTTATTTTTTCTGCCATATCATAATCCATTTGGTCAGAAGCAGACAACGTTGCTAAAAGTAAGTTTCCAATAATGGCAGTCTTTGTTGACAAGCAGGTGCCAAAACCATGCTGACTTGAAAATGACAAATGACTTTGCCAGAAATTCACCTCAGACTTTACTAAGTTGTTAGCCCCAAGAAATATCTCTTAATGGATGACTCACAAGTTCTGCAAGAACCTTGGCAAAATTCTTTCTTTTCAGAGATGTAGCCACTAACCATAGTTTTTATATTTTAGTAGAAATACAAACTTGATAAACACATGATAATATCCAAGTGAAAACTTGCCCCTGTGTTGTTAAACATGGACATAGGTTTTTGTTTTTGTTTTTGTTTTTTAAATCTTATTGAAGGGTAACATGCCAAAACTAAGTATGTGTGTGTCCTCAGAGGCTTCAGTTGTGTCTAACTCTTTGTGACCCTATGAACTGTAACCTGCCAGACTCCTCTGTCTGTGGGATTCTCCAGGCAGGAATACTGAAGTGGGTTGCTATGCCCGCCTCCAAGTGATCTTCCCGACCCAGGGATCAACTACGCATCTCCATGCATCTCCTGCATTTTAGGCAGATTCTTTACTGCTGAGCCATGGAGGAAGTCCAAACACCAGTATAGACACTGTAAATGCAGTTTGTTGAAGTTTGCAATCAGAATTCAGAATAAAAAATAAAAATCTACCTGCACTCCAAGGAGCTTCCTTTTGCTCCTCTCCAGTCACTGTCTATATAATCCTATAACAAATGGATAGATTACCTTTACCTGTATTTGTACATTTTATAAACGAAATCACAAGGTAT
>SJYF01000353.1:1686089-1702127 GCA_006410515.1 Procapra przewalskii | reverse complement strand
GATATGGGGTGGGAGGTGGGAAGGGGCTTTGGCATTGGGAGATTGGGTACACCTGTGGCCAATGCATGTCAATGTATGGCAAAACAAATACAGTATTGTAATGCAGGGAAATAATAATAATAATAAAAATTTTTTTAAAAATGAAAAAAAAAGGCAACTATAGAAGAAAAAATGGGCATGATCAAGCTCTAGACGTAAGGCAAAAAGCAGTTTGAAGGGTATCAAAGAAGTATCAGGTTCCCAGACAGGCTGCCCTAAAATATGCTTTAACTTCATTTTGATTATTTGAACTAAAAGTATTTAAGTTGTGGCCAGCAGATACAAGAGAGAGACTTTGACACTTCTCCCTGAAATCAGGAAATAAATCCGCATGAAAGTTGCCCTCCCTGCACTGGGAAGTAGAAAGACAGCCTTTTCCTCACGGGAGTGGGTTGCCATGCCCTCTTCCAAGGATCTTCCTCTCCCGGAGATGGAACCTGCATCTCCTGCTTTGGCAGGTGGTTCTTTCCCACTGGGCTTCCCTGGTGGCTCAGAAGGTAGAGCATCTACCTGCAGTGCAGCTGACCTGCGTTCCAGCCCTCGGTCAGGAAGCCCTGGGGAATGAGATGACAACCCATTCCAGTACTCTTGCCTGGAAAATTCCATGGACTGAGGAGTCTGGTAAGCTACAGTCCATGAGGTCACAGAAAGTCAGACACGGCTAAGCGACTTCACTTCCTTTACCGTTAGCGCCACCTAGGAAGCCCTATCACCAGAGATAGGGAATTTAAGGCCAAGAAGCCTGCTAAACAGAACTTGTTACTTCTTTACTAATTTACTACCCAAGTCCAAAATTTGCTTAAATCCCTTACTAATTAAGCACCCAAACCTAAGTTTCTTTATCCTGACAATTCCTCTCAAAGGTATTGTTTCTTCCTCTAAAAAGTATAAAAACTGTCTTCTTTGACCACTTCTTAAGTCCCATTTTTATGAGACTTCCATGCACATGATTTAAACTTGTTTCTTGGTTTTTCCTGTTAATGTGTCTTGGGTCAATTTAATTATTTGCCTGGCCATGAGAACTCAAGAGGAATAGAGGCGGGAATTTCCCCAACAGAAGATAGGGTTCAACATCAACAGGGGAAATCTAAAATAGAGTAGGTACCATTGCAGGCAAGCCAACAGTGACAAGTAGGAATTAATTAAGTGCAGTAAGACTGAATATGAAATTAGCATGTTCCCCAAGAGCAAAGGCAAGTTCAGAGATATGGAGCTCAGGTTAAACTCAACTGAAGAAGTAGGCTTCTGTTTTCATTCAAGATGTAAGTCCTTATGGCGTCAGCTGGGAAAGAAGGTTGGGAATCTGAGGCTTTTATTTGGTGTCCAGAGAAGAGATAGGACATGAAATATAGAGGCAGTGGCATAGCAGAGTGAACACCTAATAACTGAAATTGGGAATTAAGATTTGAGTGGTAAATGGAGTTCAGAACAACATAAGAGCAAAAATGAACAAAATATCATCATTTGATAGGGATGAGTGTAAACTCAAGACAGCCACAATGAGGTGGCTTTCTATATTAAAGACATGTGCTCTGTCCTGTACATGAGGACAGATTATTCCAGGTGTCATTGGTCCTTAAACAGGGCCTAGGAATTCACTTAGATGGAAATTCATGTGGCCTGGGAGCTCTAGCAATTAGAGGTCATGAAAATTCTAAAGGTGGTTTCTGATCAGGATAGAGTCAAATTTAGCATTCAGCAATTAGGTAACAACCTAAATGGCTTTCCCTTTTATTAACAAGCAGTGATAATTATGGTAATGTTTTCTCCTTGCTCTCCTCTGTTGTAGTCTACCATAACTGGATTTATTACTTTGTACAAAGCATGAAATCTCTTCCCTTTTATCTCTTGTGAATATTTTTCAAATTAATCTTTCTAAAGAGTCATTTCTTTCATTATTTTGCCCATGTCCAAGAATATACAATAGTATTTTCTTTCTATGGGGAAAAATGTCCTTGAACATTTATACTTTCATTCAGACTATCCACTGGTTATCAATGGCTCTTCTGCACTTTGCTCCCCAGCAGAGAGATGGCACCGAAGCTCACCATTCCAGACTTCAGTCCCCCTTTAAAGTGTTAATTCACTATCTCTGTCACTACTCTTAGTTTGTAATTACATGAATTTAATCAATACTTAATTTCTTTAGCCTGTGAATGTTTCATTTCCCTGACATGATTTTAACTATTTTAGGAAAAGTTTTCAATTCTGTGTACACTCAGTAAATAACTGGTGATCTGGATTTTGTCAATGGAATAAAAGGACTTTGTTAATTAGCATATTATATAATTTTTCATCAAAAATACAATTATTGGCTTTTTCTAACAATTTCTCTAAAATTCAAAAACATTTCTGCTGTGTTTCTCAATTTAGCTTTTTGCCATCCTCTACAACTTTTATTGTATGAGATTTTTCATGCTATTTTGTAAAGTTAGAGATTTTGGGTGAGATGAGGCTTTAACCTAAAGTCAAGTTTGAACAAGGGAGATAGTTACACCATGGAAGAGTCTTTCTTAGGGGGTGAAAGTGTTAGTTGCTCAGTCATGTCTGACTCTTTGTGATCCCATGTACTGTAGCCTGCCAGGCTACTCTGTTCATGGAATTTTCCAGGTAAGAATACTGGAATGGGTAGCCATTCTGTTCTCCAGGGAATCTTCTCAACCCAGGGATCAGACTTGGGTCTCCCACATTTTGGGAGATTCCTTACCATCTGAGCCACCAGAAAAGCCCTTCTTAGAGAGTAACAGGGACAAACTTTTGTCCCAAGACACAGTGAGAAGGTTCCTTTCCACTTGTCCTAACAGCACATGACTGTAATGTGAGAGTTGTAGCTGTGAAGTGTGCCTGCATTAAATGACTCCCAGGCTTACACTGCACAAATCTGTCAGCATCCAAATGCTTCTAGGAAAAGTAAAACCAGGGGACTAAAGAGGAAAGTGTCAAGATAGTTTGACAACTTTATTGGTGTTAATGTTATAGCCTCTGCTGACTTTAGCATCAGCTGACCCATCTTTCTCCTCTCAGACTCATCACTGGCAAACAGTAAATGTCAAAGTCTCCAGGTGATGAATGGAGAAGAAAAATAAAATACCAATACTCACAAGATCCTGTAACATAGAAAATGTGCAGATTCCTTTCTTTTTATTTCTAAACCCAGAGAGAAATCTCAGCATTACATTGTTTGTTTTCTTAAAACCTCTGTTTATAGCACAAATGATAATACTATGAGAGCTACATCAGGCTTTGTCTCCAATGAACTCACTACATTTTAAAAAAATTGTTTCTTTTTTTATATCATTGCACAAAATCAAAGACTCTACTAGGTATTCAGTGATACAGGACTTCATAGATTATTCTAGTGGTGACTTCAAAAATACATAGCTACTTGTATTACTTTAGCTTCTTCCTAAATAGTCTATATTGCACATAGCTTTTGTGATAAAGCCAAAGCAATAGAAACCAAAATCAGTAACTGCCAGGCAGACAGAAGCTTGCTTTCAGAATTTACACTCACATATACATATACACACTTGTATATACAAGCACAAGGTATGTTATATTTTTATTATATATACATTTGTATATAAAGATTATTTAGATCAAAGTGAAACTTGGATTTTTGGCTACCTTAATACTCAATTACTAGCCCAGATGTCAGGTGTTTCCCTTTCCTACCAGCCTGTCTCTGTCTACCTCATTCAAATCACTATGCAAACATTAACCCCTTCACTGCTTTATATTCCAATGCAAAGAAATAGAGGAAAACAATAGAATGGGAAAGACTAAAGATCTCTTCAAGAAAATTAGAGACACCAAGGGAATATTTCAAGCAAAAATGGGCAAAATAAAGGACAGAAATGGTATTGACCTGAAAGAAGCAGAAGATATTAAGAAGAGGTGGCAAGAATACACAGAACTATACAAAAAAGATCTTTATGACCCAGATAACCACAATGGTGTGATCACTCACCTAGAGCCAGACATCCTGGAATGCAAAGTCAAGTGGGCCTTAAGAAGCATGACTATGAATAAAGCTAGTGGAGACAGTGGAATTCCAGTTGAGCTATTTCAATTTCTAAAAGACGATGCTATGGAAGTGCTACATTCAATATGCCAGTAAATTTGGAAAACTCAACAGTGTCCATAGTACTGGAAAAGGTCAGTTTTTATTCCAATCCCAAAGAAAGGCAATGTCAAAGAATGTTTAAACTATCACACAGTTGCACTCATCTCACATGATAGCAAAGTAATGCTCAAAATTATTTAAGCCAGGCCTTAACATTACATGAAACATGAACTTCTAGATGTTCAAACTAGATTTAGAAAAGGCAGAGGAACTAGAGATCAAATTGGCAATATCTGTTGGATCATCAAAAAAGCAAGAGAATTCCAGAAAAACATCTATTTCTGCTTTATTGACTATACCAAAGCATTATACTATATGGATCACAACAAACTGTGGGAAATTCTTAAACAGATATCAGACCACCTGACCTGCCTCCTGAGAAATCTGTATGCAGGTTAAGAAGCAACAGCTAGAACTGGACATGGAACAACAGACTGGTTCCAAATTGGGAAAGGAGTATGTCAGGCTGCATATTGTCACCCTACTTATTTAACTTATGTGCAGAATACATCATGAGAAATGCTGGGCTGGATTTGTTAATTAGCATATTATATAATTTTTCATCAAAAATACAATTATTGGTTTTTTCTAAAATTTCTCTAAAATTCAAAAACATTTCTGCTGTGTTTCTCAATTTAGCTTTTTGCCATCCTCTGCAACTTTTATTGTATTAAGTAAAAAATGCTACCTACCTACCTGTGTGCGAAAGAAAGCAAGGAGGAATTAAAATATAAATTCATATCTCAATAGGATCTATCTAGAAAAAGACACTTCTAATAAAAAGTTGATCTTCCTCTCTCTCTGCACACACAAAGAAATTCTGGTTCTCTGTATGGTGAAGGTGATGGTGAAGTCGTTCAGTCATGTCCGACTCTTTGTGACCCCGTGGACTGTAGCCTACCAGGCTCTTTCGTCCGTGGGATTCTCCAGGCAAGAATACTGGAGTGGGTTGCCATTTCCTTCTCCAGAGGATCTTCCCAACCCAGGGATTGAACCCAGGTCTCCCACATTGGAGGCAGCCACTTTATACTAAAAAAAAAATTATTTTCTCTGTATAGTTGTAAATTCCTAAAATTATTCCTTACTATCTTCCAGCAATACTAATTAGTCATAACTACAACATAGATTTTTTTTTAATTTCACCCATATATATTTATATCCCTTATACAAGAAATTCTTTCATACTAAAGGTCATATTTCACCTTTATTGCTTAATTGCTAACTCATATTTGACTCTTTGTGACCCTGTGGTCTGTAGCCCACCAGGCTCCTCTGTCTATGGGATTTACCAAGCAAGAACACTCAAGTAGGTTGCTGTTCCCTTCTGCAGAGGATCTTCTAGACACAGGGATTGAACTTGCATCCCTGCCCTGAGGGCAGTTCTTTACAACTGAGGCACTGCTAAGTCACTGCTAAGATGCTTCAGTCGTGTCCAATTCTGTGCAACCCCATAGATGGCAGCCCACTAGGCTCCTCTGTCCCTAAGATTCACCAGGCAAGAATACTGGAGTGGGTTGCCATTTCCTTATCCAAGGAAAGAAGCGAAGGCTGGTTCTTTACAACTGAGGCACTAGGGAAACCCAAAGATTACATCATTTAACCTATAAGTCATAGGCATACATTATAGGAATTCCATATAACAGATATTTAAGAGTCATTTGTTGAATGGATGGATGAAGAAGGAGCTAAATTTAAAGTTTAATAACAGATACATACATACACATACATACATACATGCACAAACACACGTACAAACACACAAAATTATTGCAAGTTTATAAAACATCTGTCATAAAGAAGATTCATTTTTTTCTCTCTCCTATTCACTAATTTGCTTAACTATTACCAGGTGAATGGTGCAACTGTTCAAATCTTAATAGGCACAGTAGTTAGGCTTGTTCTGGGCATTATTAGGAAAGCACTAACATTTGGCTGCAATACTTATTTAAAATCTTTTATTTAGTGCAGTTTCATTCTCGGTCTTTGAAAGATTAAATAACCAAAGTCATATTAAACAGTATGTGTCTGCAAGACTATGATCACATAATCACACTGATTATCATCTTTTGTAATCCATTTAATGAGTAATATGGACAAGACATGCTTCAGAATTATAATTATCTGATTGTCCATTTTCAATTATAGGTTTAAATTAGAGGGAAAATCTTATGTACTTTACATGTTGGGACTATCAGCCAACTGAAGTAAAAATTAAATTAAAACTTATGAAAATATAGTCATCCAGGAAACTGTACACAAATATTCACACACTTCACTTGAAACAGCAAAAATCTTCTAATAGTCAAAATGTCCCTCAGAGGTCCAGCATGTGGATGACTAAACAAACTGGTCCATCCATACAAAGAATCATTTCTTAGTAATAAAAAATGAACGAACTCTCTATACATGCAACTACTTGGATGGATTTTCAGAGAACTGTGTTGAGTAAAAAAGCCAATCCTGCATGGTAGTATGTTGAATGATTCTATTTGTATAATATTTTGAAATGAAAAGTTTTAGAAATGGCAATCAGATTAACAATCCCCTAGAGTTAGAAACAGTTAGGAGTTGAGGATAGCAAAGAGGTTATAAAATGACAATACTGGAATCTTCGTGGCTGTATCTTGATTTTAGTGGCAGATTCATGTACCTACACATGTGATAAAATTGTATAGAACAAAATGTACACATACACATTAAGTAAAATTGAGGAAATCTGACTAA
Organism: Procapra przewalskii; assembly: GCA_006410515.1. Classification (NCBI taxonomy): domain Eukaryota; kingdom Metazoa; phylum Chordata; class Mammalia; order Artiodactyla; family Bovidae; genus Procapra; species Procapra przewalskii. Next base: position 1,695,238 of record SJYF01000353.1, on the reverse strand, counting down.
GATTGGTGGATCATATCTATGTTGACAATATCCTAGTTGTGATTTCATCAGATAGTTTACAGAACGTTACCTTTGAAAGAAATGTGTTTTAGGATACATGGGCTCTCTCTGCATTATTTCCTACAACTGTAGGGGAATCAATAATTATCTCAATAAGAGTTCAATAAAATGCAATTCTTAGGCATTAGTGATTGCTACTGCAAAAGTAAAATGGAATAACAATTATAATATAAAAGGTATTAAATTTATATACATAATCATTCATTAGTGATCACTTTAAAATAGAGAAATAGATTAATAGTACAAGTATTAAGAGAGTGTGTATGTGAAATGATTTAAGAATAATGCCTCTGTGATTTAACTTGTAAAAATATAATAATGAAAGAAAAAAAAACTAGGTATCAATTGACATAATTGAGAATTATCTATTCTACTATTATATTGTAATAATTTAAAATCTATAAGAATTGATGGTTGTTGTTTAGTCACTCAGTCATGTCCGACATTTTGCAACCCTACGGACTGCAGCATGCCAGGCTTCCCTGTCCTTCACCATCTCCTGGCACTTGCTCAAACTCAGGTCCATTGATTCGGTGATGCTATCCAACCATCTCATCCTCTGCCTTCCCCTTCTCCTCCTGCCTTCAATCTTTCCCAGCATCAGGGTCCTTTCCCATGAGTGGGTTCTTCACATCAAGTGGCCAAAGTATTGGAGCTTCAGCTTCAGAATCAGTCCTTCCGATGAAATAGTCTGAGAAAACTGCTCCAAGGTGCAGGAGAGGGCGTCAGGCTATATACAATTTTATAACAACACAAGAGAAGACTCTACACATGGCCATCACCAGATGGTCAACACCAAAATCAGATTGATTATATTCTGTGCAGCCAAAGATGGAGAAGCTCTATACAGTCAACAAAAATAAGACCAGGAGCTGACTGTGGTTCAGATCATGAACTCCTTATTGGCAAATTCAGACTGAAATTGAAGTAGGGAAAACCACTAGACCATTCAGATATGACTAAATCAAATCCCTTATGATTATACAGTGGAAGTGAGAAATAGATTTAAGGGCCTAGATCTGATAGATAGAGTGCCTGATGAACTATGGAATGAGGTTCATGACATTGTACAGGAGACAGGGATCAAGACTATCCCCATGGAAAAGAAATGCAAAAAAGCAAAATGACTATCTGGGGAGGCCTTACAAATAGCTGTGAACAGAAGAGAGGCAAACAGCAAAGGAGAAAAGGAAAGATATAAGCATCTGAATGCAGAGTTGCAAAGAATAGCAAGAAGAGATAAGAAAGCCTTCTTTAGCAATCAATGCAAAGAAATAGAGGAAAAGAACAGAATGGGAAAGACTAGAGATCTCTTCAAGAAAATTAGAGATATCAAGGGAATATTTCACGCAAAGATGGGCTCAATAAAGGACAGAAATGGTCTGACCTAACAGAAGCAGAAGATATTAAGAAGAGGTGGCAAGAATACATGGAAGAACTATACAAAAAAGATCTTTACGACCCAGCTGATCATGATGATGTGATCACTCATCTAGAGGCAGACATCTTGAAATGTGAAGTCAAGTGGGCTTTAGAAAGCATCACTATGAACAAAGCTAGTGGAGGTGATGGAATTCCAGTTGAGCTGTTTCAAATTCTGAAAGATGATGCTGTGAAAGTGCTGCACTCAATATGCCAACAAATTTGGAAAACTCAGCAGTGGCCACAGGACTGGAAAAGGTCAGTTTTCATTCCAATCCCAAAGAAAGGCAATGCCAAGGAACGCTCAAACTACCACACAATTGCACTCATCTCACATGCTAATAAAGTAATGCTCAAAATTCTCCAAGCCAGGCTTCAGCAATACGTGAACCGTGAACTTCCTGATGTTCAAGCTGGTTTTAGAAAAGGCAGAGGAACCAGAAATCAAATTGCCAACATCCGCTGGATCATGGAAAAAGCCAGAGAGTTCCAGAAAAACGTCTATTTCTGCTTTATTGACTATGCCAAAGTCTTTGACTGTGCGGATCACAATAAACTGTGGAAAATTCTGAAAGCGATGGGAATACCAGACCACCAGACCTGCCTCTTGAGAATCTGTATGCAATTCAGGAAGCAACAGTTAGAACTGGACATGGAACAACAGACTGGTTCCAAATAGGAAAAGGAGTACGTCAAGGCTGTATATTGTCACCCCGCTTATTTAACTTATATGCAGAGTACATCATGAGAAAAGCTGGACTGGAAGAAACACAAGCTGGAATCAAGATTTCTGGGAAAAAAAAATAACCTCAGATATGCAGATGACACCACCCTTATGGCAGAAAGTGAAGAGGAGCTAAAGGGACTCTTGATGAAGGTGAAAGAGGAGAGTGAAAAGTTGGCTTAAAGCTCAACATTCAAAAAACGAAGATCATGGCATCTGGTCCCACCAGTTCATGGGAAATAAATGGGGAAACAGTGGAAACAGTGTCAGACTTTATTTTTTGGGGTTCCAAAATCACTGCAGATGGTGACTGCAGCCATAAAATTAAAAGATGCTTGCTCCTTGGAAGAAAAGTTATGACCAACCTAGATAGCATATGCAAAAGCAGAGACATTACTTTGCCAACAAAGGTCCGTCTAGTCAAGGCTATGGTTTTTCCAGTGGTCATGTATGGATGTGAGAGTTGGACTGTGAAGAAGGCTGAGCGCCGAAGAATTGATGTTTTGAACTGTGGTGTTGGAGAAGACTTTTAAGAGTCCCTTGAACTGCAAGGAGATTCAACCAGTCCATTCTGAAGGACATCAGCCCTGGGATCTCTTTGGAAGGAATGATGCTAAAGCTGAAACTCCAGTACTTTGGCCATCTCATGCGAAGAGTTGACTCATTGGAAAAGACTCTGATGCTGGGAGGGATTGGGGGCAGGAGGAGAAGGGGACCACAGAGAATGAGGTGGCTGGATAGCATCACGGACTCGATGGATGTGAGTCTCAGTAAACTCCGAGAGATGATGAATAGGGAGGCCTGGCGTGCTGCGATTCATGGGGTTGCAAAGAGTCGGACACGACTGAGCAACTGAACTGAACTGAAAATAGAGGACAGGCAGTCTGAGCATCAAAGATTATTGTTTAGTAGTACGGAAAACCAGATATCACACTGAGGAATTTAGAGTGTTTGTATGCATGAAAATATATAAGCCTCTGTGCTCACTGAATTCATTCCTTTTATATTCAGCCCAGCTATCTGGGCCCAAATCCTGTTTCTTGATTGTTTACATCCTTAATTCCTTGTTCACAAAGGTGTGGTGGATGGTTGCTTCTTGTATTCTCTCTGAGGTCCTCACCAATCACCATGGTGGGTGGAAGCATCTGCAGGATTGCAGGCACTGTGTTCCGTTTTGGGAGCTCTTATTCACATTTAGAGGCCAGAAATCTCTGATGGCTCTGACATTTCTTGCCCATCAAAATGGCAGGAAATATTTCACACAAACAAGTTTCTGAAGACAAATGTGTACATCTGAGTACATATTTTAAGTAGCAATGTTGTAGAGAGATACAAGTGTAAACTGATTTTTTTCCTTTTGAATTTTGTAGATGTACTGGGGAGGAGAATAACTAAAGAGCCTCTTGATGAAGGTGAAAGAGGAGAGTGAAAAAGTTGGCTTAAAGCTCAACAGTCAGAAAACGAAGATCATGGCATCTGGTCCCATCACTTCATGGCAAATAGATGGGGAGACAGTGTCTGACTTTATTTTCTGGGCTCCAAAATCACTGTAGCTGGTGATTGCAGCCATGAAATTAAAAAACACTTTTTCCTTGGAAGGAAAGTTATGACCAACCTAGACAACATATTAAAAAGCAGAGATATCACTTTGCCAGCAAAGGTCCATCTAGTCAAGGATATAGTTTTTCCAGTGGTCATGTATGGATGCGAGAGTTGGACTCTAAAGAAAGCTGAGCCCAGAAAAACTGATGCTTTTGCACTGTGGTTTTGGAGAAGACTCTTGGGAGTCCCTTGAACTGCGAGGAGATCTGACCAGTCCATCCTAAAGGAGATAAGTCCTGGGTGTTCATTGGAAGGACTGATGCTGAAGCTGAAACTCCAATACTTTGGCCACTTGATGTGAAGATTTGACTCATTGGAAAAGCCCCTGATGCTGGGAAAGATTGAGGGCAGGAGAAGGGGACGACAGAGGATGAGATGGTTGGATGGCATCACTGACTCAATGGACATGGGCTTGGGTGGACTACGGGAGTTGGTGATGGACAGGGAGGCCTGGTGTGCTGTGGTTCATGGGAAAGCAAAGAGCTGGATCCGACTGAGCAACTGAACTGAGGAGGCAAGATAGAAAAACTTGAAACAAGTTTCTATTAGAGCTGAATGTCTCAGTGATTTAATCTGTATAGAAAAATTTTGGGAGAGAGGAGTAAGGTGAATTGGGTTTCTAGGTCCTATTGTCCTAGATTTCCTTTATGGATATTGCTCTTTTGTGTTGCTTTATGTCAATTAAAGCCAAAGGAAATAAGATTAATTAACATAATTACAAATTAATGAATTTTGTGATTTTATGAAAAAGGACAGGGAACCAGAAACACTAAGAAAGTGAATTTCAATTATGCCAGCTTGGGAAGCTTAGGAAAATATGAGGACAGTTTCCAAAATAGAAGAGTCTAAGAGACAAAATAATTCGAGGAAATATGATATTCTTTTCTTTTTTAATTCTGTTTTTACTTTATTTTACTTTACAATACTGTATTGGTTTTGCCATACATTGACATGAATCCGCCACGGGTGTATACGAGCTCCCAATCCTGAACCCCCCCCCCCACCTTCCACCCCATATCATCTCTCTGGATCGTCCCCATGCACTAGCTCCAAGCATCCTGTATACTGTATCGAACATAGGCTGGCGCTTCATTTCTTACATGAAAGTATACATGTTTCAATGCCATTCTCCCAAATCATCCCTCCCTCTCCCTCTCCCTCAGAGTCCAAAAGTCTGTCCTAAACATCTGTGTCTCTTTTGCTGTCTGGCATACAGGGTCATCATTACCATCTTTCTAAATTCCATATATATGTGTCAGTATACTGTATTGGTGTTTTTCTTTCTGGCTTCACTCTGTATAATCGGTTCCAGTTTCATCCATCTCATTAGAACTGATTCAAATGTATTCTTTTTAATGGCTGAGTAATACTCCATTGTGTATATTACCACAGCTTTCTTATCCATTCATCTGCTGATGGACATCTAAGTTGTTTCCATGTCCTGGTTATTATAAACAGTGCTGCAATGAACATTGGGGTACATGTGTCTCTTTCAGTTCTGGTTTCCTCAGTGTGTATGCCCAGAAGTGGGATTACTGGGTCATAAGGCAGTTCTATTTGCAGTTTTTTAAGGAATCTCCACACTGTTCTCCATAGTGGCTGTACTGGTTTGCATTCTTTAGGACTTGGGTGCAAGAAACCATTCTAGTAATAAATAAGAAAAACTATAAATAAAAGAAGAAATCAACTTGGCTACATTGAAAGTTGATACTATTAAGTCCTGAACCTTAAATAAGTAATTATATCAGGCTTCTAGGAATAAATAGAATAAAAACCTACTATTTTGATAAAAAGAACAAGAAAGGACAAAAGTAAATTTAAATGCAACTTGTAAAAATAAAGAGCAAGGAAACAAACTCAAAGTAAAGAAGGCTAATAACAGAACTCAAGAAAAGTAAAAGGTGGAAAATGCCAACCACAGAAAAATAAAGCAATCTTTTTACAAAAGAAAAAATCTGAGATAAAAAATTTAGATCTCAATAATTTTTGAGCAGGGAAATTATTTGTTGACTATATTATTATTTTGTTAATTTTGTTATAAATTTTCTGTTTTAAAGTGTTAAATTGTATTCAGTTCAGTTCAGTTGCTCAGTCATGTCCAACTCTTTGCGACCCCATGAATCACAGCACACCAGGCCTCCCTGTCCATCACCAACTCCTGGAGTCCACTCAGACTCACATCCATCGAGTCAGTGATGCCATCCAGCCATCTCATCCTCTGTTATCCCCTTCTCCTCCTGCCCCCAATCCTTCCCAGCATCAGAGTCTTTTCCAATGAGTCAAACCTTCACATAAGGTGGCCAAAGTACTGGAGTTTCAGCCTTAGCATCATTCCTTCCAAAGAAATCTCAGGGCTGATCTCCTTCAGAATGGACTGGTTGGATCTCTTTGCAGTCCAAGGGACTCTCAAGAGTCTTCTCCAACACCACAGTTCAAACACATCAATTCTTCGGCACTCAGCTTTCTTCATAGTCCAACTCTCGCATCCATACATGACCACTGGAAAAACCATAGCCTTGAACTATACAAAGTAATTTGTAGGTAAGAGGGATTCAAAGTCATAATATAAAATGTTTCCATTTTATAATATTTAAATAGTTATATGCAAGAATAATTTGTCGTTTTGAGGAATGTCAGTTTGAAACTTCATCAAAGTTTACAACTAGAAAGGAACTCCCAATTCTAAGATGTAGGGAAATAGAAATGTATGTGTTTCCAAGAAATACATTATCATGGGGTTAGAAAATACATAAATAAACTAGTTTCACATAATCCTGTTCAAATAAACTCAACTTTGGGAAGCAGGTTAATATGACTGAATGATGATTGATAAATTAATTACACACATATCTACACGAGGAAAAATTGGAAAATTGGCATAAAGACTTAAGAAATGATTCTCTAACATAATAATAGAAAATGAATCAGACTTACTTGTATAGGCTGCTGCTGCTGCTGCTAAGTAGCTTCAGTCATGTCAGACTCTGTGAGACCCCATAGACGGCAGCCTATGAGGCTCCCCCATCCCTGAGGTTCTTCAGGCAAGAATACTGGAGTGGGTTGCCATTTCCTGCTCCAATGCATGAAAGTGAAAAGTGAAAGTGAAGTTATTCAGTCGTGTCCAACTCTTAGTGACCCCATGGACTGCAGCCTACCATGCTTCTCCATCCATGGGATTTTCCAGGCAAGAGTACTGCAGTGGATTGCCATTGCCTTCTCCATTTGTATAGGCTGTGACATAGCAAATTCAGAGAGAAAATGTTAGAAAAATGTAAAGTGTAATTAACCAAATATATGGCTATCAAATGGCATATATTTGACAAGCATGTGGTAAATAGATTAGTAGTAGATACAAAGATAGATAAAAGGATAATAGTCAGACAAAGTGATAGTTGGATTGACATTATCTGACAAAATTTATTGCTAGTGTGTTTAGTCGTTAAGTCATGTCCAACTCTTTTGCAACCCATGGACTAGCCCACAAGGCTCCTCTGTCCATGGGATTTTTCAAGCAAAAACACTGGAGTGGGTTGCCATTTCCTTCTCTAGGGAATCCTCCCTACCTGGATGTGGAAAATTCTGTGGAAAATTCTGAAAGAGATGGTAATACAAGACCACCTGACCTGCCTCCTGAGAAACCTGGATGCAGGTCAGGAAGGAACAGTTTGAACTGGACATGGAACAACAGACTGGTTCCAAATTGGGAAAGGAGTATGCCAAGGCTACATATTGTCACCTGCTTATTTAAGTTATATGCAGAGTACATCATGCAAAATGCCGGGCTGGAAGCACAAGCTGGAATCAAGATTGCTGGGAGAAATATCAATAACCTCAGATATGCAGATGACACCACTTATGGCAGAAAGTGATGAACTAAAGAGCCTTTTGATGAAAGTGAGAGGAGAGTGAAAAAGTTGGCATAAGACTCAACATTCAAAAACTAAAATCATGGCATCCAATCCCATCACTTCATGGTGAATAGATGGAGAAATAGTGGAAACAGTGGCTGACTTTAATTATTTATTTATTTATTGGCTCCAAAATCACTGTAGATGGTGACTGCAGCCATGAAATTAAAAAACGATTACTTCTTGGAAGGAAAGTTATGACCAACCTAGATAGCATATTAAAAAGTAGAGACATTACTTTGCCAACAAAAATCTGTCTAGTCACGGCTATGGTTTTTCCAGTAGATAGGTATGGATGTGAGAGTTGGATCTCTGAAGAAAGCTGAGTACTGAAGAATTGATGCTTTTGAACTGTGGTGTTGGAGAAGACTCTTGAGAGTCCCTTGGCCTGCAAGGAAATCCATCCAGTCCATCATAAAGAAGATCAGTCCTGGGTGTTCATTGGAAGGACTGATGTGCAAGCTGAAACTCCAATACTTTGGCCACCTGATATGAAGAGCTGACTCATTTGAAAAGACCCTGATGCTAGGGAAGTTGGAGGGCAGAAGGAGAAGGGGACGACAGAGGATGAGATGGTTGGATGGTATCACCGACTCAATGGACATGAGTTTGAGTAAACTCCAGGAGTTGGTGATGGACAGGGAAGCCTGGTGTGATGCAGTCCATGGGGTCGCAAAGAGTTGGACACAACTGAGTGACTGAACTGACTGACTAACTGACTCTTTCTTCCTTTAAGGAAATAAAACCTTTGATTATGTTTTAAATTGTATCTAATATTTGCTTGAAATACATACACTTACGTATCATGGATACATCATTCCAGATTTTGTAGTCAAATCTGTCAAATATTTAATTTAAGATTTCTGGGTTTTTTTGTCACCTACTTAAACGTGTTTGTGATTCAAGGTCTGTGTAGGGAAAATAAACTAACATTGGTTTAGTACAGGGGTACCCAACCTTCGACCTGTTAGGAGCCAAGAGGCAGAGCAGGAGATGAGCCAAGGGCCAGAGAGCAAAACTTCACCTGCCGCTTCCCATCATTTCCCATGGTTCACACTGCCACCTGGATCTTCACCCCAAACCCCCATCCGTGGAAAAATTGTCTTACGTGAAACCAATCCCTGGTGTCAAACTGCTGGAGACTGCTAGTTTAGTACCCTGCTCAACTGGATATGGCAATTATATAATCATATCAATATTCACCAAAATATTGCTTTTTAGTCTAACCAAAATAACCATAAAACTCTGTTAGAAAATGATAGAATGGAAATCAAGCAGTCATGTGGGACTGGAATAGGAAAAAGAACTAAGTACTTTCTCCCTACTAAGACTTCAAAATTTAAACTTAAAGCTGAAAAAGAATGCCACTCCATAGATAGTGGAGTTAAATATTCAATAGTCAGCAAAAGTAAGCAAAATTGATTGTCTCTACT
>SJYF01000353.1:1640250-1652747 GCA_006410515.1 Procapra przewalskii | reverse complement strand
ATTAAAGTTGTCATCTTTCTTTCAGTGGTTCCATAAACTGGTGAAGATTCATAGCCTTTAAATATTCCAAAAGATTTTGACAACTGTAACCATGATACTTTTCTTATAAGCCTGCCTCAGCAAACTGAGCAGCAATATTGTAAAGTACATCATGTAATAGAATAAAACCATAGAAGATATTTCAGTCTCTTATTATAAAATACCAATAAATTTGATTTTTTTTTACCTAACATATCTTAGACATTGCCCTTCAAAATGAAACTATTTTTTTTCATATCAAGTTATTCATTCTTATGTTGAAGAATCAAAATATTTATTCCAAAATTTGATTTTTTTAGGCTATAAATTTACATGTCACCATACATTTGTCAGTTTCCTAAACAAAATACACCCAAAATATTGAGCTGTATTTCATATCACATGACTCATCAGGTTTCTTTTTAATTGTTTGGATCAGTTGATCTTATTTATGTTTAGAAAAGATTTCTATTCCACAAGCAAATGTGTAGCAGCTCAAGTTAAGATTATTCACTTCTCTTTTTAAAAATTAATTTGTTTATTTTAATTGGAGGCTAATTACTTTACAATATTATAGTGGTTTTTGCCATACATTGACAAAAATCAGCCATTGGTGTACATGTGTTCCCCATCCTGAATCCCCCTCCCACCTCCTTCCCCACCCTCAAGGTCATTCCAGTTCACCAGCCCTGAGCACCCTGTCTCATGCATCAAACCTGGACTGGTGATCTATTTCACATATGATAATGTAAATGTTTCAGTACTATTCTCTCAGATCATCCCACCGTCACCTTCTCCCACAGAGCCCAAAAGTCTGTTCTTTACATCTGTGTCTCTTTTGCTATCTTACATATAGGGTCATCATTACCATCTTTCTAAATTTCATAAATATATGTTAATATACCATATTAGTATTTTTATTTCTGACTTAATTCACTCTGGAAAACAAGCTCCAGTTTCATCCTCCTCAAAACTGATTCAAATGCATTTTTTTAATAGCTGAGTAATATTCCACAGTACATATGTACCACATGTTTCTTATTCATTCATCTGCTAATAGACATCTAGGTTGCTTCTATGTCCTGGCTATTGTAAACAATGCTGCAATGAACACTGAGGTACATGCGTCTCTTTCAATTCTGGTTTCCTTGGTGTGTATGCCCAGCAGTGGGATTGCTGGGTCATATGGCAGTTCTATTTCCAGTTTTTTAAGGAATCTACACACTGTTATCCATAGTGGCTGTACTAGTTTGCATTACCACCAATTGCTTGTAGACTTTTGGATTGCAGCCATTCTGACTGGCATGAAATGGTACCTCATTGTGGTTTTGGTTTGCATTTCTCTGATAATGAGTGATGTTGAGCATCTTTTCATGTGTTTGTTAGCCATCTGTATGTCTTCTTTGGAGAAATGTCTATTTAGTTCTTTGACCCATTTTTTGATTGGGTCATTTATTTTTCTGGAATTCAGCTACAGGAGTTGCTTGTATATTTTTGAGATTAATTCTTTGTCAGCTGCTTCATTTGCTATTATTTTCTCCCATTCTGAAGGCTGTCTTTTCACCTTGCTTATAGTTTCCTTCATTGTGCAAAAGCTTTTAAGCTTAATTAGCTCAACATTCAGAAAATGAAGATCATGGCATCCAGTCCCATTACTTCATGGGAAATACATGGGGAAACAGTGGAAACAGTGTCAGACTTTATTTTGAGGGGCTCCAAAATTACTGCAGGTGGTGACTGCAGCCATGAAATTAAAAGATGCTTACTCCTTGGAAGGAAAGTTATGAACAACCTAAACAGTATATTCAAAAGCAGAGACATTACTTTGCCGACTAAGGTCCGTCTAGTCAAGGCTATGGTTTTTCCTGTGATCATGTATGGATGTGAGAGTTGGACTGTGAAGAAGGCAGAGCGCTGTAGAACTGATGCTTTTGAACTGTGGTGTTGGAGAAAACTCTTGAGAGTCACTTGGACTGCAAAGAGATCCAACCAGTCCATTCTGAAGGAGATCAGCCCTGGGATTCCTTTGGAAGGAATGATGCTAAAGCTGAAACTCCAATACTTTGGCCACCTCATGCGAAGAGTTGACTCATTGAAAAAGACTCAGATGCTGGGAGGGATTAGAGGCAGGAGGAGAAGGGACAGCAGAGGATGAGATGGCTGGATGGCATCACGGACTCGATGGACATGAGTCTGAGTGAACTCTGGGAGTTGGTGATGGACAGGGAGGCCTGGTGTGCTGCGATTCATGGGGTCACAAAGAGTCGGACACCACTGAGTGACTGAACTGAACTGAGGTCCCGCTTGTTTAATTTTCTTTTATTTCCATCATTCTGGGAGGTAGGTCATAAAAGATCCTGCTGTGATTTCTGTCAGAGAGTGTTTTGCCTGTTTTCCTCTAACAGTTTTATAGTTTCTGGTCTTACATTTAGATAGTTAATCCATTTTGAGTTTATTTTTGTGTATGGTGTTAGAAAGTGTTCTAGTTTCATTCTTTTACAAGTCGTTGACCAGTTTTCCCAGCACCACTTGTTAAATGATTGTCTTTTCTCCATTGTATATTCTTGCTTCCTTTGTCAAAGATAAGGTGTCCATAGGTGTGTGGATTTATCTCTGGGCTTTCTATTTGGTTCCATTGATCTATTTTTCTGTCTTTTGCCAGTACCATACATCTTGATGACTGTAGCTTTGTAGTATAGCCTGAAGTCAGGCAGGTTGATTCCTCCAGTTCCATTCTTCTTTCTCAAGATTGCTTTGGCTATTCAAGGTTTTTGTGTTTCCATACAGATTGTGAAATTATTTGTTCTAGTTCTCTGAAAAATACCATTGGTAGCTTAATAGGTATTGCATTGAATTTATAGATTGCTTTGGGTAGTATACTCATTTTCACTATCTTGATTCTTCTGATACATTAGCATGATATATTCCTCCTTCTATTTGTATAATTTTTGATTTCTTTCACCAGTGTTTTATAGTTTTCTATATATAGGTCTTTTGTTTCTTTAGGTAATTTATTCCTAAGTATTTTATTCTTTTCGTTGCAATGTTGAATGGAATTGTTTCCTTAATTTCTCTTCCTGTTTTTTCATTGTTAGTGTGTAAGAATGTAAGAGATTTCTGTGTGTTAATTTTATATTCTGAAACTTTTCTATATTTATTGATTAGCTCTAGTAATTTTCTGGTGGAGTCTTTAGGTTTTTCTATGTAGAGGATCATGTCATCAGCCTGTAAACAATGAGAGTTTTACTTCTTATTTCCTATCTGGATTCTTTTTATTTCTTTTCTTCTGTGATTACTATGGCTAAAACTTCTAAAACTATGTTGAATAGTAGTGGTGAGAGTGGGCACGCTTGTCTTATTCCTGACTTTAGGGGAAATGTCTTCAATTTTTCACCATTGAGGATAATGTTTTGCTGTGGGTTTCATGGCTATTATTATGTTGAGGTATGTTCCTTCTATGCCTGCTTTCTGGAGGTTTTTGTTTATTTATTTATTTTAATCATCAGTGAATGTTGAATTTTATCAAAGGCTTTCTCTGCATCTATTGAAATATTCATATGGTTCTCATCTTTCAATTTGTTAATGTGGTGTATCACATTGATTGATTTGTGAATACTGAAGAATCCTTGCATCCTTGGGAAAAAGCCCACTTGGTCATGATGTGTGATCTTTTTGATATGTTGTTGGATGCTGTGTGCTAGAATTTTGTTAAGGATTTTTGCATCTATTGAACATCAGTGATATTGGCCTGTAGTTTTCTTTTTCTGTGGCATCTTTGTCAGGTTTTGGTGTTAGCATGATGGTGGCCTCATAGAATGTGTTTGGAAGTTTACTTTCCTCTGCAATTATCTGAAAGAGTTTGAGTAGGATAAGCGTTAGCTCGTCTCTAAATTTTTTGAGAGTTCAGCTGTAAATCCATCTGGTCCTGGGCTTTTTTTGGTTGGAAGATTTTTGTTTTTGTTTTTGTTTTTGTTTTTCTTAATTTTTATTATTATTGTTATTTCCCTACATTACAATACTGTATTTGTTTTGCCATACATTGACATGCATTGGCCACAGGTGTATCCAATCTCCCAATGCCAAATTACAGTCTCGATTTCTGTGCTTATGATGGGTCTGTTAATATTTTCTATTTCATCCTAGTTCAGTTTTGGAAAGTTAAACTTTTCTAAAAATTTGTCAATTTCTTCTAAGTTGTTCATTTTATTGGCATAAATTGCTGATCATAATCTCTTATGATCCATTGTACTTCTGTGTTGTCTTTTGTGATTTCTCCATTTTAATTTCTAATTTTGCTGATTTGACTCTTCTCCATTTTTTTCTTGATGAGTCTGGCTAATGGTTTTCCTACTTTATTTATCTTCTCAAAAAACCAGCTTTTATCTTTTTTTTGTTTTTTACTATGGTCTTCTTTGTTTCTTTTCCATTTATTCCTGCCCTAATTTTTATGATTTCTTTCCTTCTACTAGCCCTGGGGTTCTTCATTTCTTCTATTTCTAGTTGCTTTAGGTGTAGAATTAGGTTATGTATTTTATTTTTCTCTTGTTTCTTGAAGTAAGCTTATTGCTATGAAACTTCCCCTTAGCACTACTTATACTGATACCCAAAGGTTTTGGGGTTTTTTGTTTTCATTTTCAGTCATTTCTATGCATATTTTTATTCCCTTTCTTATTTCTTCTGTGATTTGTTGGTTATACAGAAGTGTGTTTTTTAGTCTCCATGTGTTTGTATTTTTAATAGTTTCCCCGCCCCCCGTAGTTGACATCTGATCTTACTGCTTGTGATCAGAAAAGATGTGTAGAATGATTTCAATTTTTTTTTTTTTAATTTACCAAGGCAAACTTATGACCCAGGATGTGATCTATTCTGGAGAAGTTTCCGTGTGCATGTGAGAAAAAGGTGAAATTCATTGTTTTGGGGTGAAATGTCCTATAGATATCAATTAGGTCTAACTGTTCCATTGAGTCATTTAAAGTTTGTGTTTCCTTGCTAATTTTCTGTTTAGTTGATCTATCCATAGGTGTGAGTAGGGTATTAAAGTCTCCTACTATTATTGTGTTACTGTTAATTTCCCCTTTCATACTTGTTAGCATTTATCTTACATATTGTAGTGCACCAGGCTTCCCTGGTGGCTCAGAGGGTAAAGCATCTGCCTGCAATGTGGGAGACCCAGGTTCAATCCCTAGGCCAGGAAGATTCCCCTGGAGAAGGAAATGGCAACCTACTCCAGTATCCTTGCCTGGAAAATCCCATGGACAGAGAAGCCTGGTAGGCTACAGTCCATGGGGTTGCAAAGAGTCAGACACAATTAAGCGACTTCACTTTCACTATGTTGGATGCATATATAGTTATAGTTGCTATATTTTCTTCTTGGATTGATCCTTTAACCATTATGTAGTGTCCTTTTTTGTCTCTTTTCATAGCCTTTGTTTCAAAGCCTATTTTATCTGATATTAAGTATTGCTACTCCTGCTTTCTTTTGGTTTCCATTTGCATGAAGTATCTTTTTACTGCCCTTCACTTTCAGTCCATATGTGTCCCTTGTCTTGAGGTAGGTCTCTTGTAGACAGTATATATAGGGGTCTTTTGTATCCATTCAGCAAATCTTTGTCTTTTGATTGGGGCATTCAACCCATTTATATTTAAGGTAATTATTGATAAGTATGATCCAATTGCCATTTACTTTGTTGTTTGGGGTTAGAGTTTATAAACCTTTTCTGTGTTTCCTGTCTAGAGAAGATCCTTTAGCATTTGTTGAAGAGCTAATTTGGTGGTGCTGAATTCTCTCAGCTTTTGCTTCTCTGTGAAACTTTTGATTTCTCCTTCATATTTGAATGAGATCCTTGCTGGGTACAGAAATCTGAATTGTAGGTTTTTCTCTTTCATCACTTTAAGTATGTCCTGCCATTCCCTTCTGGCCTGAAGAGTTCCTATTGAAAGATCAACTGTTATCTTTATGGGAATCCCCTTGTGTGTTATTTGTTGTTTTTCCCTTGCTGCTTTTAATATTTGTTCTTTGTGTTTGATCTTCATTAATTTGATTAATATATGTCTTGGGGTTTTTTGCCTTGGGTTTATCCTGTTTGTGACCCTCTGGGTTTCTTGGGCTTGGGTAGCTATTTCTTTTCCCATTTTAGGGAATTTCCAACTATTATCTCATCAAGTATTTTCTCCTGGCCTTTCTTTTTGTCTTCTTCTGGGATTCCTATGATATGAAATTTGGTGTATTTGACATTGTCCCAGAGGTCTCTGATGTTGTCCTCATTTCTTTTAAATCTTTTTTTCTTTTTTCTTCTCTGCTTCATGTATTTCCATCATTCTATCTTCCACCTCACTTATCCTATCTTCTGCCTCAGTTATTCTACTGTTGGTTCCCCCCAGAGTGTTTCTGATCTCTGTTATTGCATTATTCAGACTTCCCTGGGGGCTCAGACAGTAAAGCGTCTGCCTGCCCTGGATCAGGAAGATCACCTGGAGAAGGAAATGGCAACCCACTCCAGTATTCTTGCCTGGAAAACCCCATGGACGGAGAAGCCTGGTGGGCTACAGTCCATGGGGTTGCAAAGAGTCGGACACGACTGAGAGACTTTACTTCCACTTCCATTGCATTATTCATTATTGATTGACTCTTTTTGTTTCTTCTAGGTCCTTGTTAAACATATCTTGCATCTTCTCAATCCTTGTCTCCAGACTATATATCTGTAACTCCATTTTTTTTTCAAGATTTTGGATTATTTTTACTATCATTTTTCTGAATTCTTTTTCAGGTAGACTCCCTATCTCCTCCTCTTTTGTTTAGTTTGGTGGGCTTTTATCATGTCCCTTTACCTGCTGAATATTTCTCTGTCTTTTCATTGTGTTTAAATTGCTGTGTTTGGGGTGGCCTTTCTTTATACTTGAAGTTTGTGGTTCCTCTTTGTTGTAGATGTTCTTCCCTGGGGGTGGGGTTAGACTAGTGGCTTTTAAGGTTTTCTGGTTAGGGAAACATGTCAATGTTCTGGTGGGTGGATCTGGATCTCCTCTCTCTGGAGTGCAATGAAGTATCCAGTAGTGAGTTTTGAGTTGTCTATGGGTTTAGTGTGACCTTTGGCCATCTGTATTTTAATACTCAGGGTTATCTTCCTGCATTGTTGGAGGATTAGCTTGATATGTTTTTTTCTGAAACTTGTTGGCTCTTGGGTGGAGCTTGGTTTCAGTGTAGGTATGGAGGCTTTTGGGTGATATCTGGAGGCTTTTGGGTGATCTCTTGTCAATTATGGAGAAGGCAATGGCATCCCACTCCAGTACTCTTGCCTGGAAACTCCCATGGATGGAGGAGCCTGGTAGACTGCAGTCCATGGGGTCGCTGAGTCAGACACGACTGAGCGACTTCACTTTCACTTTTCACTTCCATGCACTGGAGAAGGAAATGGCAACCCACTCCAGTGTTCTTGCCTGGAGAATCCCAGGGATGGCGGAGTCCAATGGGCTGCCGTCTGTGGTGTCGCACAGAGTCAGACAAGACTGAAGCGACTTAGCAGCAGCAGCAGCAGCTTGCCAATTAATGTTCCCTAGAGTCTGGAGTTTTCTTGTGTTCGGAAGTTTTCCATTTAAGCCTCCTGCCCCTCGCTTTCAGTCTTATTCTTACAGTAGCCTCAAGACTTCTCCATCCAATGATGGAGCACCAATGATAAAACATCTAGGTTAATGATGAAAAGATTCTCCACAGTGGGGGGCACCCAGAGAGGTTCACAGAGTTGCATGGAGAAGAGAGGAGGGAGGAGGGAGATAGAGGTGACCAGGAGGAGAAGAGGAGAAATAAAAAGGGGAGAGAACAATGAAGCCAGTAATCAATTCCCTATGTGCTCTCCACAGTCTGGAACACTCAGAGAGGTTCAGAGAGTTACATAGAGAAGAGAAGAGCTAGAAAGGAGATAGAGGTGACCAGGAGGAGAAGAGGAGGAATAAAAAGGAGAGAGAAAGAGAGATCTAGCCAGTAATCACTTCTGTAAGTTTTTCCACAGCATGGAACACCCAAAGAGGTTCACAGAGGTGGGTAGAAAAGAGAAGGGGGAGGGAGAAGATAGAGGTGACCTGGGGGAGAAAAAGGAGAGTCAAAAGGGGGAGAGAACAACCAAACCAGTAGTCACACTCCTAAGTAAAAAAGGGTACTGAAGATTGGATTCTTAAAGGTACAAAATTAATAACAAATACCAAAAAGCAAAGATTAAAAACCTAGAGTAGAGGTTAGACTCTCAAAAATAGAATTTTTTTTTAAAAAAATCACAAATTATAAAAATTATATATATGAAATTTGCCTTAAAAATAGTGTCCTTTTTTGGCAAGGTAATAGGTTATAAAAATGAAAATTAAAAGAGTAATAAAGAATTTAAAATAATTTAAAAAATTTCTCTGGAGCTTTTGAGGGCAGTGTGGGGTCAGTTCAGTTTCACATAGTCCCTTTTTCAAGCTTGTACTTGTTCTCAAGGTCTATAGGTCCATTGCAATGTAGTCAGTGCTAAGCTAACTACAGGGTTTTAATCTGTTGCACCTGTCACTTCCAAAGCAGTTCCCTCGTTTATTTTGGTTTCCTCTGTTTGCAAGTCTCTTCAGTGTCTAATTTCCACCCTGTTACAAGGGGGAGAAGGTGGTCACTTATTTAAGCTAACTTGTTCAGTTATGCTGTGGGGAGGAAGGAACACTGCAAACAAATATCACTGGCATGTGTGGGGAGGGCTCACAGTGTCTGGGCCACACTGGGTTTGCCCCAGCTCATGGCGCATGTGCTTTTCATGGTCTACACTGCTCAGGCTCCAGGTTGCTCTGCAGGGGATCTATCTAAAACCAGCCCTGGGTTGTGTGCACATCCCAGGTCTAAGTTGCTCAGGTTCAGGTTCTCAGGTACTCCACAAAGGCACAGACTTGGCTGGGCATGTGCTTTGTGCCTTTCCCAGGTCTAAGCAGCTCAGGCAACCAGGTGCTTGGCAAGTGCACTCTCCCAGTTATGCAGTCAGTCTTATCACCTCTGCAGTCCCAGCCCCTCAGTTTCCTGGGTGCGCAGAAAGAGCACTGTCTCAGGTGTGCTGTGTGTCTCCTCTAGGGAGCTGATCTCTTACTGAGATGCTCCTGGTGGATGTCAACTATCCAGGATCCCAGGAAGAATTGGTTAGCAACTGGGAGCCTACTCACAGTTTGGTGGAGGATGCCCTCTCTGGGGCTGAGATTGCCCCTCACCTTCTGGCTCTTTCTGTCACCTGTCTGCCTCTCTGCCTCTGATGGGGGAAGACACCAGTCTGCAGCTGGCTAGCTCTCCCCGTATTTGCACAGTCCTTTGTTCTGTGAGCAGGTCAGGCTGTGCCTTAGAGCTTTTCAAGAAAAAAGTTCTCTCTCTCTCTCTCTCCCTTTTTTCTTTCTCTGGTTGTCCCACAGTTTGGTTGCTATCTTAAGTTAGCTCCCTCAAATTGTTCTCTGGGCATTCAGGCCCAGTCCTTACCCTAAGCATGCAGCCCTCACCTACCTGTTCAGCCCCTGCGTGCATTCGACAGATGCCAGCATCGGGGCTACTTCTGTGCAGGGAGTTGTATTTAGGCACATAAATTGTGGGATTTATGTTTGTTTTTTCCTCCTTGTTTTGTTGCCTTCTTAGATTCCAAATCTTCCCATAGACCCACCGGTGAAAGGGTTTCCTGGTGTTTGGAAACTTCTCATCCTTCATGACTCCCTCCCCTGGATGGGTCTCTGTCCCTAACTCTTTTGTCTCTCTTTTTATCTTTTACATTTTGTCCTACCTCCTTTAGAAGAGAATGGGCTGGCTTTCGAAGTGCCTGGTGTCCTCTGCCAGCATTCAGAAATTGTTTTGTGGAATTTTCTCAGTGTTCAAATGATCTTTCAATGAATTTGTGGGGGAGAAAGTGGTCCTCCCGTCTTATTCCTCTGCCATCTTTGGGCCACCCAGGTTATTCACTTCTTTAAAAAGGTTTTTAAAAATCTATTTCTTATAATTTTGTAATAAGATTTCAATAAAAATAATAGTTTTCCATCTTTTGATCTAAAAATGTGTATGTGTGTGTATAGATGTAAGAATCTAAGCAATTTTAAAGTTGGTCAAAATTGAAAGATCAGATCTTATTAAATTTAAATTTGTTTTAGAATTTTATTTTAATTTCAGATGAATAATTTCATTTATTCTTTTTAGACTACTGAGAGAAAGCATCAAATTCACTACTGTCTTATAAACACTTTTTGTTCACTTTGTTATTATTAAATTTTGTTCTACAACAAACTGTTTTTTTCATTCTGCTCTTACCACTGCAAATCACACTGCTGCTGCCGCTGCTGCTGCTAAGTAGCTTCAGTTGTGTCCGACTCTATGCAACCCCAGAGATGGCAGCCCACCAGGCTCCCGCGTCCCTGGGATTCACTAGGCAAGAACACTGGAGTGGTTTGACATTTCCTTCTCCAATGCATGAAAATGAAAAGTGAAAGTGAAGTCGCTCAGTCATGTCCGACTCCTAGCGACCCCATGGACTGCAGCCTTCCAGGCTCGTCCATCCAATGGATTTGCCAGGCAAGAGTACTGGAGTGGGGTGCCTTTGCCTTCTCCAGCAAATCACACTACTGTTCATCATTAGATTTGTGACATACTGTTAACAAGGCTGTTGCCACAGAATCATAGCCCTGCCCCAACCTTGAATAGAAACCAATTACATTTGTCTAAGTTTCAGAAGGAAGCTTCAAAGAGAAGAAAAACAAGAACTAGTTGGAATCAACTAGGTTAAAGCGTCTGCCTCCAATGTGGGAAACCCAGGTTTGATCCCTGGTTTGGGAAGATTCCCTGGAGAAGGAAATGGTAACCCACTCCAGTATTCTTGCCTGGAGAATCCCATGGACGGAGGAGCCTGGTAGTCCACGGGTTCACAAAGAGTCGGACACGACTGAGTGACTTCTCTCATTCACTCAAAACCAAGATAACAGAGTATTTGACTTCCAGTAAATCTTGAACTTCGTTACCTACTCACTGTCATACATTAACATGCTAAATGACACACCCACCAGAGCTGTGACAGTTCATGATTGCCATGACAACAGCTGGACAAGCCCATAGGAGGACTGAAAAAGAGAGTTTGCATTAGCTTCAGGTTCAAACCACAGCCATGTGTTCTCTGATAACACATGAGTATTCCTCCTACTTTCCAATTTTCTCTCTTTTACCTGGACCCTCCTGTATATTTGGTGTCTTTGTCCAAACTGGATTAAGAAGTTCATTTGGGAACCAGGTTCCCACTTCTCCATTCTTTGGCCACTGAATAAAGCTTGTGCTGTTCCAGTCTGGGCATCTGTTTTGTTACAGGCTGTGCAAATTTGATTGGAAAAAGAACCTCCCTGGCAGTCACAAGGGGTCTGGTGCTCTGCCCAGACTCAGACCCAGGTGTAGATCCTGTTGACCAATTCAGTAACAATACCTTGTACCAGTCTCTTTCTCATTTATGTTTTCTAGTTGTAACTCACACATTCTGAATCTCCACTTGATTTTGCATCATCAGTGCATTGTTGTTGTTTTAGTCACTAAGTCGTGTGGACTCTTTTGCAAACCCATGGACTGTATGTAGCCCCCAGGCTCTTCTGTCTATGGGATTTCCCAGGTGAATACTGGAGAGGGTAGCCATTTCCTCTCCAGGGGATCTTCCCAGGGATTGAGCTTGTGTCTCCTGCATTGCAGGCAGATTCTTTACTGCTGAGCCACTAGGGAAGTCCATCAGTCAGTTCAGTTCGGTCACTCAGTCATGTCCGACTCTTTGCGACCCCATGAATCACAGCATGCCAGGCCTCCCTGTCCATCACCAGCTACTGGAGTTCACTCAGACTCATGTCCATCAAGTCCGTGATGCCATCCAGCCATCTCATCCTCTGTTGGCCCCTTCTTCTCCAGCCCCCAGTCCCTCCCAGCTTCAGAGTATTTTCCAATGAGTCAACTCTTCACATGAGGTGGCCAAAGTACTGGAGTTTCAGCTTCAGCATCATTTTATCCAAAGAAATCCCAGGGCTGATCTCCTTCAGAATGGACTGGTTGGATCTTGCAGTCCAAGGGACTCACAAGACTCTTCTCCAACACTACAGTTCAAAAGCATCAATTCTTCGGTGTTCAGCTTTCTTCACAGTCCAACTCTCACATCCATACATGACCACTGGAAAAACCATAGTCTTGACTAGACAGAACTTTGTTGGCAAAGTAATGTCTCTGCTTTTGAATATGCTATCTAGGTTGGTCATAACTTTTCTTCCAAGGAATGTCTTTCAGTTTCATGGCTGCAGTCACCATCTGCAGTGATTTTGGAGCCCCCCAAAATAAAGTCTGATACTGTTGCACATACCAAATCTAAATTATTTTTTTAATTATTTAAAATTTAAATTTTATTATAATTAGGATAATAATAAATATTTCCACTTTTTTACTAAGTACAATTTACTTAGGTATCACTATAACTTTTTGCATAATATGT
>SJYF01000353.1:1578456-1594026 GCA_006410515.1 Procapra przewalskii | reverse complement strand
TCATCAATTACTTTACCACAAGATTTACTATCTACATTTACACCAAGAAGCATGTAAGTCTTCAATCATTTTAAAAAGACAGAGAACTGTCTATGGTTATTTTCTCAAAATTATACTAAATAAATAATTTTATTTGATTAGATATTACTCATATGAATAAAAAAATATTCACTTTTAGGTCCCAAAGATATTTTTCTTAATCTTCTATGTAAATGGTGCTCTGCTAGGCATTGACAATGGTGGCCCAGCCATTACTGAGATGGTGTGGCAGTGTAGACTAGACGGTGATAACTGTTGTCTGCAATGGAATAATAATCACTGATCTCTTTAATTTACTATTAGTGAAGGGCTTCCTTAAGAGCTCAGTTAGTAAAGAATCCGCCTGTGATGCAAGAGTCCCTCGTTCAATTCCTGGGTCAGGAAGATCCACTGGAGAAGGGATAGGCTACCCACTTTAGTATTCTTGGGCTTCCCTTGTGGCTCAGATCAGTTCAGTTCAGTTGCTCAGTCGTGTCTGCCTCTTTGTGACCCCATAAACCGCAACACGCCAGGCCTCCCCCTCCATCACCAACTCCCAGAGTTTACCCAGACTCATGTCCATTGAGTTAGTAATGCCATCCAACCATCTCATCCTCTGTTGTCCCCTTCTCCTCCTGCCCTCAATCCTTTCCAGCATCAGGATCTTTTCAAATGGTCAGCTTTTCGCATTAGGTGGCCAAAGTATTGGAGTTTCAGCTTCAACATCAGTCCTTCCAGTGAACACCCAGGACTGATCTCCCTGTGGCTCAGCTGGTAACAAATCTGCCTGCAATGAGGGAGACCTGGGTTTGATCCCTGGTTTGGGAAGATCCCCTAGAGAAGGGAAAGGCTACCCACTCCAGTATTCTGGCCTGGGGAATTTCAAGGGCTGTACAGCATGGGGTTGCAAAGAGTCAGACATGACTAAGCGACTTACACTTTCACAAAGGATGTAAGTGGTTTTATTTGCTATGGATTTCCAAGTGTTTAGCCACATATGTTAGCATGCCTTTTTATTTCACTTTTGTATTTATTTAGCTCCAACTAAATCATTTCATTTCCCTTGAAGAAATGACTGAATAAATAACTCTGAGGGACTTCCCTAGTGGTCCAGTGGTTAAGACTCTGAGCTTTACTGCAGGAGACACAGGTTCCATTCCTGGTGGCAGAACTAAGATGCATACACCCACCTTCAGTGCTGCCAAAAAACAAACAACAACACAACTCTGGAAAAATAAGGCCCAACACAGCATTCAGAGTGTTGAGTTACACAACCAACACTCTACCCAGCATGCTAATAATGCCCATTGGTGGATATATGTATAGCAGATGTTTTAAAATTCATCTATACAAAAATCAATCAATCAAAACTCCATGTATACGGATTTAACAACTGCAAAGAAAAACAGAATCAAAAATATAAAGAAACAATGAAACAAATGCTGCGTATATCCTGTATCCCTTTTGCATTACACTTTAGAAGGGATTCAAGTAAGACCCCCTCCCCCAATCTGGTAAACCAAGGGAAGTCCCCTGCAGACAGTTCCTTCACCCAGCCTCTGCTCCTGTCTAGTGCCTCAATTAGGAATCAACTATTATCTTTCCCGGTTAGGTCATGCCCATTTGTATCAAACATGTTTTCATGTTACCAAAATAAAACTGAAAAAAGCAAAAAACAGCCAAAACAAAAACCTCTTTACTTTGATATCCCCTTCCAGCTAATTCTCCATTTTTGTGCTATCGTTCATATTGAAACTTCTCCAAAATTTTATTGATATTATCCATTTATCATTTTCCTCAATTTCTGTTCATTTCTTAAATGTGAAAATTAAGATTTGTTTCATCCATTTCTTCATACTCAGCTTGCTTTAACTCTCAGCTGTGTTTGCCAGTTTCTCACATGCTGCTTTTTGAAATGTTTTTCTTCCATATTTTATGATATCACATTCTTATTTTTCACTTATCTAACTGGCCTCTCCTTCTAAACCTCTTCTACTTTACTTCTAAGTGTTGGAGCATAAAAGGATTTAACTTGAATCCATATTCTCTTCCTGCCATTCTCTCTTTCCCCTCTTTTTTCTCTCCTTCAGTGCCATTATTTTTAAATAGTCTCTCTATGTAATAACAACTTTAGATCCCCAACCTCAATTTCTTCTCTAATCTCCAGACTTAAATAAAACTGTGTAAAGAATAATATACTCCTTGGGTATCAAATAGGTATCTATATCAATAACCAAGGCTTTGGTATGGCAGAAGGATAGACTCATATATCAATGGAACAGAATAACAAGTCTAGAAATATTGGGTTGGCCAAAAAGTTTTTTCAGGTTTGTTATATGGTATAATGGAAAAACTCAAATGAACTTTTTGGCCAAGCCAATAGAACCACACAAATATGACCATTTGATTTTGACATGACTGTAAAAAAACAATTCTTTTAAAAATTTTCATATGCAAAAAAATAAATCTCAACTTAAATCTNCACATGAAAAATTGATTCAAAGCTGACCATAGATGCAAGTGGAAAATATAAAGCTATGAAATTTGGGAAGAAATGAAAATATTTTTATATTTTCAGACAAACAGATTTTGACCTACAAAAGAAAAAATATATATAAAATAATTCATCAAAAATCAAAAGCTTTTGCTATGTGAAGTATATTTACAAAAGAATGAAGATATAAGCCACAGACTGAAAGAAGTATTTGCAAATTACCAATCATTAAGACTACAAAAAGAGCTCTCAAAACAAGAAAACAAACAGCATAATTAAAAACTGAGCAAAGGATTGAGCAGATACTTTAAGAGATTCTATGGCTGTCTAATGAATACATGAAAAGTTGTTCAACATCATTACCTGTTAATAATATGCTAATTGAAATCACTATATGANNNACTATATGATATAATTACAGCACATTAGAATGACTTAAGTAAATAATACCAAAGTTGTATGATTATATCAAATCCTGATGAGGATATAGAACAATGGAAACTCTCATGATTGCTGGTACAATACCAGCAATGATACACCTCTATAAAATAATCTAGCAGTGCTTTATAAAGTTAAAAACATCCTTACCAGATTACTATCCTTGGGCATTTAGACAAGAAATATGAAAACATATATTCACATTAAAAACCTGTTCACAAATTTCAATGGCAACTCAAACTACCCAGAACTGGATGGGCTTCCCTGGTGGCTCAGATGGTAAAGAATCTGCCTGCAATACAGGAGACCAGGGTTTGATTCCTAGGTCAGGAAGATCCCCTGGATAAGGGGGTGACTACCCACTCCACTATTCTTTCCTGGAGAATTCCATGGACAGAAGAGCCTGGTGGGCTACAGTCCATGGGGTCACCAAGAGTTGGACACAACTGAGTGGCTAACACACTGGAGACAATCCAAATGCCCTGCTGCTGCTGCTGCTGCTAAGTCGCTTCAGTCATGTCCGACTCTGTGCGACCTCACAGACGGCAGCCCATTGGGCTCCGCCATCCCTGGGATTCTCCAGGCAAGAACACTGGAGTGGGTTGCCATTTCCTTCTCCAATGCATCAATGTGAAAAGTGAAAGTGAAGTCTCTCAGAAGTGTCTGACTCAGCGACCCCATGGACTGCAGCCTACCAGGCTCCTCTATCCATGGGAGTTTCCAGGCAAGAGTACTGGAGTGGGATGCCATTGCCTTCTCCACCAAATGCCCTACAGTGGGTAAAATTAAAAAATTTTTAAAAATGTGGTAAAGTCATATGTGAAATACTATTCAGCAACAAAAAGGGACAAGCTATTAATAAATCAAACTCATTATGCTAAGTGAAAGAAGCTAGTGTTAAATGATCACCTTTATTTATAATTATATTTTATGACATTGTCAAGAAAGACAAAACTATAGTGATGGGGTTAAGGCTAAAGAAGCTGGGAAAAATGAAGCTCTAAATATATAGCATGAGGGAGTTTTGAAGGCCTATGAAGAGTTCTGTCTCCTGATTGTGGTAGTAACCAAAATCTATGGATGTGTTACAATGCACACATCTTGTATATACAGCTATATACCTGAAAAAATCTGTTTTAATGCATGATAACTTAAAAATTTCAAAAAGAAGTATCAGGCCTCATCCCTTTGGTAATACACATTTATTGAATAGACATGTTACCTGTAAAAAAAAAAAAAAACACCTCACAGAAATCTTGTAAAGTTGTAAAATAGGCCTCAAAATATCTAAAAATATATCCTAGCCAATAATAGATATCCAATTACCTAAAATTCTCATTCTAATAAACACTAGACTTATTTTGCTTCAAACCATACCTTCAATAAACCTCTTAATAATAATTTTCTGTTTCCTCAGGAACATTGAGGCAGCAACATATGAACATTTTCTCAAGTCATTTAAGCCCCTTCTGTTTTACTTTCCCTGAATTTCATATACAGAAAGACCATTTTGATATTAGCTGGCCTTGTACAAATCCTGGACAAGTTTTATTAATATAATATTTGACTGTTGATTTTTAAAAAAAAAAACTTCCTTGACAGTTTAACAAAATATAGATTCAATTACAAAGCCAATAGAAGATTCTGGGGAATTTTAAATGAGGACATGCCTGTTTCATAAAATGAGGCTGAGTCTCTGAATAATATTATTAAAGGTCAGTGCCACAGCTGTGCATTTGATGAGCAGCTGTGTGAGCTCCCAAGAACAATGAACTATCTGATTGGCACCGGACCCGGCCGTGCCAGCAGTTAGGGTGGGAGGATTTTGAACAGATTTAGAACAAGTAACTGCTGAGTCCTGCTGTGTACACCTTAACCATTGGAGAGTTTAAAGTACGTGGAATAAAGATAGTGCAATTTGATAATATAGACACCCTATGGAGAATAGAGTTGGATTGGAGAAAGAAGAACAGAGAATATTCCCTAGAGGCAACAGATACACTCTCTTCAAAAACATTAAATGAATTCAAATCTTTTAGGTTTAAGAATATCAAAGTAAAATGTTTTTTGACAGCGTTTATTGAAATGGTGGAAAAATTCACACAATCCTGCTTTCTACTGGCAAGCTGAAACTTAAATCCTAGTTATTTCAATCTAGAATTTACCTTGGATTTTTATGACTCTGGAGAAACGTGGTAAAATTTCTCCTTCCAAGAGTGTGATTGGAAAATGAACAAAAGATATGTAGTTCAAGTAAAACAAATGAATCAACAGTCTGAAAATGCATGTATGTATTTCTCATTGGTAAATAGTTCTTTACCATTGTTTTGTCATTATTTGCAAGATCACTGTGTGTATAAAGTAACTTTTAACATTGTTTTTTACATATAGAACACCAAATGTGGAAAAATGCTCAGGGTGGAGTTCTACGGTTTTTAACAAACATCAAGGCTTATTGTTTCTTCTTGCTTTAATTATAGACGGTCTTTCCTTGTTATCGTTGTTCCTCTCGATTACATCACCATCATCTTCCTGTCTTTACCTATATTTTATCCTTTACTTTATCCAAAGCAGACAGCCTTCAGACTTGAAGTTGGCTCTTCTCTGGACTCCAGCCTGACAGCCCACCCTACAGATTTTGGATGTACCAGCCTTTGTAATCACTTAAGACAATTCTTTAAAGCAAATCTCTTTACACCACACACACACACACACACACACACATCCTGTTGGTTGCATTTCTCTGGAGAATACTGACTGAGACACTTAATGACTCTGTGCAGAGATTAATAATGAATGTGGAGAAAAGATCAACCAAGCTGGTTAGCCATGCAGAACCAAGTTTGTTTTTAAAGCTGTTAATATGCTCAATGTGAATTAGTGTCTGACACCTTGAGTCTAAGCACCTACCACTAAAGTGAGACCCTTAGATGGAGTCGTCTTTGTGTAAACTTTCTTCAGTAAATGTGAATTAAAGTGAACTCAAATATATAAGTTTAGAATTCAAACAATATTAGTATTTATCTTTCAAGGTAGAGTCGCATAACTTTTATGATGATATCTCTCACACTAAAATAGTAATCCTTCCTTTTCATTGTTCCTTAAGTCTGCTACATATTAAAATTTCCTCAATCCAGTTACTAATGTTTCCTATTTAGGTAGAAACTAAATGTCTAAATCTTCCTATGGAAGAATGAAACATTAAATAGAAATATATTAAACTGTAGAAAGCAAGCACTGGAAAAAATGTTTGTTTTTTTCTTGTTTTCTGAAAACCCTTGAGGAAACAGAGAAAGGAGAGTTACACAACATACTACACATCCAACCATATTTACAAATATTTATATTTTGGACTTGTAGCCATCTGTAACTTTAAAAATTTCTCTCTCCCCTACCCTTATTTCTCATTTCACTCCCCATACGACACACACATGCAAGCACACTCACACCCTAAACCATTTTGTTGCTGCTGCTACTGCTAAGTCATTTCAGTCATGTCCAACTCTGTGCGACTCCATAGACGGCAGCCCACCAAGCTCCCCCATCCCTGGGATTCCCTTCAGGCAAGAATACTGGAATGGGTTGCTATTTCCTTCTCCAGTGCATGAAAGTGAAAAGTGGAAGTGAAGTCGATCAGTCCTATCCGACTCTTAGCGACCCCATGGAGTGAAGCCTACCAGGCTCCTCTGCCCATAGGATTTTCTAGGCAAGAGTACTGGAGTGGGGTGCCATTGCCTTCTCTGAAACCATTTCTAGGACATTTTATTTCAAGATTTCCTTCTGCAACCCATAAATCTCCTCATTTGGAAAAACAAAAGGATGTTCCTGTTAACCATAATCTCTCTCTAAGGCAAAACCTACAGTTTATGTATCTTTATAACTGGCTTTTCAGGTATAAAATAAAAGCTTTTTAATCATTTGGTGACTTTTCCTTACTTTTTTATTTGGCCTTCTCAACAGAGTAGTTCTGATGTATTTCAGCTGGCTTCTCCAAGTGTTCTTTTCATATTGACTTACTCTTTCTTGAGTCAAGTGATTTTATGCTTCAGAAATGTCTAATAATTCTCTTGTTTAGTACTCCACCATGCCCTGTAAGACATTTAACTAATGTTATAGTCATCATAAGCATATTCTTTCTACTACCTATTTTGTGGGTCTTTTAAATCTTCTTTCCTTTCCTTTACAGTTATTTGCACTCTTATTCTCTATGGAAATGTATATATGCTACATTATTAATGTCTGCCTCATGTCTTTACATGAACATGTGACCTGATGCACCGGTGCATGAGCCTTCTTTTTCAGCTTCTTAGGAAATTATCTTAAATGCTATCAGTTCCTGAACACTCTCCAATGTGAAGATTTAAAGAAAGAGTGGGCTGGCTCAGTCTGGTGTGGAATTCTCAGAGACACCAGGCATCAACATCTGTAGAAAAGACAGACTCTACACTAGGCTGTCTTCTGGGCTATATTGGATAAGAATAGGAGTCAGTTTTTAAGTACGCTGATCATCATGATAAAAGGATTGACATATTTTTATTCTTTTGAGGAGAATGACTGAGAATCCTGACCCACTTACCCCAAATGATTACGTAACATGCAGTTATTAGTGGTAATAGAAAGTGGAAATGAAGAAATTCTCAGGAAATCTCTGTACATCATTTTAAGCATAATTTAAATGTCAATGATAAGAAATATTTAATTTAGCTTTTACTAAAGCCTTTTCTTTGGAACATTAATTCTGTTTTATGTCCTCAAAAAAGAAAAGAAAAACTTCCTAGAGCAATAAGTTTGGGCCATGCTGGGTTCAACAGAGTTTAAACCAGTTTCTTTATTGTAGTACAGTTAGAAGCCTTTAATACCCTGTGTGCACTGTGAATTTCTAAAAAGGGAGATATAATATCCAGCATTCTCCAAAGTATTGGATTAAAGCACTCTTTTTTTTTTCAAGAAGATTCTTACAGATGAATTTTATAGAAGATGAATTTTAATTTTCCATACATTGGAAAATGCTGCCCAAATCAGAATTGGTAATAGATGGAAAATTTGTATGATTGCATTAAATCTTCTTTCTCTTCCTCAATAAACCCGCCAGACGGGATCGAAATTACGAAGGGCAAGTAAACTTATGGGAGAAGAAATCAAAAATCCTGGATAATTAGTCTGAAGCTGCTTCAGAGTGAACCATAATTTTAGAAAAAAATTGGCCTCCAGATTGTTCTGCAAATAGGCTATTTACAGGAAATGGAAATCAAGACTTGCCCCCACCAAACACCTTTTTAAAAGTGAACAGCTACATTTACTAAGCAATAATGCTTTCTTCTCCCTCTCCAAAGCCAAGGGTGCTCTCCACCAGCATTCAGTCGGCTGGTGGCTGGGAAAAAGTCCAACAGAACCATGGGTGTACACTTCCCCACTCAAAACGAGTGATCACATTGATTAGTCGCTGCTCTGTAGGAGCTGGGAGACAGATGCCTTGTTCTAATTACAGTTTTAGCACCTTCCACTCCACATTTCCCTGCTGCTGAGGGTTCTGTGAAGTCTCTGCAGATGCTTATCATTACCAGTTAAACTCCATTTTGAATACAAAGAAGTATTATTACCTCACAGGGAACTCAAAAATAAAAGGCTAAATTCACAGGATGCAGCCCCAGATTTCACCTGAGTAATACAAAGGAGATACTCTGTATCTGATTAATACAAAGGAATCCCTTAATGACACATAGAGATTGAAGCCTCAGTGGTCCTCTGATAGCTTCATTTATCTCATACTGTAGCATGAATCGGAGAAGGCAATGGCACCGCACTCCAGTACTCTTGCCTGGAAAAATCCCATGGAAGGAGAAGCCTGGTAGGCTGCAGTCCATGGGGTTGCTAAGAGTCGGGCACCACTGAGCGACTTCACTTTCACTTTTCACTTTCATGCACTGGAGAAGGAAATGGCAACCCACTCCAGTGTTCTTGCCGGGAGAATCCCAGGGACGGGGGAGCCTGGTGGGCTGCCGTCTATGGGGTCACACAGAGTCGGACACGACTGAAGTGACTTAGCAGCAGCAGCAGTAGCGTGAATAGAATAAGGAACCACATTCGTGCAGATGGTTCCTGGCATCTGGACTCAGAAATCAAGAGAAAGTAGCAGGTGCAATGAGAGCAGTTGTCAGGGAAGCCAAGGAAACCGGGCTATTTCCTATGGAAAGTTCACTTCACAGGTGAGCTGTCCCTGACACACCTCCTGGCACCTCAGTTCCTTTTAGGAATTCTTTCTCTTTAACCTCTTGTGATTTTTTTTCTCCCCCTTTTTCCTTCTGAATGCTCTTTATTGAGACTGGAATTCATTCCCAGGGTTTCAGCCATCAGCTCTAATTGGACAACTAGCAAAGTATATGCCTAAACCTTTGGCTTCTCTCATGAACTATTGAGTCATTTTTCATCCTAGTGGTGAACATCTTCACATGAGTATTTAACTGGTGACTCAAATCAGCACAGCAAAAAGAGAATATTTCCATTTCCACTCCTCTTAAACATGTCTTTCTTTCTTTTTTTAAGACTTTTTTTTAATGTATCTTACATGTTTGCATTGAGCTAAAGATTATAAAATAGAACATTTATTCAGTAAATGCTTATTGAGACCCAATTATGGACAATAGACACCCTAGGGGCTGGGAATATAGCAGAAAAACAATTCTAGCCCTCCTGGAGCATATATTCTTCTATACTGTGACTGAAATAAGCATGTGAGACATATACTATGTTGGAAGGCAATAAAATTATGGAAAAAAGTTAAGCAAATGAAAAACCTCTGAGGAGAACAAATGTTTGCTATGTTTTATGAATAGAAAAGAAACTGAATAGCAATAAAGCAGAATGAACTGGGAGGAGAAAAAGTACCTCAAAGACACAGTGGATCCAGATCATGGTATAAAAGTTTCCATGTTTTTCAGCCAATGAATCAGACTGTATGTTAAGGGAGGGAAGTTTTAGGGTTAGAGTTGCCTCAATACAGGTTGTCTTTTACAGTTACCTAATGTATTTTTTCAAGCCGGTTTTAGAAAAGGCAGAGGAACCAGAGATCAAATTGGCAACATTTGCTTGATCATCAAAAAAGCAAGAGAGTTCCAGAAAAACATCTACGTCTGCTTTATTGACTACACCAAAGCCTTTGACTGTGTGGATCACAATAAACTGTGGAAAATTCTGAAAGAGATGGGAATACCAGACCATCTGACCTGCCTCTTGAGAAACCTTTATGCAAGTCAGGGAGCAACAGTTAGAACTGGACGTGGACAACAGACTGGTTCCTAATAGGAAAAGAAGTATGTCAGGCTGTATATTGTCACCCTGCTTATTTAACTTCTATGCAGAGTACATCATGAGAAATGCTGGGCTGGAAGAAACACAAGCTGGAATCAAGATTGCTGGGAGAAATATCAATAACCTCAGATATGCAGATGACACCACCCTTATGACAGAAAATGAAGAGTAACTAAAAAGTCTCTTGATGAAAGTGAAAGTGGAGACTGAAAAAGTTGGCTTGAAGCTCAACATTCAGAAAATGAAGATCATGGCATCTGGTCCCATCACTTCATGGGAAATAGATGGGGAAACAGTGGAAACAGTGTCAGACTTTATTTTGGGGGGCTCCCAAATCACTGCAGATAGTGACTGCAGCCATGAAATTAAAAGACGCTTACTCCTTGGAAGAAAAGTTATGAGCAACTTAGACAGCATATTGAAAAACAGAGACATTACTTTGCCAACGAAGGTCCGTCTAGTCAAGACTATGGTTTTTCCTGTGGTCATGTATGAATGTGAGAGTTGGACTGTGAAGAAAGCTGAGTGCCGAAGAATTGATGCTTTGGAACTGTGGTTTTGGAGATGACTCTTGAGAGTCCCTTGGACTGCAAGGAGATCCAACCAGTCCATTCTGAAGGGTTCAGCCCTAGGGTTTCTTTGGAAGGAATGTTACTGAAGCTGAAACTCCAGTGCTTTGGCCACCTCATGAGAAGAGTTGACTCATTGGAAAAGACTTTGATGCTGAGAGGGACTAGGGGCAGGAAAAGAAGGGGATGACAGAGGATGAGATGGCTGGATGACATCACTGACTCGATGAAGTAGAGTCTGAGGAACTCCAGAAGTTGGTGATGGACAGGGAGTCCTGGCGTGCTGGGGTTGCAAAGAGTCGAACACGACTGAGCGACTGAACTGAACTGAACTGAACTGATCTCTTGACCCCACATGTTTATAATGTGAGGTCTCTCCCATTCTTTCCTGGCAAGGATAAGGAAATTATTTGTATTCAGCCTCAAAAACATGTTGAGTCTATTTACATGTTGCTAACTCTTTAAAACCAAGAGACTTTATGAGAGTGCACTTTAGTAGTAAGTGAAATGAAGAAAAGAGATACAAGATCTGACTAGCATTGAAACTTAGGGGATGTGGGTAGCCAGTGAGGAAAAGAAGGAGCCAGCAGATTAGTGGGAAAGAAGTATTTCAGTTAACTCTGTTTCTCCCACTATTTTTGCTAAACAAGTGAAATAAGAACTGAGTATTAATTTCCTATTGGAATATACATATATTCCAATTACATATATATATATATGTATGGTAGTCTTGATAGGAAATCGGTAATTGGTAGTCTTGATAGGAAAATTTTTAATGGAATTCTGTGGGCAAAATGAAATATTAGGGTGAGTTTAAGAGAGAACCCAAAGAGATGAATTGGAAACAACTTTTTAGTACATTGTGTAATAAAAGGGAACAGAGAAGTATACTTGTAACAGAAGAGGAAACATGGCTTAAGAAGGTGTGTGATGTTTTTATAAAGACTACAAAGTTTACAGCATGTTTTATGCAATACAGGAGTCAGCTAGAACAATTGCTGGAGATAAATCCTTGAGTAAATGCAAGGGAATGAAATCTGATAAGGTCATTAAGATAAGAATCTGAACTTTGCTAAAACCACCAACAGTTTTTCCAAGAAACAAGTGTGATTACAAGGATAAATCAGGATGGTGGACATTTTTTCTGACTGCAAACCACTGAATTTTGTAGTGTTTAAAAGTCCATTGTCCCATCATGAAACTCTTAAGTCAAGAAAAGTTTTACTTTATAAAATGACTTTCAAATTCTTCGTTAGATTTTTTTTTTCAATTGTGAAATCTTGCTTTTTCAGGGCCACAGTTACTTATCTCTCTCCATTTTCTAAGTCACTCATATGTCTCATAATTTAGTGGTTTGCTAAACAATTATCCTTCAAAAATAAAAATAACAACGTATGTGAGTTTACTTTGAGAAAAGCATGAGTCAGATATAATGAGTTTTCTCTCCCTAAGAGCCCTCACAAACATTTTGTCCCCAAGCTTTCTTCAAAGAGCCTTAATCCTCTGCTTCCAATGGACATCAATTCATAAAAGAGTCATACTTCAGCTTTAACATATGTTAGACTTATTAGAAGGCAATGACACCCCACTCCAGGACTCTTGCCTGGAAAATCCCACAGGCGGAGGAGCCTGGTGGGCTGCAGTTCATGGGGCCACTAAGAGTTGGACACGACTGAGCGACTTCACTTTCACTTTTCACTTTCATGCACTGGAAAAGGAAATGGCAATCCACTCCAGTGTTCTTGCCTGGAGAATCCCAGGGACGGGGGAGCCTGGTGGGCTGCCATTTATGGGGTCGCACAGAGTCGGACAGGACTGAAGCAACTTAGCAACAGCAGCAGCAGACTTATTATATAACTTTCAAAGGATCTACTAAAAAATATCCATATTTATCTCTCATGTAGGAGAACATTATATTATTCATGAAAAAGTGGAATTTATTAGACTACTGATTATATTTAAGTATTAGTCAATGGAGGAGTTTATAAATAGTCTCAATGCAGGAGACTTCAGAGAAACAGTTCAATCCCTGGATCTGGAAGATTCCCTGGAGGAGGGTATGGCAACCCACTCCAGTATTCTTGCCTGGAGAATCCTGTGGACACAGAAGCCTGGAGGGCTACAGTCCATGGGGTCTCAAAACGTCAGACATGACTGAGCAACTTAGCACAGCACATTAGTCAATGGAATACTGATATTTGCAATCACAGAAACCTTCTTCCATGTAATGACCAAAAAAAAAAAAAATACAGCAAATACATTTTATACCATAAAATTACTTTTTAGCAAACCCTACAATTAAAGTATTGCTTATTATTTTAAAGTGCTTATATCAGATCTTATTATTTTTTACTGTGTCTGGTATTATGGGATCACATTAAATAATCCCAGATAAGATCTGCCTTCCACAATTCCCAGTAATCTCACAGGAGTGGAAATATAAGAGAAGAACAATAACCTTAATGAATATAGTTAAAACTTTAATTGGTAAATCAATAATAAATTTATTTATTGATAAAAATTGAATAAAATTGATCAAAGCAGTATAAACAGGATTTTACCTGAGAATACAAGCTGCATGTAGGCAAGAGCTTTGATTTTTTTGTGTAACAACTCTATCCCCAATACTTAAATTAATACCTGGTTCATGTTTATAGGTCAGTATGTATTATCAAGTGCATGTTGAATAACAAATGTGTAGATAATTTTTCCTGCTTACAGTCTGTCTTTAGTTATGAAATGTATGCCAAAGGCTGAAAAACAAAGTATTGTTTCTACCTGGGGAAGCTATGTTTTCTTAACCCGCTTATCTTTATTTAGTTTGAAATTATCTTGGGCTGTTTATGTTCCAAGTCCGGTTTTCTAGACCTGTCAGGGATTTTTGGACTGCCCAACATTTTTTTTTTTAAGCAAATGTCTTTTTCATCTTAAATTTGTCAGAGACATGTTTTTTTCTTGAAACTAGGAATCCTGACAGAGAATCCTTGTGCATCTTGGAGCCCAGAGGAGGGTTCAACCCAGGAACATAACTAGACTTCACATCTCTCCTTTATTGGGACTTTCTTCCATTAGGGCAAAGGAAAGGATATGGGGAGAGAATCAGAATAAATTGTGAATTTGATGCTAATAATTCTTTTTACTTTCCTAGCAACTTTTGTTCTTCACAGAGCTCAAAATGTTTTACAAACCCAGCATTTTGTTCTGTGGCAATTATTCCCAAGGACATTACACTTGAGGAGAATATGCATTTCTGTAGAAAAATTGCCAATAAACTGTTGCATGTGAATAGAAACCAAAGAAAACCTTGCTTCTGACTCACATTTACAAGAATATTCTTTTGCTTGCTTGATGATATTAATAATCATGAGAGTGATATTATAATACTACGTGTATGCATTACAGAAGAATAACCTCTAGAAACAGTCCCTAAGTTATTTCAACTACTTGAACTTTCAATGAAGGGAATTGTTTTGATATTCTGAACTGTTAACAGTCATTGTTTCAGGTTTCTTTTTTTCTTTCAAAGTATGCAGCATCATAATACACAATGAAAATGGCTATTTCTTTATTTCTTATATGTGTCTCTATATTGCTAGAAATATGAACAATTTTTAACTAAAATGAAATACTTAAAATAATCACATACTCGTGAGCCACAGAATTTTGATTCATTTAGACAATAAGCCAGAAAATTCATTTGGCCTCCCTCTCCCACCATTGTGGTTTCCAAATCTTATCTTCAATTGTGTAATCAAATATAGTGTCTATGCATACGTGAATGTGTGCTAAATCACTTCAGTCATGTCCAACCCTTTGCAACCCTATAGACCGTAGCCCTCCAGACTCCTATGTCCATGGGATTCCCCAGGCAAGAATACTGGAGTGGGTTTCATTGCCCTCCTCCAGGGGATCTTCCTGACCCAGGGATCGAACCCACATCTCTTGCATTGGTAAGCCGGTTCTTTACCACTAGTGTCACCTGTCCCTTTGTGTCTATAATTTAACTAACAAATTATTGATTCAATGATTCCTATAGTAGGCAGCCTCTAGGAAGATTCCCAATTACTCCTTTCTCCTGGTATTCATACTCTTCTGTAGGTCCACGCCTACATTGTGCTAGGGATGGCTAGGGATGTGTGAGGGATGACCAATAACATGTTTGTAATGTAATAAATATTTCACTTCTGGAATTAGGTTATAAAAGACTACAGCTTCCAACTCAGATCCTCTTTCTCTTTCTCTCTCATTGTGAAAAGCCCACGTGTTGAGGGACTGCTGGCTCTGGACAACAAGTAGCCCAAAACTGAGAAAGAAAGGTCTGTCAATAAACACATGAGCTTGTAGAACCTTGATCTGACCACAGTTTCAGCTGACAGCTTGACTGACTGCAACCTTGTAAGCCAGCACCATGCTAAGCTGCTCATGGATTCCTGGCCTTCAGAAGTTGTGAAAATAATATATATTTTTGTTTTAAGCTGATAAATTTCAAAGTAATTTGCTACACAACTATGCAGAGCTAATACCATTTTCATGGTGCAAATCTGATAGAAAAACATTGTTGTAAAAACAAAAATGTCTAGACATACATTTGGTTTGTCCATGAGACATCAGATGGGAGATGCCTCATTGGTTATCATCCATAGTTAGTGCCTCCATTTTGAATTTCATTTACAATTCACATTTAGCTTTGGATAACATTAAGAAAAATTAGATGAAAGCAATTTTGAACATTATTTAAACCCC
>SJYF01000353.1:1550851-1561899 GCA_006410515.1 Procapra przewalskii | reverse complement strand
ACACCACAGTTCAAAAGCATCAATTCTTCGGCACTCAGCCTTCTTCACAGTCCAACTCTCACATCCATACATGACTACTGGAAAAACCACAGCCTTGACTAGACAAGTAATATCTCTGCTTTTGAATATGCTATTTAGGTTGGTCATAACTTTTCTTCCAAGGAGTAAGCGTCTTTTAATTTCATGGCTGCAGTCAACATCTGCAGTGATTTTGGAGCCCCCCAAAATAAAGTCTGACACTGTTTCCACTGTTTCCCCATCTATTTGCCATGAAGTGATAGGACCAGATGCCATGATCTTCATTTTCTGAATGTTGAGCTTTAAGCTAACTTTTTCACTTTCCTCTTTCACTTTCATCAAGAGGCTTTTTAGTTCCTCTTTACTTTCTGCCATAAGGGTGGTGTCATCTGCATATCTGAGATTACTGATATTTCTCCCGGAAATCTTGATTCCAGCTTGAGTTTCTTAGGGTGGTGTCATCTGCATATCTGAGATTATTGATATTTCTCCCAGCAATCTTGATTCCAGCTTGTATTTCTTCCAGTCCAGCGTTTCTCGTGTTGTACTCTGCATATAAGTTAAATAAGCAGGGTGACAATATACAGCCTTGACATACTTCTTTTCTCTCAATTTTTGGTAGAATTCAGCTGTGAAGCCGTCTGGACCTGGGCTTTTATTTGCTGGAAAATTTCTGATTACAGTTTCAGTTTCCATGCTTGTGATGGGTCTGTTAAGATTTTCTATTTCTTCTTGGTTCAGTTTTGGAAAGTTGTACTTTTCTAAGAATTTGTCCATTTCTTCCAAGTTTTCCATTTTATTGTTATATAATTGCTGATAGAATCTCTTATGATCCTTTGTATTTCTGTGTTATCTGTTGTGATCTCTCCATTTTCATTTCTAATTTTATAGATTTGATTTTTCTCCCTTTGTTTCTTGATGGGTCTGGCTAATGGCTTGTCAATTTTATTTATCCTCTCAAAGAACCAGCTTTTGGCTTTGTTGATTTTTACTATGGTCTTTTTGTTTCTTTTGCATTTATTTCTGCCCTAAATTTTACGATTTTGTCCCTTCTACTAAACATGGGGTTCTTCACTTCTTCCTTTTCTAGTTGCTTTAGGTGTAGAGTTAAGTTATTTATTTGACTTTTTTCTTGTTTTTGTAGTATGTCTGTATTACTATGAACCTTCCGCCTTAGCACTGCTTTTATAGTGTCCCACAGGTTTGGGGTTGTTGTGTTTTCATTTTCATTTGTTTCTATGCATATTTTGATTTCTTTTTTGATTTCTTCTGTGATTTGTTGGTTATTCAGCAGCGTGTTGTTCAGCCTCCATATGTTGAAATTTGTGATAGTTTTTCTCCTGTAATTGAGATCTAATTTGTTTTGAGTTTACCAAGGCTAGATTTATGGCCCAGGATGTAGTCTATCCTGGAGAAGGTTCCATGTGCGCTTGAGAAAAAGGTGAAATTCATTGTTTTGGAGTGAAATGTCCTATAGATATCAATTAGGTCTAACTGGTCTATTGTATCATTTAAAGTTTGTGTTCCCTTGTTAATTTCCTGGTTAGTTGATCTATCCATAAGTGTGAGTGGGGTATTAAAGTCTCCCACTATTATTGTGTTATTGTTAATTTCCCCTTTCATACTTGTTAGAATTTGTTACATAATGCAGTGTTCTTATGTTGGGTGCATATATATTTATAATCGTTATATCTTCTTCTTGGGTTGATCCTTTGATCATTATGTAGTATCCTTCATTGTCTTTTTTCACAACTTTGTTTTAAAGTCTATTTTATCTGATATGAGTATTGCTACTCCTGCTCTTTTTTGGTCTTTACTTGCGTGGAATATCTTTTACCAGCCCTTCACTTTCAGTCTGAATGTGCTCCTTGTTTTGTGGTGGGTCTCTTGTAGACAACATATATAGGGGTCTTGTTTTTGTATCCATTATGTTTAAGATAACTATTGATAAGTGTGATCCTGTTGCCATTTACTTTATTGTTTTGGGTTTGAGTTTATACACCCGTTTTGTGTTTCCTGTCTAGGGAAGATCCTTTAGCATTTGTTGGAGAGCTGGTTTGGTGGTGCTGAATTCTCTCAGCTATTGCTTGTCTGTAAAGATTTTGATTTCTCCTTCATATTTGAATGAGATCCTTGGTGGGTACAGTAATCCAGGCTGTAGGTTATTTTCTTTCATCACTTTAAGTTTGTCTTGCCATTCCCTCCTGGCCTGAAGAGTTTCTATTGAAAGATCAGCTGTTATCCTTATGGGAATTCCCTTGTGTTTTATTTTTTTTCCCTTGCTGCTTTTAATATTTGTTCTTTGTGTAATATGTATCTTGGGGTGTTTAGCCTTGGATTTATCTTACTTGGGACTCTCTGGGTTTCTTGGACTTGGGTGATTATTTTCTTCCCCATTTTAGGGAAGTTTTCAACTATTATCTCAAGTATTTTCTCATGGTTTTTCTTTTTGTCTTCTCCTTCTGGGACTCTTATGATTCGAATGTTGGGGCATTTAATATTGTCCCAGAGGTCTCTGAGTTTGTCCTCATTTCTTTTAACTTGTTTTTCTTTTTCCCTCTCTGATTCATTTATTTCTACCATTCTATCTTCTATCTCACTAATCCCATCTTCTGCCTCCATTATTCTACTATTTGTTCCCTCCAGAGTGTTTTTTATACCATTTATTGCATTATTAATTATATATTGACTCTTTTTATATTTCTTCTAGGTCCTTGTTAAACCTTTCTTGAATCTTCTCAATCCTTGTCTCCAGGCTATTTATCTGTGATTCCATTTTGTTTTCAAGATTTTTGGTCATTTTCACTATCATTATTCGGAATTCTTTACTGGGAGAATTTCATGGACAGAGGAGCCTGGCAGATTATAGTCCATGATGCCACAGAGTCAGAAATGACTTAGAGACTAATACTTTCACATGACAGCTGTACTAAAATAAGTGAAAATTATCAGCATTCCAGAGCTTGAAGTGAAAATTATTCAAAAATTACAGAATTAAACACCTCAGACTGTTATTTTTGAAGACATGCCTTGACAACACATAAAATATTGCATAGTCAACTAATCTTTTAAAAAATATTCTTTAATGTGTTCTTATGGCCATCAAATATAGTCTACTGGACAAGTCACAATTAAGTGCTTGATTTTCAAATAAAAAGAAAACTCCCCAGCAATAGCCTGTTATTCTACAAAAAATTTAAAATTAAGAATTTCTAACTCATTACACTAGATTCATAAGAGGGAAAATAGAAGCAAAATCATGAAGTAATATTTTGAGAGATATAGCTTTTGCTCATTTGTGAATTCTCCAAGCCAGGCTTCAGAAATACATGAACCATGAAATTCCAGATGTTCAAGATGGTTTTAGAAAAGGCAGAGGAACCAGAGATCAAATTGCCAACATCCACTGTATTTCTGCTTTATTGGCTATGCCAAAGCCTTTGACTGCATGGATCACAATAAACTGTGGAAATTCTGAAAGAGATGGGAATACCAGACCACCCGACCTGCCTCTTGAGAAACCTATATGCAGGTCAGGAAGCAACAGTTAGATCTGGACGTGGAACAGACTGGTTCCAAACAGGAAAAGGAATACATCAATGCTGTATATTGTCACCATGCTTATTTAACTTCTATGCAGAGTACATCATGAGAAACACTGGGCTGGAAGAAGCACAAGCTTGAATCAAGATTGCCAGGAGAAACATCAATAACCTCATATATGCAGATGACACCACCCTTATGGCAGAAAGTGAAGAGGAACTAGAAAACCTCTTGATGAAAGTGAAAGAGGAGACTGAAAAAGTTGGCTTAAAGCTCAACATTCAGAAAACGAAGATCATGGTATCTGGTCCCATCACTTCATGGCAAATAAATAGGGAAACAGTGGAAACAGTGTCAGACTGTATTTTTCTGGGCTCCAAAATCACTGCAGATGGTGATTACAGCCATGAAACTAAAAGACGCTTACTCCTTGGAAGGAAAGTTATGACCAACCTAGATAGCATATTAAAAAGCAGAGATATTACTTTGCCAACAAAGGTCCGCCTAGTCAAGGCTGTGGTTTTTCCAGTAGTCATGTATGAATGTGAGTTGGACTGTGAAGAAAGCTGAGTGATGAAGAACTGATGCTTTTGAACTGTGGTGCTGGAGAAGTCTCTTGAGAGACCCTTGGACTGCAAGGAGATCCAACCAGTCCATTCTAAAGGAGATCAGTCCTGGGTGTTCATTGGAAGGACTGATGCTGAGACTGAAACTCCAATGCTTTGGCCACCTCATGTGAAGAGTTGACTCATTGGAAAAGACTTTGCTGCTGGGAGGGATTGGGGACAGGAGGAGAAGGTGACGACAGAGGATGAGCTGGCTGGATAGCATCACCAACTCGATGCAGATGAGTTTGGGTGAACTCTGGGACTTGGTTATGGACAGGGATGCCTGGTGTACTGTGTGATTCATGGGGTCACAAAGAGTCAGACAAGAGTCGGACACGACTGAGCAACTGAACGGAACTGAACTGAAAGCTTCCTTACTGTATTTGTGCCCTGCTGTCCAGATTCAATAATCTTTCCCAGTCTAAATGATAGTTAGTGAAGTGAAGTCGCTCAGTCGTGTCCGACTCTATGCTAGCCTATGGATTGTAGCCTACGATGCTTCTCTGTCCATGGGATTTTCCAGGCAAGAACACTGTAGTGGGTTGCCACCTCCTTCTCCAGGGGATCTTTCCAATCCTGAGATCGATCCAAGGTCTCCCGCATTGCAGGCAGGTGCTTTACCCTCTAAATCACCAGGGAAGCCCTAAAGATAGTTTAAAAGATAGTTATTTGAGTCCAATTAATACCCATACTACCTTTAAAACCTCCAGGCTAATCATGATTTTACTACTATTTTGTACAACTGTAAGAAAGTAAAAGAGAAATTTTCTTGTGAACAAGTAGGAAAGCAGTAAAATAACTGATGAAATAATAATTTGAAAAAAAAGTAAAAATAAAACCATGAAAATCAGAGGTAGCATATAGAACTGAAAGGTGTATATTTGTACACCACATCAAGTCAATTTCTCAAGGCTTTAAAATGAAAATTGTAATAGGAAAGAAAATGCAGCAAATTAGGTATTCTAAATAATTACTAAAGCTTTCAAAAGAATAACACTGGGAGAAACTTTAAAATATAGCCGTCAAGTCATATACGGCCAAGTCGTGGCAATTCCCCTTTTAAGAGAGAAAAAATAAAGAGAAAAAAAAATCAGGTGGGAAAAGTAAAGGCTTGAAAGACAGCTTTTACCTACAGATCTAGAAATGGCACTGAAGTGGAGTCAAATGCTTAGCAATTCTGTTCATACTTGACTCCACTCCAGTGTAGAACATTAGGAGAATGCAGAACAATGGGCACAATGAATATTATGCTTAATGGCAGGGCATGCATAGCAGCCAAGCCTAGTTGTTGAGTGCTGTGTGCCATTCACAGTTGCAGTCTGGAAAAAAAAAAAGAAAGAAAGAAAAAACTGTGAGGCTCATCAACTTAAAGGAATGCAGAGAATTTAGACAGAGTTCAGAGTAGAATGACAATAATGGAGACCTCTACGGAAACATTAAACAGAGTCATTAGCTGGAGAAATCTGAGAAGCTGCATATTTATCGATCTTTAAACAAATTATGGCTTATCCTTCAAAGGAAAGTAGTTCATACTTTTTGCTCCATTGGGCATCACAAAAAGGAAATGAATTTAAACTGCACTAGGAGATATTTAAGTTAGACATAAAGAGATATTTCCAGGTAGAGAGCAAAAGAGTGGTTTAAAAATTAACTTTCTCCGGAGGTCATTAAATGTATGCCATCTTAATTGGGTTAAGTTTAATGCTCTCTCTAATTTTCTATCACGTGTTTCCTTCAGTTCTGTCATATTACAGCCCTTGTTATTCTGGCATTATAACAAATTATTTTTTTATTATCTTGTCATCTATTCCTTTGACTGAATGGTTTTCACTCTCTCCTTTTGGTAGGAAAAAATATACACAGAATAAAGCCAAAATGGCTTGTATCAGTCCAGTGTCTTTGTCTTTGTTTTTTTGCAGCAGAGATATTTTAGAGAATATTCTTATCTCCACACTGACTTCACTTTTAGAAAAGATTAGGACAGCTTGGCTGCTTCTAGGAAGACAGAAATCTGGGAGAAAATGAAATAATATTCCAATGATTCGTTCAGCTGGTTTCATGTAGAGTTTTGAAACATTCCTTTGCCTCTGATGGGTGGTGTAGGGAGCAGGCTCGAGGGGAGGCTCACTGCACTGTGTGCCCTCCTCAAGACCAGTGTGCCTTTGGCTTCCCATCCACAGGACACCATTCCTAATAAGAAAGAAACCAAGCTGTCTGAGCAGAGTTGAAATAGTTATCTTCAGACTTAAACAATTTAATACTGTTTTTCAGGAGATGAAGAGAGTCAAAAGAAAAAGTATTGTTTTAAATTTAAAAATTTAAAACTTCATTTGTAAGAACTTTTGACCTAGTCTTGAAAGTACTGAATCCAACTA
This sequence comes from Procapra przewalskii, assembly GCA_006410515.1. Classification (NCBI taxonomy): domain Eukaryota; kingdom Metazoa; phylum Chordata; class Mammalia; order Artiodactyla; family Bovidae; genus Procapra; species Procapra przewalskii. The sequence goes on along the minus strand of SJYF01000353.1, from coordinate 1,555,355 downwards.
GATAATTCAGGGAGAAATTAAAAAACCTTCTACTACGCAAACAATCCACTGAACTCTGCCTCTCCTGCCACTTACAGTTTCAATGTTCTAAATCAAACTTTGCTTTTACTTATTTAAACCTCAGGAAAGTTTCTAGAGGAAAAATTTTAAATACAAAATATGCATCAAATTGTTGTTCCTACTTGATTTAAACATTTAAATCTGACTCGTTTGTCAAGTTTGCAGTTATTAGAAAGATTAGGGTGTTAAATTATAAAAACTTACAGATGCATGGTTTCCCTCACAGCTCAGTTGATAAAGGGCTTCCCTTGTAGCTCAGTCAGGAAAAAAGTTTGCCTGCAATGCAGGAGACGGAGGTTCAATTTCTGGGTCAGGAAGATCCCCTGGAGAAGGAAATGGCAACCCACTTTAGTATTCTTGCCTGGAGAATCCCTTGATCGGAGGAGCCTGGCAGGCTACAGTCTATGGGGTCACAAGAGTCAGACAGGATTGAGTGACTAAATATAGGCACATTTACAGATGCATTGTCTTAATGTGACAGTCACTAGCAACATGGGCTTCTCTGGTCGTTTGGCTGGTAAAGAATCTGCCTGCAATGTGGGAGACCTGAGCTCAATCCCTGGGTTGGGAAGATCCCCTGGAGAAGGGAAAAGGCTACCCACTCCAGTATTCTGGCCTAGAGAATTCAATGGACTGTAGAGTCCACGAGATCGCAAAGAGGTGGACACTACTGAGAGATTTTCACTTCACTTCAGCTACATATAGTTACTTAAATTTAAATTAAAGTTAAATAAAATTTGAAATCTACTTGGTCACACTAGCCACATTTCATGTACTCCATACATATCCACATGGGGCTAGTGGCTACCGTATTGTATAGATATAGTACATTTTCATCATCTAGTAAATTTCTATTGGACAGTGTTGACCTAGGTAAATGAAGACATAAATGTTATGTAAATATTTGTGACATATGAAATATTCCATGTTTAACTTTATTTTATTCCCTTTATTATAATCCAATTCTCTGCAATATTGTTTCAGCACAATGTTAAATGATTTGAATCCATATTAACTAAGTTCTACTCTGGTCTCTGTAATTGACTGAGCCACCTTGGACAAGTCACTTAATCAATTCATCTACTCACTTTTTTCAACAAGTGTTTCCTGAGCATCTGCTATGGTTAAAGTACTGTGCTTAGCACTGGAGTGAAGGCAATGACCTAAACAATGTCCCTGTACTCATGAAACTTATATTCTAGAGAGAGAAGAAAACAGTAGTAAAAAAAATTATAATATAATACCACAAAGTCTTAATTGCTATAACAAATATTGCACCTTACTAAGTGAATCAGATGGTCCTTTTCATGGAAATGACATTGGGGAGATGAAGCTGTGTTCATGGAACCTCTCAGACTCACCTGTCTGGATCGTTCAGACACTAGTTTCTCTCCAGCTATTATTCTGTAAGCTAACTTCATGTGGATTCTGACCAACTTCAAGCAGATAAAACACTGCCCCAGAACCACTCTAGACAGTGGCTTCTCTGTTGATGGTGAAGCATGAAATACTGCCTGAATTGCTTGGTACCCATTCACAAGCGATCTGGAAATGCAGAGGAGCCAATGCCTCAGGATGCATATTTTGATTAATGGGAGATGGGAGCTGAAGGATACATTTTTCTCACTTTTTCATCCCAGAAGAAAATCCTCAGACACAGTCTTTTCTGCTCTCAGAAGCACCATGAGATGAAGATGTTAGCTGCACTTGATACCAAGCAGTGGTTGACTTTTTAGTTTTCCTCTCTTTATTCCCTTCCCTTTAATCTTTCTTTCTTTCAGCCCTGCCTCCCTGGGACTGCACTCCCAAATTATATAATAACACATAAGGCTTTTCTGTGTGAGAAATCCAGTAAAAATTACTAGAGAAAGAGCCTTGCATGCAGAGGGAACTGTTCAAGTCCTTGAATCAGGAGCAGGCTTGGATTATTGAGATGCAGCTAAGTTCTTAAGTCTTGGCTTTCAGGTCTATGAAATGCAATGATTGAATAATTTATCAATTTTTATAAAAATCTGAGGCTGTTATATGTAATATTTGCACATATGTACCCTGTGTATTTATAAAATCATTGCACTGTTTACTATCTTTTTCATTTCTGCTGTTTTTTTCTACTTTCACAACTTTGAGAGGGCATTTTGGGGAGTATCAATGGAGCTTTTATACATAATGGTTGCTTAAAAAGTCTTGACTAAGTGGTTTTCTGCTCTTGTGCAACTACATTTGAAAGCTGAATGAGATTTTTTTTCTCCTTCTCTGACCTAATAGGCCAGGGTTTTCTAAACCTTCATGGGCACGTGTAGCACCCAGAAAAATTCCTGAATATTTCCCCCACTTCTAACCAAGATATTGTTTCAAGTGATCTGAGAGGAAGCCACCATCTGTATTTTAACTGGCCTCCTAGACCATTTTGAGAAGGTTCTCTGATGACTACACTCTTCAATAACATTATATCAACAACAAATGATTAGCAACATGAAATTTTGGGACATCAGTGGTTTTAAATACTTCATTATATGCAGTCTCTTTCCATAAAGGGTTTATCCTTCTGTGGTACAGGCAGGTATAACAGAAATAGCTATAAACTTACCATTTAAATCATAACTTATAAATAAAAACAATTCACACAACTTATAGAAAAGCAAACCTCAATTGGTGTGTTAACAGTGAAAACATTTTAGCTATTAATTGCATCATCTGCCTATACTAAAGTTATCCTGGGTATTATTTTCAATAATTTTTCATCATGATACATCATAAATCCATTGAAATGATGATTTTAAAAGATGGATGATGGTAGACTAAATACTCTAGGACCATTATTCTAGTAAAGTTTGGCACTCAATCTACTTAAAACATACAAAATTTCTTATATGAAGTTTGAGGCACTAAATGTTAGCAGAGGTTTGTTGTCTGAAAATTGTTACTGAAGTACCTGTAAGTATTATTAAATACTCAAATACAAGGGATATTCTGGGTATGATATTATCACATCACTTTCTTTTGCAAAATCCTTCGAGATTTTTTTACAGCTTGCTTGCAGACTTAAGTCCATTTTCCTCAGCTCTTCATTGTCAGTGTTCTCTGACCTGTTGCTGATTTAGTCTCTTGATTTTGTCTCCTGAACTCTCCATGGCACCACTCATGCACTCTACACTATTTTCAATAAGATTGTCTTTCCCACAGGATGTCCCTGGAAACACTAATTTCAAGAGACTAATAGGTGTTATATTTTAATAAAAAAAAGTCTCCAAGATCAAATATATTTGAAAAATGATATGATAAGCAAAGTTAATCAGACTTTTTTTCTCTAATTCTCAAACCCTTTAGGATACTAGTGTGAATTAAGAATAGCCGGGAAGTGGATATAGAGTGAAATATTCCCAAATGAATCTTTTCACAAACCTTTTTTTTAAATGATGTACCTGTTGAGAACAATCTTCTGAAGGAGATACTTTAAGAAAAAATAAGATGGTGGGACAAGCACCAGACTTGGACTCTTAGGACCTTGGGGTCAAATATCCAAAGTCAAATATCCACCAGTGGTTCAACCCTGGACCAGTCTAAAGACACATTTCTTGACTGAAAAATTCAGCTATATTTAATTTAGAAGGTGATTGTAATAATGTAATAAGGAAATATATTAAACAGCAACGTTGACTTTTCTCATGTGAGGTCAGTAAAGATTAATTTTGTTTTCTCAGCTCAATACAGTTTCCTAAAATATATGTAACTCTTTGTTTTTGAAGATAATAGAAATGGGCTAACATTTACACGTGTTTCCTCATGCAATTTTTGGCCTCTCTTCCTGTTTTTATTCTCCCATTCTTAAAATTCACCTTCTTTATAAGTTTTAATCTTTCCATTAAAACTAGGATCTCCCATTCATATTCCATAAATCCCTATTCTTCTATTAAATTGTAATTTCTGTGTGTACAGACATCAAATATTGAGTGCTTAGCATAACAATAGTTTAATAAAGATAAATGCAGAAATGACACTGTTTTATTTTCTAGGAAAGCCACAAGTAGCAGACTCTTTCTTCTTAATGACATAGCAATGAGATTTAAATAAAAGTGATTGTTGATATCAACAAGCTGCTTGCTGATTCCTGACATATTTTTTAATGAATTTTTCTTTTTCTTTTGCTTTTAGTGTTTATTGGATGATTTAAAAAATTTGGCTTATGATGTCTCTTGTATAATCCTTTCATCATTATTGGCCCAATATTTTTCTCCAAAATTTTTGTAATTTTTTTTCCTTTGGGGTCTCAAAAAATACCTACATTCTATACTTCTCTGATTTTAAAATGAAATGTATTTGACTGCATTCAAAGGCTATGAATTATCTTATAATATAATATTAATATTCCTCTTCTGGTTTGCACTTAAATCTCAGTGTTAAGAAGTCACATGACAGATTGCATGAAAACATATGGCTTAGTCAA
>SJYF01000353.1:1510683-1523050 GCA_006410515.1 Procapra przewalskii | reverse complement strand
GGGAATAATGATTTGGGACATTATCTACTGATCTGAGATAGGCTATAAACTAAGGGAAAAAGTGTTAAGGTACTGAGTTAGATTTGAAAATGACACTCTACTTCATTATCAAATCAAAATATTATATATTTTGATATCATACATATATGAACTATATATCCTTAATTACAATATATATGCATATAACTATATACACAAATATGTATTCATTCATCCATTTATATGGGCTTTGCTGGTGGCTCAGAGGTTAAAGCGGCTGCCTCTAATGCGGGAGACGTGGGTTCAATCCCTGGGTCGGGAAGATCCCCTGGAGAAGGAAATGGCAACCCACTCCAGTGTTCTTGCCTGGAGAATCTCATGGACGGAAGAGCCTGGTAGGCTACAGTCCACGAGGTCGCAAAGAGGTGGACGTGACTGAGCGACTTCACCTTCACCTTTATCCGTTTATACACTTATTCTTCCCAAGGCCATTACAGTTAAATTATACATTATATCTCCCTTAAATTTCAAAAGAACCCTAGGAGATAGGTATTATTATTACCTAAATTTTACAAATGAGGAAACAATCTATAGTCACAAGGTTAGTAAGTCAGCTATATTAGAAGCTTAATGCATATTTGGTAAACATGCTCATGTGGAAATTCAATACTTAATGATAGATAGTCAGGTAATGTACAACAGTTCATCTGCTCCTGGAGTATAAGCCTTTCTCCTGTTTTAGAATACTCTGTGCCAAAAGTCTTATGAAAACTGAGCAAGAATCCAGACATTGTTTCACTTCTCATATAGGAGTAGACAGTACCTTAGTTTACAAAAATGAATATTAAAGTATAGATTCAACAGTAGAACACCAGAATTGGTAAACTTTCTGAATTAGAATCCATGCTAATGAGGCCTAGAATTTGTCTATCTTCTAAAAAGTTTCCTAAGTAACTCATATTAATTTCAAGTATGAATTACAAATCTAGAAACCACGGGGTCTTACTACTCATGGTTGAGATTTAAAGAGTGTGGGTCTTACTAGCTCTTCATTAAAAGGGCAAAGAGGCTGCATGGACAGAGAAGGTCATGTTCCTAGATATAGTTTCCATTCTCTGAGGCTAAGAGGCAAGCCATATGGGAGAATATAGTGACTTAAATCCCAGCTCTGATACCAGACAGAACTATGTTGAGTCTTTGCTGTACCACAGCTAGTTTGTTAGTGGGGCAAGCTGCTTGATGCTTTAAAAGTCATATGCCTTTTCCATAAAATAAGAATAACAACATTCCTTGTCTCATGGTGGATGCTGACAGTGTTGTGGTTATTAAACAAAAATAATATATTCCTTACTGCATGACACAAGTTCTGATACCTAAAAACCATACCACATATCTTACCATTATTGAAACATCAGAAAGTATTCAGTTCTTTCACTTAGTTGTGTCCAACTTTTTGTGACCCCATGGACTGCAGGACGTCAGGCTTCACTTTCCATCACCAACTCCCAGAGCTTACTCAAACTCATGTCCATCAAGTCTGTGATGCCATTTGACCATTTCATCCTCTGTCATCCCCTTCTCCTCCTGCCTTCAATTTTTCCCAGCATCAGGGTCTTTTCCAATATGTCAGTTCTTCTCATCAGGTGGCCAAAGTATTGGGAGTTTCAGCTTCAGCATCAGTCCTTCCAATTAATATTCTGGACTGATTTCCTTTAGGATGGACTGGTTGGATCTCCTTGCAGTCCAAGGGACAGACTCTCAAGGGTCTTCTCTAACACCACAGTTCAAAAGCTTCAATTCTTTAGCACTCAGCTTTCTTTACAGTCCAGCTCTCACATCCATACATGCTGCTGCTGCTAAGTCGCTTCAGTCGTGTCCGACTCTGTGTGACCCCATAGACGGCAGCCCACCAGGCTCCCCCGTCCCTGGGATTCTCCAGTCAAGAACACTGGAGTGGGTTGCCATTTCCTTCTCCAATGCATGAAAGGGAAAAGTGAAAGGGAAGTCACTCAGTCGTGTCCGACTCTTCGCGACCCCATGGACTGCAGCCCACCAGGCTCCTTCGTCCATGGGATTTTCCAGGCAAGAGTACTGGAGTGGGTTGTCATTGCCTTCTCCGTCCATACATGACCACTGGAAAAGCCATAGCTTTGACAAGACGGACCTTTGTTGGCAAAGTAACACCTCTGCTTTTTAATATGCTGTCTAGCTTGGTCATGGCTTTGCTTCCAAGGAGCAAGCATCTTTTAATTTCATAGATTCAGTCACCATCTACAGTGATTTTGGAGGCCCCAAAATAAAGTCTTTTACTGTTTCCATTATTTCCCCATCAATTTGCCATGAAGAGATGGGATGGGGTGGAATGATCTTAGTTTTCTCACTGTTGAGTTTTAAGCCAACTTTTTCACTCTTTTTCACTTTCATCAAGAAAATCGTTAGTTCTTCTTCACTATCTTCATAAAGGTGGTATCATCTGCATATCTGAGGTTATTGATATTTCTCCCAGCAATCTTAATTCCAGCTTGTGCTTCATCTAGCCTGGCGATTCACATGATGTACCCTGCATAGAAGTTAAATAAACAGGGTAACAATATGCAGCCTTGACGTACTCCTTCCCAATTAGGAACCAGTTTGCTATTCCATGTCCAGTTCTAACTGTTGCTTCTTGACCTTTACACAGATTTCTCAGGAGGCAAGTCAGGTGGTCTGGTATTCTCATCTCCTGAAGAATTTTCCCAGTTTATTGTGATCCACACAAAGGCTTTGACGTAGTCAATAAAGCAGATGTTTTTCTGGAACTCTCTGGCTTTTTCGATGATCCACAGAAGTTGACAATTTGATCTCCAGTTCCTCTGCCTTTTCTAAATCTAGTTGAATATCGGGAAGTTCAGAGTTCATGTACTGTTGAAGCCTGGCTTAGAGAATTTTGAACATTACTTTGCTAGTGTGTGAGATGAGTGTAATTGTGCAGTAGTTTGAGCATTCTTTGGCATTGCCTTTCTTTGGGATGGGAATGAAAACTGACCTTTTTCAGTCCTGTGGCCACTGCTGAGTTTTCCAAATTTGCTGGTATATTGAGTACAGCACTTTCATGGCATCATCTTTTAGGATTTGAAATAGCTCAACTGGAATTCCATCACGTCCACTAGCTTTGTTTGTAGTAATGCATCTGAAAGCCGACTTGACTTCACATTCTAGGATGTCAGGCTCTAGATGAGTGATCACACTATCGTGGTTATCTGGGTAATAAAGTTCTTTTCTGTATAGTTCTTTTGTGTATTATTGCCACCTATTCTTAATATCTTCTGCTTCTATTAGGTCCATACCATTTCTGTCCTTTATTGTGCCCATCTTTGAATGAAATGTTCCCTTGGTATGTCTAATTTTCTTGAAGAGATCTCTAGTCTTTCCCATTCTATTGTTTTCCTCTATTTCTTTGCATTGATCATTGAGGAAGGCTTTCTTATCTCTCCTTGCTATTCTTTGGAACTCTGCATTCAAATGGGTATATCGTTCCATTTCTCCTTTGCCTTTTGAGACTGCATCCAAGTACTGTGTTTCAGACTCTTTTGCTGACTATGATGGATACTCCATTTCTTCTAAGGGATTCTTGCCCACAGTAGTAGATATAATGGTCATCTGAGTTAAATTCACCCATTCCAGTCCATTTTAGTTCACTGATTTTGTGTTCGATGTTCACTCTTGCCATCTCCTGTTTGACAACTTCCAATTTGCCTTGATTCGTGGACCTAACATTCCAGCTTCTTATGCAATATTGTTCTTGCAGCATCGAACTTTACTTCCATCACCAGTCACACCCACAAGTGGGTGTTGTTTTTGCTTTGGCTCCATCTCTTCATTCTTTCTGGAGTTATTTCTCCACTGATCTCCAGTAGCATATTGGGCACCTACTGGGGATTTCCTCTTTCAGTATCCTATCTTTTTGCTTTTTCATGTGGCTCATGGGGTTCTCAAGGCAAGAATACTGAAGTGGCTTGCCATTTATTTCTCCAGTGGACCACATTTTGTCAGAACTCTCCACCATGATTCATCTATTCATCCAGAAAGTATTAGAGAGCAAAATAGAGTCTGTCTGATCTTTGACTGTCAGTGTGCCTTTATTTCCCCAGATTTATTTATCCTAAATTGTCTTGTTCTGTAATAACTTCCCCCCCCCCCATTAAAGCTCTGAGTTGTCTCACACTTCTTAATGATGTCTTTTCCATGTGGGGAAAAATACTTTAAAAGTTTTCTGGGAAAATATTTTCTGTGCTACTTTCCTAAAAATATAACAACTTAATTTTACCCACTCAGAGTTGATTCTAGAGTATGTATGCCACAAATAAACTGATTTAGCTCAGAAGTATTGAAAGAAAATATTGTGTAGAATTTTAAAATTAGAAGTATTACAAATGCATGATATGCTGGATTTCATTACTAGTAATCATATAATATACTATACCAAGTACAATTCATAGACCTAGTTTCAAATTCAGTTCTAATAAGTAAATGTATTTGATCCTTTTGGAAGCAAAATTGAAGCACTAATCCAATCACTAATCCAATCTTCACTGCCATAAAAATTAAGGCCAGTCTACTTCCTTGGTACTAATGATAAGGCTAAATAGTGTATACATTTTTATTTACATATTCAATAATATGATGCTCTGTTCACTGAATGATGTTCTTCTGCCACTTGGTGGTGCTTGCCAGTTTCAGAATTTGTTTCTTGGTGGCACTGCAGCACTAAGTAGAAAGTAAGCTGAACAAAATCACAGCATTCCTACTGGAAAGGCTTTGCTTCAAACTGTTTAATAATTTAAAGAACCTCTGTGGAAGCAACTGCATTTGTTAACCAGTCACAACCAGTAATTTACTCCTTTGGAGTTTTAAGTTACTTTGGGCAAAATGTCTTAGGAAGAGTACATACTATTAGAGAGCATGCCAAAAATTTACTTAGCAGAGAATTCAATAACAGTTTTACTCGACTAAGAGGTTCTGTAAAATCCTACCTCTATAGCCAAGCACTCATACCCTAGCAGGTCCTGTTTCATTATCATAATTCCTGAGTAAACACTTTGAAGGACTTTGCCTTCAGTTTCAAGCATGACTTATTTTCATAAGCCTGATTAGTTACCACACCAGCCTTGCTATGGGAAATGACATTTCCTCACTTTGAACTGGGGAGTTGTTCAATCTTAATCTACATTAGGCGTGTATCTCTGTTGCCCTCTCTGCCGAAAGAGTGCAGGGAAAGGACATCTCCGATTCCTTGTTTTTGCAATGTTGTCTGGCAGTTCTATCTAATAGGTATTCTGTTTCCTTAAAGAATTTAGCTGCAGTCTACAAGCCGATTTTCTGATGCCTCCAACGTCTGGTCAAATTGATTTGTTTTAATGGAGTCTTAGTAAGGAGTGCGATGCCACCAACTAGAATGCTGGGATCTGCTGCTTAATTACCAGGAGCTGACACACAGATTCAGAAATCTTTGGAGGTGGACGGGGGATGGGAAGAAGGATCTCGGGGCGGAGGCGGAGATGTAAGATAAAGGGATGGGTTTCACACAGGATAAAGGGGAAAAAAAAGATTTCTTTGAGGCACTGAGGTGATGCACGATCACTTCTCTCAAAGGAGAAGTTAAAAAGCATGGAAGTGGGAGGAGGTGGAAGGTTAAAGTACTTAAAAGGATAGCTCGGGTACAATTTGTTTTTCGGGTGGTACCGCAAAGGATAGATAGTCCCTGTTTTCAAAGTGTATCGGTGTCTCATTTAACTGATTGAGAATGGACACTAATTGTCTGCGAGGCGCTCTCACGCAATGTTCCTCTAAATTCAGGGGACATAGGAGAGACAGAAAGGTGAGGTTTAAAAGAAAAATAAAGTAGGCGATGAGGGTTCTTGAAAGAAAGATAGAGAAGGAAAAACATAAAAGAAGCGAGAGGAAGGGAGGAAGGCAGGGAAGAAGAAAAAGGAAGAAAGGAAGGAGCGGAGGAAGGGAAAGAGAAAGGAGGATAAGGGAAGAGAATAGGAAAAAAAAAATCCTGACTCACAGAACAATCATACGGAATAGAAACACTGAATGATCACACAGAAAACTCATTGAAATCACTGTGCAACGACGACCCGGGTCACGAGAGGAAAATGCTCCTCTGCATCCTTGTCCCAGGAAACTCCGGGTCCCGTTCGTTACTAGGGACCAAAATGCCATTAGGCTAAAGAGTGTTGTCTAACTGCGTGAAGAATGCAGCCGACGAACTGCGGGTCTCACCACGCCGTTTGCTGGCGCTAGTTGGGGCCGGAGAATGAAAGGCGCAGAACCAGAGACTCGCCGAATGAGACCTCCTTGCCACCTCCAGGTCACTGGAGAGCCGGTAGAGACCCGCGTAAAGCTCCGAGGACCACTACCCGCGCCGCCGAAGGGAGCCGCTCTTCTCAGACGCCGCAACCCGCGGATGCTCCTGGCAGTCCGCCGTGGCTGATGCAGAGAGCAGCTTTTCCTTCCTCCCTCTGACCGCTTGTCCCAACCCATCCTGACCTCCGAAACACATTTGCCCGCACCTCCCAGGCAGCCACACAGGCTACCGGCTGGAGAAGATGTGTGGTGGGGAGAGGGCTTTCAAATCTCCAGCTCCTCGGGTAGACTCGGGGTTTCAGGGGGCCAGGGAAGGCAGTAGAGAGAGAGAGAAGCGAGCTGGGAGAACCTGGCTGGCTGGTTGAGGCAGCTTGGCGAACAGCCTTAGGTTCGCAGGCTTCTGTGGGAACGGCTGCTGCTTCCAGGCCAGCCTGAGCTGTTCTCACACCACCGCCTCTCACCCTCTCCTGCTTCCTGCTACTCCCTAGAGAAACGTCCGTGGGCTCTCCGCGGCGATATTCCCAGCCTGTATCCCGTCACAGCCAGGAGGCGCGCTCCTGCACGCTGGAGCGCCGGGCGCCAGCAGGACGCCCTCTCCTCGGTGCCCGCTTTCCCCTCTCCTGTCTGCTGCAACCGCTCCTCAGCCATCTCCACCCTCCAGCTCCAGCTCCGACAGACGCCACCCAGCCGCGGCGGGCGCTAGAAGCCGGGGGTCACGCACGGAAGAGGGGCGCTAGATCTGACCCAGCGCTCGGTAGGGGGCGTCCTGGGGCAGAGAGTGAAACAGCAGGTGGTATTTAAAGGTGAGGGAGTCTCCTGCCCTGCAGCCAGCAATTCTCACTCGAGCCATCCCCGCCTTGCCCCACTCGGGCCAGCGCCTGGTGAGCTAGCCCATCTGTGGCATCCGCCGTCGTCTCCTCCTAGCACCTCCTCGCCGACCCCTCCCTCCCGGGACCTGCATCCCGCTCAGCCAATCAACGCCCGACTGCCAGTTCCCACGTGATCCCGGGCGGGCTAAGGACCTGCTGCTTCCCAAACGCCAGAGGGATGCGGGCAGCAGAGCGCGAGAGGCGGCTGCTAGGCTGCGGGGCGCTTTGACTCTCCCTCCACCCAGCCTCTTTGGGCTCCTCTCATCTGCTCTCTGGACTTCGGTCTCCTCTTGCTGTCTGGCTTGCCAGAGTCCTCTGCTTATGGCAGCAGCTTCCCGCGTCCCCGGCGCAGCTTTTCCGTGGACGACCCTCTCGCTCCCGGGGCTGAGCCGGGTCACTGGATGTTGCTGAAACTCTGGAGATCATGCGCGGGTTTGGCTACTGCTTCCCCATCAGGTGCCACTGCCACCGCCGCCGCCTTTGCTGCCGCCGTCCGCGGGATGCTCAGTAGCCCGCTGCCTGACCCCCGCGATCTTGTGTTCTCCCGAAGCCGTTTGCTGCTGCAGAGTTGCGCGAACTAGTCATGGTGCTGTGGGAGTCCCCGCGGCAGTGCAGCAGCTGGACACTTTGTGAGGGCTTTTGCTGGCTGCTGCTGCTGCCGGTGATGCTGCTCATCGTAGCCCGCCCGGTGAAGCTCGCAGCTTTCCCTACCTCCTTAAGTGACTGCCAAACGCCCACCGGCTGGAACTGCTCTGGTAAGTCCGAAACCCCAGCCCTCGACCTCTTAGCCCCGCAGAGGAAACGCGCTGTTTCCAGCGCAGAGCAACCTACCCAAGTGCTTCTCCCCAGCTCCTCCGCTCCAACGCTCCCAAACCGTTGAGACCAGCGACCTCCACCCAGAGAACTGTTCCAGGCCGCTAAGGAAAGGGGAGGGGGTCCTGAGGGGGCGGTGCACAGAAAGTGCAGGTAAAGGAACCTTGCACTTAAATTGGAGCTGTGGAGATTTTAAGAAATAGTAAACGAGGAGGTTTTGTGGATTCATTGAAAAAAGGACCAGTCCTTGAAGAAACACTAAATCAGAACCTTTTCTATCATTAAAGAAAGAAGTCTAGCTGAAACCAGAGAGAAATAACTTTAGGAGATAGAACGAGCGAGAAAGCAATAAATCAAACGGTGACTGCAGGGGAAACATTGATTACTAGCAAAAGTACCATGAGAGTTCACTTGTCTGGCATTCAAGACAGGGTCACACAAATTCTAAAGGAGCTTGGGTTTCCAAGACATTCAGTTTCTCTCTCAGCCCCTCTACCCCCCTCCCCCACTCGCATATATAGCTCCTTCTCTACTGGGCTGCAAAAGACGTTCTTTTTGCATCACCGAGATTCCTCCCTCTTGCCTCTCCTATCTCCTAAATGGTCGAAGGAAGTTGAGACAAGAATCTTTCGTCCGTCTCCCAGGCTGGGGTGGGTATGACCAAGGCCCCACAGGCTCACGCATAGGCGGGCGGAGGGCGGAACCGACCCGAGTGGGCGCCGGCTCCTCCATTTCTGGGCAGGCTTCCTTGGAGTGCGTCAGGAGCTCTTCTTGCTGCTTGGGTCTCTTCAGAGTCTGAATGCGAGAATTTGGCAAGCTTGGTTCTGCTAAAGTCTCCTAATTAAATAGGAGCCGAGGATAGGAGTTGCTGCACTGTTCGAGTAGCTTCGCCTTTCAGCATGACAGCCCATAACTACCGGCGCGATTGTGGTGTTTGGGGCATTTTAAACTCCATTAGCATGCCTGGATATTGTCCCCTAGGTCTGGTCTGTTCTAGTTTTAGCCAGTGTGTATGTAATTTTTCATCTCCTGTATATATAATTCTGCCGAAGTTGAATCTAGCTCTGAATAAAGTGGCTTTTAGGGGTGTGTGCGAGCTGAAGTGTATGTAACTTTGGAGAAGAGAGAATGACCAACTGTAACTCATAGGATAAAAGAATATGCCATGCTGGGTAGTGACTGATGTAAATTCCATGAAGAAAATTATTATACATCATGTGGCTTGTGCTTTTTAAAGACGAGTTGAAATTTGTAACCCTGTTAGATGTGGGTCAATATATTGCCTTTGTTCTGTTTCGGGGAATTTCTAAATTTGGCATTTTCACAAAGCTAAACATGTTTTCTTTAACTTACTCATGGCTCATGCATGCATCTATGTTATTTTGGAAAGACTAAGTCCCACTTTGCAGGTACCTAATCACTTTTAGGTGCTTTACCATAGGAATATTAAGTAACCTGCCAAATCAATTATTTGAAATGTTAATAGATTCGTAACCCAACATGACCAGTTTGTTTCATCCCTAGCTATGGTACTGTTTTAAGAAATAACTAACAAATATGAAATTGGGGATAACAGTTAAGAAATTCCTTATTACCAGATACCTAACAGGGATTTGCAGAAACTAAAGAAAATAAACTGGTTTTCCAGGCAGAATAGCAAGAACCTGTATCCCCTGTACCCCTGTTAACTTGGAGGTGATCAATCTTCGTTTGAGTCAGACAGACCATCAGAAAAAACACTGTGCCTGTTTATCTTTATTATTGGAGCTTTGTTTCCTCTTTGTCTGGAGAAATTCCAAATAAGGAGTTGTTGCAGATCTTAAAGCAAAAGAATGATTAAAAATGGAGGAATAATGAAAGGACATTCTGAGACCATCACCAACTCTTTTCTGAAATGTGAAGTTTGAGGGTCATAAACTATATTCTACTTAATGAGAAAAAATAATAAAGCTATGAAGCAATGTTAAATATTCACTTACCACTGCCAGTACTAACCCAAACTAAATAAAATAGCATCATCATCAAAAAAAAAAAAAAGAATATTCAAAGACAACTGACTAGAAAAGAATTATGAAAGAGAAACTAGTATTAATCACTTAACTAGAATTTTTTTTTTAGGTTATCAGTAAAGAATGACCTTGCAGTACAGCTGTGGTTGTTGGAATTAAATTTTAAGGCAATTCTTTTAAAGCTTCAAGATATTTCTTTTGTTGTTGTTCAAGTCTGTAATATTTAATGACTGGCATGTTCTCTTTAAATTTGAGGTTATGATGACAGAGAAAATGATCTCTTCCTCTGTGACACTAACACCTGTAAATTTGATGGTGAATGTTTAAGAATTGGAGACACTGTGACATGCGTCTGTCAGTTCAAGGTAAGAAATCTCATATTTGCATCTTCTAATTTACTAATGAGACTGCAAAGCAGAGATCTTCTTTTATAGCCCATCATTTGGCAGTTTATAGCTATGCAAGCTAAGAGGAAAACTGGCATCAAACAAAAGTATGGCAAGAGAGCCGATTGATGTCAAAAAGACACAGCTTTTTGGAGAAATGTATGTGCCATAGTTATAAATACCACTGGAGGTAGAAAACTTCAGGTTGTTCTTTCGGTGTATCAGCAGAAAAGTAGGTTTCTGTGTCCCTTCTAACATACATACTATAAGTCAACATAAAAGCCAAAATTGTTGTTGGAGAAGTATGGTTTTATACTTTTGTTCTGTTGATTGAGGCTATCTTCTTTGGATCATATTGCTCTGTTTTAATGATATTGGGTTTTATTAGTTTGGCAATCTAGTTGAGTTTTTAAATGAACTCCTTATCAATGTGACTTCAAAACTACTGCGCTAGATTGGAAATCATGACACTTATTAGTACTTGTCAACTTTTCATGGATACCACATTCAATTACAATTCCTAGGAATCCAAAAGAATGCAAATAGACAAAAGTCATTTCATAAACCTGAGGAAAATGTGCTTTGCCTAATGTTAAAAACATAAATAAAAATTAAAAGAAAGATTGCCCAGTGATGTTATCAAAACTGGATTATTAGTATTTTTTTAAAGATAGAGTTTAATCTCATTATTATAGTTATGATCTAACAAATGCTTTCTACCATGTGAATGTTAAAAGTTTTCTCTTTCGATACATTTTTTATAATTCAAGTTTATAGATGGTTACTGATATCTTAAAGTGTTATTGAATTACTTTTTAAAATACACATGAAATCTAAGGTAAGTTTCAAACAGAAAATGTTCCATTAAAGAAACTATATACTGGGGGTAGGGAGAACTTTTCCAAGGTTGTAAGCAAATTATGAAAAACAATTCAGAAAGGATATAAAACAAATCAAATATTAGAACTCAAATTCAAGTCTAAAATTTGTTATAGTTCAGTGATCACTCACTATCCACTCAGTATCCATAGGTCACTCAGTATCCACCACCACAAGTACCAAAATCCAAGGATCCTCATAAAAGTATATAAAAGTATGTAGAATTTATATATAACCTATGCACATCCTCATGTACACTCTGTCATCTCTAGATTATTTATTATATAATGTATAGGCAATGTAAACATTGTAAATACAAAGTAAATACAAATTAGTTGCTGGTAAGTGGCATATTCAAGTTTTGCTGTTTAGAACTCTCTGGAACCTTTTTCTCAAATATTTTCACTCTGAGGTTGGTTGAATCTGTGGATGTAGAAGCCTCAGATTTGGAGGGCCAACTGTATATAATATTTAGAATTGTTGATGAAATTTAAATATTTTAGATTAATGTCATCTCCCAGTGATAGAGAGAAGGGAATTCACATTTAAATATGGTTTGAATGGCTTATAAATGAGCTAAAAACTTCTCGGACATTATTTTTTTCTTTCTAAGAAAATTAATAAACAACTGATACTTGTACAGTGCACCACCACCCAGTAGGTACTCATTGCTGTACCAATACTATAGTCTTTAAGCCATATTAGAGTATTGGAAACATTCATGCATATTTAATATTCATGCAATACCAATTTCTAAGGTCTCCAGCCATACTGAACAATTTAATTATGTTCTCTCAGTGAACTACTTGGAGAGATGGAGCATAAGAACCTTGCAAGTCATACTTTCCCCAAGCATTAACTGAGGGGAAAATAAGTTGGATAAGTTATTAATGAAAAGCCCACAGGATTTTTTCAATTTTTTCTTTTTAGTTTGTAATTCCCAGAAATATATCTTACTTTCATAACCAAGGGTAGACATAAAATGTGAACCCATGAACGATATAAAATCAACCAAGAAGAATGTTCCTCAAATGGAAAGCTATAAGTAGAACAAGATTTCACCAAGAGGCAAAAAAAAAAA
>SJYF01000353.1:1463186-1480110 GCA_006410515.1 Procapra przewalskii | reverse complement strand
GCTCCGGCTGCTATGTGGAGAAAGAATTATAGATGAAACAAGAGAGGAAGCAAAAAAATCAGCAAAAATGATTATTGTAGTAGAAAAGGTAAATATGATCCAAAGCTAACTGGGGTGCTGACAAAAAAGAGAGTGAGAAGGTGACAGATATGCTGATATCCCAGGTCTACTCAAATGACTTTTCATTCCTTTCCATATTGGCATCAGTATGAACAAAAATTTTATATGCCAACACAAAGAAAGATCTAGGAAGGAGAAGAAAAAAAGATTAAAATCCTATCACCTCACTGCGTGCTCTTAAAATTCTCCATACACATTTGGCATGAGTGAATATATAGGTTTACTTCTAAGACATGAAAATGTTTCATAAAAGACATCATTTAAAAAAAACCAAAGCTCATGCATTCAGCCTATTGTATTCATCTAAGGCAATTTTCTCAGACTTCAAGAGGGAAAACAGATTGATGTACTTAGGGGATTTTCAACCAGTGGCTTTTCAGTAAAGCCTGCATCTATTGATGTTTTTGTTTTTTATTTACCATTTTAAATTTATACCACTTAAGCATCATCACTAGTATGGCAGTAAAAGGTAAAATATAAAAATAGACAGCTCTATAATTTAGCCTTTAAATGGCTTTATGCATTTACATTCTATGTAGGATATGTAACAGATTGTGATAACAGAATCAGGTATAATCAAGTTGCAGCCTTATATATATAGCAAATATCACGAAACAGCTCTCTTCTGCTGACTCAAAGAGTGAGTTCTACTTCTTTCATTATATTTTTTCTATAACAGCTTATCACTAGAAACACCTTTATGGCAATTCTCCTGCTTTGTCAGTGTGAATGTCCCCACCATAGCACTTTCCCCATATTTGCCATTGATTCTTGCACTGGGTTTTTTTCTCTGCAGACAACTAATTTGAGTGGCTTTAAATCTAAAATATAACTTCCACGTTCAGTTTCTCAGTTCACATAGCAATATGGAGAAGTCATTTTCAAATGCAGAAAACCCTTGGCCCTCAGACTGATTTTATTCAGCTTCCATGGTGTTATGCTTTTATTTCTCTAAAGCCTGTAGCCTTTCACATGTGCTGTTGGAGGGAAAAATTTTATTGTTGGTATATAGCACCTCTACAATTAACTTCTGCTTGTCTTTACATCTAAATGTAAATGAGGAGACCAGAGCATACTGAGAGTGACAGCCCTTTTAGTTCACTTACCTGTTCACTTACCTGTCAATTATTTGTGAACATGCATATTTCTTTCACAGAGATTATTTGACAGTGGGTAGTTTTCTTGTTTTGCTTGAATTGGTGTGTGTGTGTGTGTGTGTGTGTGTGTGTGTGTGTATTTGGACTTGTTTAGCTTTTCTTCCCGATCAAGCCTAAACTGCAATTCCTGCAGAACCCACAGAAGGGATTCCTTACTGGATTCATGAAGTGGGAACAGTCTTGTACCAGTAGAGGGAGCTCATATCCTGCCTATTTTGTGGGTTGTAGAGGAGTTATCTTGTAGGTTTGTGTAGTTAGGGTGGAGCTGTTTTAACTCTAAAACCAATGGAGATTTCCTGTTGTAATAGAAGTTATTTTCTCCAATGGAAAAGTAAAAATGTGCTTAAGTTGTAAATCTCAACTAGAATGAGAATTTTAGATGATTTTGGTTAATGAATCTGCATGCTCTGGTTGAATTTTTCAGAGAGCTGGAATTTGGAAGCTTTAAAACATGTTTAATTTTTTTTTTTTTTGGTATATATTAATATTGGGCTTCCCTGATGGCTCATTGGTAAAGAATCCACCTGCAATGCAGAAGACAGGACCCAGGTTCAATCTCTAGGTGGAGAAGATCCCCTGGAGGAGGGCAATGGCAACCCACTCCAGTATTCTTGCCAGAAAAATCCCACAAACAGAGGAGCTTGGCAGGCTATGGTCCAGTGGGTCACAGAGTCAGACACTGAGTGACACGACTGAAAACATATATTACTTTCCTCCATAAATAAGAGATGCACCCCTGATTTTAAGGATTTTTGTTTGTCTGGTTATGAGTCTTCAGTTCAGTCCAGTCCCTCAGTCGTGTCTGAAGTTCTGCGATCCCATGGACTATAGGACGCCAGGTTTCCCTGTTCATCACCAACTCCTGGAGCTTACTCAAATTCAGGGTATATCGAGTTGATGATGCCACCCAACTATCTCATTTTCTGTCATCCTGTTCTCCTCCTGCCTTCAATTTTTCCCAGTGTCAGGGTCTTTTTAAATGAGTCAGTTCTTCCCATCAGGTAGCCAAAGTATTGGAGTTTCAGCTTCAGCATCAGTCCTTCCAATGAATATTCAGAACTGATTTCCTTTAGGATGGACTAGTTGGATCTCCTTGCAGTCCAAGGGACTCTCAAGAATCTTCTCCAATACTATGGTTCAGAAGCATCAATTCTTCACCACTTAGCTTTCTTTGTAGTCCAACTCTCACATCCATACATGACTACTGGAAAAAACATAGTTTTGACTAGATGGACCTTTGTTGGCACGTAATATCTCTGTTTTGTAATATGCTGTCTATCTTGGTCATTGCTTTTCTTCCAAGGAGCAAGTATCTTTTAATTTCATGACTGTAGTCACCATCTACAGTGATTTTGGAGCCCTGACAAATAAAGTCTCTCACTGTTTGCATTGTTTCCCCATCTATTTCCCATGAAGTGATTGGACCAGATGCCATGATCTTAGTTTTCTGAATGTTGAGCTTTAAGCCAACTTTTGCACTCTCCTCTTTCACTTTCATCAAGAGGCTCTTTATTCCTTCTTTGCTTTCTGCCATAAGCTGGTGTCATCTGCATATCTGAGGTTATTGATATTTCTCCCAGCAGTCTTGATTTCAGCTTGTGCTTCATCCAGCCTGGCATTTTGCATGATGTATTCTGCATACAAGTTAAATAAGTAGGGTGACAATATACAGCCTTGACATACTCCTTTCCCGATTTGGAACCAGTCTGTTGTCCCATGTCCAGTTCTAACTGTTGCTTCTTGACTTGGGTACATATTTCTCAGGAGGCAGGTAAGGTGGTCTGGTATTCCCATCTCTTGAAGAATTTTCCACAGTTTGTTATGATCCACACAGTCAAAGGCTTTAGCATAGTCAATAAAGCAGAACTTTAGAACTCTCTTGCTCTTTTGATGATCCAATGGATGTTGATAATTTGCTTATGAGTGTAGGTAAATGTAAATATGGCAGGTGTAGATGTAAGTGGCAGTGAAGATGGGGTTGAAAGAACACTGCTTGACCTCTTAATTTTGTTTTTCTCAAGTATCTCTTAAGCAGCTTACTTTGGGGCTATTTGCCTTTCTCACTAAATTAGTGTTAAACATCTTCTGATGGGCACCAGGAACCTGATTAGCTAATTTTCACCAAAATCAATAAGGAATCATGGCCTGAAGCATTCTTTTCCTACTCCTGATTATTCTGTGAGGTTGTTTTGACTGTGCTTTGTCAGCACCCTTCAAAATACTCTCTTAATTTTGGAATCTATGGACATCAAGTGCCTCATCATGCTGAATGGGCCTTTCCCTTCCCCCTGCATTTAATGTGTTCACAGGAAATGCTCACTTTTTTATACTTTATCAAGCACCTATTTAAAGCCAGGCACTGAGCAAAAGACCAGAGATTAAATATAAAAGATGAACTAGACTGGTTTTTGCTCACACCACTCATGGCCTAGGCACTGCCACTTAGTGTGTTGGGGAGTGTGGCTCCAAAGACTGTTTTCCTCATCAGAAGAGAAGGGCACACTTAGACTCAGCTGATAAAGAAACTGCCTGCAATACAGGAGACCTGGGTTCGATCTCTTGGTTGGGAAGATCCCCTGGAAAAAGAAACAGCTACCCATTCCAATATTCTGGCCTGGAGCATTCCATGGACTGTATAGTCCACGGGGTCGGATTGTATAGTCCATGGGGTCGGACTGTGTAGTCCTTGGGGTCGCAAAGTGTTGGACACGACTGAGTGACTTTCATGTTCGTATCTCCAAACTGGCCTGAATATTTGACTTTCAAACCATTCCTGACTCAAGCCAGTTGACTAATTGCTTACATTATGCATCACAAATTTGAAAGTCTTTGAATTTGAAAGTACACAATGCTGCATTTGGATGGACTTTATGTAACTACTTCTGTCGTACAATTTTCATCCAAATGAATGTGCGATTTCACAGGTTGAGTCTGTGTGGAAACACTGGTGTGGAAGTGGCAGAGTGGGAGGGAGGAGCAGAGACAAATGCGAGGGGGATGGGAATGGAAGCCTGTAAAATGTTACTGGGCATTTCCTCTGTTTCCTAGGGCTGAGCTCCACAATTGTCTAGCAATTTTCTAGCCATAAAATAACTGTCCTATGGTTGATAAGCCTTTTGCACGACAGAGTGATGACCCTAGGCTGGATTCTCAGATTTAAATAGCTTTTTGGTTCCCACAAGGCAAAGTTCTTTTCTTCTCTCTCTTCAAAATAGACTTTCATCTGCTGTCAGCACTGCCACTGCTTATTGCTCCCACTGCAGTGCTTAATTACCAGGGCATCAGTGCTGCCACAGTGGCCTCTCTCCCTGTTCTTTCCTCATTTCTTTTTCCATATATCTTATTTTTCCTGATTTGGACCTACCTGAAGAAGCTGTTCTGAAAACATTATCAGTCCTGGGACTTCCGTGGCAATCCAGTGATTAAGACTCTGCACTCCTAGCAGGGGACCCAAGTTCGATCCCTGGTCTCAGAACTAGATCCCCCATGCCACTATGAGCAGGGAAGATCCTGTGTGCCACAACTAAGACCCAGTGCAGCCAAATAAATAAATAAAAACATTGAAAAAAAATTATCAGTGCTGCATGGGCAGACTGACCATGGCCTTGCACGTAGGCTGCTTATATTGTGGAATGCATGTAACTTCAACTTCAGAGCCCCTCACTTCTTGCACAGTCCCCTTCCAGGCCTCCATATATAATGAGCATTTTCAGTGTTTAATTTTTTTTTCAAAGAAGTGAAAAGTGAAAGTCACTCAGTTGTGTTCAACTCCTTGGGATCCCATGGACTGTAGCCTGCCAGGCTCCTCTGTCCATGGAATTCTCTAAGCAACAGTACCAGAGTGGGTTGCCATGCCTTCCTCCAGAAGATCTTCCCAACCCAGGGATCAAACCCAGGTGTCCCGCATTGTAAGTGGATTCTTTATACAAAATTGTATAAACTCAGGCTCTACAGAAACTTGGGTCTGTCTCTGCCCATGAGCTTTAATAAATAGGTCATTGGCTTACTTTTCAATTGTTTTGTCATTTGTTGTCATTTTGTGGCTCTATAGGTAGATTGTTGCGTTGCTGGTTCTTTCCTTAGTGAATAATTTTAGATTTTTTGTTTGTTTCACCAAGCAGCTTCTCAGTTCAGAGTTGTGGAAGAAAGTAGTTTTTCTACTAGAGTTTAATGAATTTTTCAACAATTCTGATAAAAATATGCTATCTTAAATTTCTATCTCTAGATATTATATGAGAGCATATTCAACAAATTGCACAGCATTTGAGCCAAACCAAATAGTGACAAACACCATTAATATGACTCACTCAGAGACTCATATTTCAGGCTCATTAGTGACTTTGAAACTAGGCTCCTGCCAAAGCTTCTGGATATTTTCTCATCTCCACTCTCCTTGACCCTCCACGTATACACACATACTTGCTCTACTTCAGGGGTTTAAGGCTCTCAGAATTTTAAAAGGCAGTCCAACAAGGTGTCCCTTGCTAAACCAGAAATGTCACAGTGGAAAATATCCTTGGAATACTGATATTCCATAAAGTCTATCTATAAAACAAAGACTGGAGTGTGTTGCTATTCCCTTCTCCAGGGGATCTTCCCAACCCAAGGACTGAACCTGGGCCTCCTGCCTTGCAGGCAGATTCTTTACCATCTGAGTCACCAGAGAAGCCCAGAAGATTTTTGTAAGGCATTGCTAAAGAAATGGTGGCCCCTGTACTTCTCACTGGCCCTGTTACTTTACATCATCAGCTCCAATCTCAGACAAAATTTCAAGTCCTTGGTCTTCACTTCTAGGCCTCCAAAAAACTGATATAGCAAATGACTTCCATTCATTAACTCAACATTTTATGTATCAGGCACTTGTTCTGAGGATATAGAAGTGAATAAAACAGGCAATAATGTTAACATGGCAGTGAAGTTTAGTGGAACAGGGCAGTGAGGTGAGAGAGACTGAAGGATGAGGGAAAGACTTTTTAATTATCTGAAGCAGTTCCTTGAGCAAATCTACAAACTTTCAATATTAAGTTAGAGTAGCCCATTGCTCAAAGAGTCTACTATGACTGTTCTTTGCATTACCAAATTTTATTAGATGTTGAGGCTATATAAAGGTTGGGCTTCCCAGGTGGAGCTAATGGTAAAGAACCTGTCTGCCAATGCAGGAGACATAAGAGACATGGGTTCCATCCCTGGATCAAGATCCCCTGGAGGGAGGCATGGCAACCCACTCCAGTATTCTTGCCTGGAGAATCTCTGTGGACAACGGGCAACAGTCCATAGGATCGCAGAGAACTGGATGCAACTGAAGTGACTGAGCACAGCACAGCACAGCCATATAGAGATTAAGCTATACCATGGCAGCAAACTGAATATGATGAAGTCATTAAAAATTAAGTTTTATCTTTTCTTTTGGGTATCATGAGAGTAGCAAAATTAGCACATTCAGTTCTCAGAATCAGAGCTTCATCATGATGAGTCATGGTGAATGAAAGAGGCCATGTTTTAATGAACCAATCTGGTTACTGTAACTCATCTCCGCTCAGCAGCAGATTGCCTAAGGAATAGGAGACACTCTATATTTCAAGTGAAGAATCAGTCCCCAGTGCTATCCTTCTGTCTTTACACCCCTCTCAACACTGTCTGCTGTGTTCCATCTTGAATACACTTCTGCCTTGGGGGTTTTCCTTAACTACAAATAGTGATAGCAAAAACAATCTTGATTATTGTGGTTGCAATTCCCCATTTGGCATTTGTTAACAAATAAGAACCAAATATTTATTATTCATCTAATGCGTTTACAGCATAGTGGTGTTAGGAAAGAATCTTATAAGATAATGTCTTCTCTTTGAAGAGGAGCTTATAGTCTTTAGGAGAGTGAATGAATACACACACACACACACACACACACACACACACACACACATATGTATATATGTGCTTCCCAGGTGGTGGTGGTACTGCTGCTGCTAAGTTGCCTCAGTCGTGTCCGACTCTGTGCGACCTCATAGACGGCAGCCCACCAGGCTCCCCCATCCCTGGGGTTCTCCAGACAAGAACACTGGAGTGGGTTGCCATTTCTTTCTCCAATGCATGAAAGTGAAAAGCGAAAGTGAAGTCACTCAGTCTTGTCCACCTCTTCAAGATTCCATGGACTGCAGCCCACGAGGCTCCTCTGTCCATGGGATTTCCCAGGCAAGAGTACAGGAGTGGGGTGCCATTGCCTTCTCCCAAGGTGGTGCTCATGGTAAAGAAACTGCCCGCCAGTGCAGGAGATATAAGTATTGTGGGTTCAGTCCCTGGGTCAGGAAGATCCCTGTGGAGGAGGGCATGGCAAACCACTCCAGTAATCTTTCCTGGAGAATCCTATGGACAGAGGAGCCTCAGTGAGATCAAGAAGTGTGATATGCAGTCATTCAGAAAGGAATGATTGTTCAAATGATAGGATGACAGATAGTCAATGGGGAAAACCTCAAAAAGAGATAACACATGAGTTAAATATTAAAGAATAGTTTAGGTTTTGAATAATTTAGAATTTTTTGTCAGTTTACACTTTGCTTTCTTTTTAAATTCACAAAGTAAACATTTCCTCTTGATGCACGGATTGTCCACAATTATTTTTTATTCCTGGTTTCAGCTGACCATTTTATAAGTAGTTTTAGTTATATTTCTAACTCTAGGAGAGGATTCATACTTAGAATGCTTCATTTTGAGTTTCTTACTGATTCTGCTGCTGATGCTTCTGCTAAGTTGCTTCAGTTGTGTCCGACTCTGTGCGACCCCATAGACGGCAGCCCACCAGTCTCCTCCATCCCTGGGATTCTCTAGGCAAGAATACTGGAGTGGGTTGCCACTTCCTTCTTCAGTGCTTGAAAGTGAAAAGCAAAAGTGAAGTCGCTCAGTCGTGTCCAACTCTTCTTGACCCCATGGACTACAGCCTACCAGGCTCATCCGTCCATGGGATTTTCCAGGTAAGAGTACTGGAGTGGGGCCATTGCCTTCTCTCTTACTGATACTAGAGGTACTGAAATGTGAAGTTATACATTCAAGTATAGGGAACCATAGTGGAGGTAAACAGGAAGAAATTAGCAATTTTCAGTCTCATCACTATAACTGTAGGTAATTTTTATGACGTGATAGTCTGATATAAATGTGTTAAGGAGAAGGCAATGGCATCCCACTCCAGTACTCTTGCCTGGAAAATCCCATGGATGGAAGAGCCTGGTGGGCTACAGTCCATGGGGTTGCACAGAGTCAAACAAGACTGAGCAACTTCACTTTCACTTTTCACTTTCATGTACTGGAGAAGGAAATGGCAACCCACTCCAGTGTTCTTGCCTGGAGAATCCCAGGGACGGAAGAGCCTGGTGGGCTGCCTTCTATGGGGTCGCACAGAGTCGGACACGACTGAAGCGACTTAGCAGCAGCAGCAGCAGCAAGGTAGGTTTTGAATATATTATCTTCCACTGAGTACCATGTAGTATTATTTTGAACATAACATAATAAGCACCAACTATGTGCCATGTATATACTTTTCTGATGGCTAAAATGCTGGCTAGTATCAGAGCTGGCTAGTTTTTGCATTAAAAATGATATACCTAGATTTACAAACTTCCTGACACATGATATATTAGCTATATAATCTCTAAAACATATATCCAAACATCCCAATAAGGGTTGTCCTTCAAATTTGATCCTTCATGAAACTATAATCACACTTGAATAATATAGTGCTATCAGTCAATAGATTTTCTAAGTTTGTGCCTCCGTCTTTCTTAGAGAGCCAGTATACAACTGCACAAATTTCCTTACATTGTTCTGAAATCTAATTGATATAAAAGTGGCATTGATAACTTCTTGGCAACCCAGTGTTTAGAACTCTGTGCTTCCACTGCAGGGCACACAAGTTCTATTCCTCGTCAGGGAACTAAGTTCCCGTAAGCCTCTCCACACAGCCAAAAAGAAACAAAATTAAAAAGTGGTATTGCCCTTCTTGGTCACCTCTTCATTCATTCATGTAACAAACATTTGCATGGTCCTCCTACCCTCAGTGTTCAAGGGCCTGTGCCAGGGAGGCACAGATACTACCTCTAAGGAGCTCACCACCAGGCAAGAGTTTGGCAAACAATTAAGAAGGGAAAGGCCGTCAGAGACAGAGGAAATGGCTTGTAAATACATGGAAGTGTGGAACAGCACAGAATTTTTAGGGAACAACAGATGGTTTGGCATGACTGGAAAGTGAAATGCAGGGAGAGGAAAGATGCGCATGATGCTGAAAATGTTATTTTAAGCCAGACAATGAAAGATTTTTTTCTAAGCTTAAAAAGAGTTCTTAGTATCAAAGATTTTATCTGTCTTTTTTTGCCATAGTCTGGAAAGCTACTTTAACTTTACTAAAATTTGAATGATTCAGGACAGGAGGAAAAATGGTATGGATCATCCTACCCCACTCCAGTACTTTTGCCTGGAAAATCCCATGGACAGAGGAGCCTGGTAGGCTGCAGTCCATGGGGTCGCTAACAGTCGGACACGACTGAGTGACTTGACTTTCACTTTTTACTTTCATGCATTGGAGAAAGAAATGGCAACCCACTCCAGTGTTCTTGCTTGGAGAATCCCAGGGATGGGGGAGCCTGGTGGGCTGCCATCTATGGGGTTGCACAGAGTCGGACTTGACTGAAGTGACTTAGCAGCAGAAGCAGCAGAAGTACAATATATGGGATCAAGTGGTGTCTTCTTGTGAGCTAATTATTTCCTTCTTCAGTTCAAATATTTAAGCAAACCACAGAGGGTCCTGAAGCTCACCTTTTTGTATGTGTTTATTGTTTTGATACTTAAAATGCCTTATTCTATTTAACGCCTACAACAGCCTCATAATAGATGTTCATCTCCCCATTTTATAAATGGGGAAACTGAGGCCCAGGGGGAAAATGCCCAAGATTTCCAGGTTACTAAGAGACAGAATCACGATCCAAACGTAGATCTGTTCATCACCAAGGTTAATGGTTTATACTGTGTTAACACTTTCCCTTAGTCCCACTTCCTTCATATCATATGTGGATGTGAGTACACTCTGTCCTGAAGAAAATTTAAATCCATCTTTAAACTGTCCAAGTGTTGGGAAACATTGATGCTGATTTCTGGAAATCACAGTATTTACATTAAACATTCTGGAGGTTGCCAGGGAGAGAATTTCTTAGCTGTCTGATCTTCACCTTTCTATACAAGCTGCATCTTAGCCTATCAATCCTCAAATTAGGTTAAAGAACAAATGAGAATATTACAAAGACTCTAAGTAAGATAGAACTCAAGCATGACCTGAGAAAACATCTCTTAACTTCAGTTTCTTGCTTTTAAATGAAGGGTTTGGACTAACAACCTCAACAGCCCCTTTGCATGGCCCCAGGTTTCTGCATAGAGTCTAAAATAAATAGCATTTAATTCTGTAGATACAGTATATGGTGGCTTAGAGGTGAGAGAACACTTTAACTGTGATTATTTATAACTGCCAAATTCAGAATCAGATTTTAGAACTGTGATTTTTGTGTTTATTTTTAAGTACTCTCATGGCCTGCATATTGCTGGCATATGTAGGATTTGTTACTGGTGATATACCCGGTTTATAAACAGAAAATTCTTCTTTAAAAACAAAGTACCAATGTGTTTAATTTTTAAGTCAATTGTAATGAGAGAATCAGGAATACCTAGCATTGCAGAGGCAATGTTGGGAGGCAGAAGGTTGAAGGGGTTATGGCTGCAAGTTCTGTGGCCTGACTCTGTGGGTTTAAGTCCTGGTGCTGCCACTTCCTAGCTGTTGAGCTTTCGGCAAGTGAATTCCATGCTCCCTGCCTTCATTTTTTCATAGTTTCCACCTCAGAGAGTTACTGTGAGAAGTAAATGTGCCAGTGCATGTAGAGTAGCTAGAACAGTGCCTGGTCCATATGGACATTCAGGAGATGTTTCATGTCAGCATTTTTGGACAAGAGCTTGTGTATTTGCCTTAGAGGAAGTAATGAATTAATGGATGAAATACAGACATTGAATGTGAACTCCAGGAAAGCAAGGGGGTTTTGTATCTGTTTGCCCAGCCATATCCTCAATAACCTAAGTGCCTAGCTCTAATTAGGTGTTTCGTAGATATTAATTAAATGAAAGAATAGGTCAGTTCTAGACAGTATTGAAGGTTCTGTTATCCTGTTTATTCCAGAGTTTACCTTGTATTTTAATTTTTCTTATGTTCAAAAACACTTTACCATATGCTGTAAATCATATGACATAGTAAGTGATAACTGGCTCTTGCTTCAGTTTCTTTGTGATATTGCAAGAAGAAATATCTGAAAAATTTTATTATCATGGGAACAATTGTTAGGTTTCATCTCTCTCTCTCTCCTTTTTCACAGATAAGAAAAAAAAATCAGACCTCTAGTTATTTAGCCATTTCCTGGGTTATGGCAGTCCTGTGTTATAGCAATAGCTGTGTTAATCCAGTTGTTGCAGGGACTACCTGGGCAGCTGCTGAGCAGCATTGCCAAGACCTCAGATGGTTTTAAAATAATTTCAGAGAGAAGAACAATCTTCAGTTCCAGAAATACTGATCCATTTCTCCATTCCCTTGTCCAATTAGAAGCTATAACTTAGAACCCTAGATTCCAAATTTAGGATCCTACCCCTCCAGATACAAATTCATGCTTACCTCGAATAGTCTAAGTTTGAGAAAAGTCTTCCATGCAGTCTTGCATGGTGCTAAGTCACGTCATTCGTGTCCAACTCTGCAGCCCCATGAACTGTAGCCTGCCAGATTAGTTTGTCCATGGGTTGCCATGCCCTCCTCTGAGACATCTTCCTGACTGAGGGATCAAAGCCACATCTTTTAGTTTTGGTAATAATACTTCAGAATTATAGTTATGTAAACCAAGTCTTTATAGGATTTTCATAGTCTTTATCTTAACTTTATTAAAAACACATGCTTTCTTCTCTTTATTCTTTCCTGTACACTGTTCCCAAGTCACTGCTGATTTGCTAGCATAATGAAGACAGCCACTTCAGTTAATTAAACTCAATTACTCCTCCAAAACAGGCTCAAAGTCAAAAACATGCTGATATTTAAGGTGGCTTCCAGCTTTATACTATTTTAAATATTTTATTATTGTCTAAATGATTTTGTTGGAAAAAAGAAGGTTTGGAAAGAAACAAAGTGATAGGGACAATACCAAAATCTGATGGTTGTCATTTAATGGGGGACATTGGCCAATGAGGGAAACTTTATTTTTGTTGCAGGAACAATTAGGGGTATACAATTTTAAAGTTTCTGGGAAGGGTATGAAAATTTTTGCATAGAGATTCCATGGGCTTTCTGGTGGGAAAAAGACAAAAAACTTCTCTAAAGCCTTTCTCCCCAAGATGCAAAGTTACAGAAACCTGTCAGAAGAGAGGAAAGGGCTTTCCAAAAGGGGTGGGAGGACCCAAGAAACCTTCAAAATCAGCTGCATGCAGCTGGTGACTGCACCGTCCCCAGCCTCTTGAGGGTACTCCTACGTTTCATTAGACTGGGGAGGTAGAATCCCAGCAGACCCAAACTTCTGGAGCCTGCCTGAAGAGTCTCCGGACAAATAGAGAAAAGAATGTGACTGCTCTCAGCAGTATGAAGGCACAGAAAATGTAGATAGGTATTATAAGGGCTCCTTATAATACTACTTTACTCATTGCCCCCCAAACAAATAAAATATGAGATATAACGATAAAATGTGTTAAACTTGATACAAAGTTCTCTGTGGTCAAAGGAGACCCAGGCATCACTGAAGTCATTTCTAAACAGAAATTCTGAACTGCTCTAGATCTGTGTGATTTGAGGAATGGATATCAGTTTCGTCTAAGTCAGAAAATTAAATTAGCATGCTTATTACTCTAATGTGAGAAGTAAAGTATTCATGTTATTATGTCCTCAAGCACTCAAGCCATACACTCAATCAGAACCATTTCTCTCTTATACAAATCTCTAACAAATTCCACACTATTCATTAGAGACAGTTGATAAAACATTATATATTATTTGGTATTCCCACCCCCCACTGCTGCCCTCAATGCATACCTTCCATTTCTGGTCAAGACAAGTCACAAACCCAGACTCTAAATACAGAATTGTAACTCTGCCAAGTCAAATCCCTTTTTCTTATAGTCTTTGACTCCTCTAATCAAAGAAACCCAAGAGAACCACTGGGAGCAAACTGAAAATCTCCCCCATTTTCAAGAGCAACCATCTCTCTAATCAAAAACTGTTAATGGAATTAGCATTGCATTTCATTTCCTCTGTGTTCATATTTATGACACAAGTACTGTTTTATTTTCACCCCCTCCCTCCAACCTGAAAGAATATAAACTGGTTTTTATAAAATTGTATCTAAAAAAGAAAAAGCAAGCTATTTTATGTTTATTTACTGTTTGAACCTGTGCCAGCAGTTCTGGTGTGTTCCCGAGTAGGCATCAGCCATCTCATGCATATTTGAGTAGAATTAGCACTTTCACCCCAATTCGAGCATACAGTATTGCAAGCATTAGAATGTACATCAGCATCTGTGGTAGACCAGCATCTTTCAAAACAGAAAACAAATGCTGTAGACAGTCTCAGTTTAGTTCAGTTCGGTTCAGTTGCTCGGTCGTGTCCAACTCTTTGAGACCCCATGGACTGCACCATGCTAGGCCTCCCTGTCCATCACTAACTCCCGGAGTTTACTCAAACTCATGTCCATAGAATTGGTGATGCCATCCAACCATCTCATCCTCTGTCATCCCCTTCTCTTCCCACCTTCAATCATTCCTAGCATCAGGGTCTTTTCAAATGAGTCAGTTTTTTGCATCAGATAGCCAAAGTTTTGAAGGTTCAGCTTCAGCATCAGTCCTTCCAATGAATATTCAAAACTGATTTCCTTTAGGATAGACTGGTTGAATCTTCTTGCAGTCCAAGGGACTCTCAAGAGTCCTCTCCAACACCACAGTTGGAAAGCATCAATTCTTCAGCACTCAACTTTCTTTATAGTTCAACTCTAACATCCATACATGACTACTATAAAAACCATAGCATTGATGAGACAGAACTTTGTTGGCAAAGTAACGTCTCTGCTTTTTAATATGCTGTCTAGGTTGGTCATAACTTTTCTTCCAAGGAGCAAGTGTCTTTTAATTTCATGGATGCAGTCACCATCTGCAGTGATTTTGGAACCCCCAAAAATAAAATATGGCACTATTTCCAGTTTTCCCATTTATTTCCCAGGAAGTAATAGAACCAGACACCATGATCTTAGTTTTCTGAATGTTGAGTTTTAAGCCAACTTTTTCACTCTTCCCTTTCACTTTCATCAGCAGGTTTTTGGTTCTTCTTTGCTTTCTGCCATAAGGGTAGTGTCATCTGCATATCTGAGGATATTGATATTTCTCCCAGCAGTCTTGATTCCAGCTTGTGCTTCATCCAGCCCAGTGTTTCTCATGATGTACTCTGCATAGAAGTTAAATAAGCAGGGTGATGGTATACAGCCTTGATGTATTCCTTGCCTGATTTAGAACTGATCTGTTTTTCCATGTCCAATTTTGGTGGTTGCTTCTTGACCTGCATACAGATTTCTCAGGAGGCAGGTCAGGTGGTCTGCTATTTCCATCTCTTGAAGAATTCTCCAGTTTGTTGTGATCCACATAGTCAATAAAGCAGAAGTAGATGTTTTGCTGGAACTCTCTTGCTTTTTCTGTGATCCAGTGGATGTTGGCAATTTGATCTCTGGTTCCTCTGCTTTTTCTAAAACCAGCTTGAACATCTGGAAGTTCACAGTTCATATACTATTGAAGCCTGGCTTGGAGAATTTTGAGCATTACTTTGCTATCATGTGAGATGAGTGCAAATGTGTGGCAGTTTGAACATTCTTTGGCATTGCCTTTCTTGGGAATTGGAAGGAAAACTGACTTTTTCCAGTCCTGTGGCCGCTGCTGAGTTTTCCAAATTTGCTGGCATATTGAGTGCAGCACTTTCACAGCATCATCTTTCAGTTGAAATAGCTCAATTGGAATTCTGTCACCTCCACTAGCTTTGTTCATAGTGATGCTTCCTAATGACTTCACATTCCAAGATGTCTGGTTCTAGGTGAGTGATCACAGCATAGTGATTATCTGGGTAATGAAGATCTTTTTTGTGTAGTGCTTCTGTATATTCTTGCCACCTCTTCTTAATATCTTCTGCTTCTGTTAGGTCCATACCATTTCTGTCCTTTATTGAACCCATCTTTCCATGAAATGTTCCCTTGGTATCTCTAATTTTCTTGAAGAGATCTCTAGTCTTTCCCATTCTATTGTTTTCCTCTATGTCTTTGCATTCATTGCTGAGGAAGGCTTTCTTATCTCTCCTTGCAATTCTTTGGAATTCTGCATTCAAATGGATATATCTTTCCTTTTCTCCTTTGCCTTTCAGTTCTCTTCTTTTCACAGCTATTTTTAAGGCCTCCTCAGACAACCATTTTGTCTTTTTGCATTTCTTTTTCTTGGAGATGGTCTTATCACTGCCTCCTGTACAATGTCATGAACCTCCATCCATAGTTCTTCAGTCGCTCTATTTAAGATCTAATCCCTTGAATCTATTTCTCACTTCCACTATATAATTGGAAGGGATTTGATTTAGGTCATACCTGAATGGTCTAGTGGTTTTCCCTACTTTCTTCAATTTCAGTCTGAATTTGGCAATAAGGAGTTCATGTTCTGAGCCAGTCAGCTCTTGGTCTTGTTTTTGCTGACTGTATAGAGCTTCTCCATCTTTGGCTGCAAAGAATATAATCAGTCTGATTTCACTGTTGACCATCTGGTGATGTCCATGTGTGGAGTCTTCTCTTGTGCTGTTGGAAGAGGGTGTTTGCTATGACCAGTGCCTTCTCTTGGCAAAAAGACAGTCTAGAGTATGCATTTTTCATGCCATAGTCATTGATTTCTCCCCCAGGAAAAATCTAAGAATGGTAACCATCATGAGTTAAGATTTGTCTTCTGAATGACAATTTAAAACAGTCTTTATTAGAATGTCCCATGGTTGGCAAAATACATGATGGTCAGCCTGCTCAATAGCTGTTGGTCTCTCATGGGTGAAGTAAAGTTGACACTTGGCACCTGATCATTGCCCAGCACCAGCGAGTCTGCTCAAAAATGGTAGTGCCTCAGCAAATAAGCACTGGAGAATTGGCTGTGCATCAATACATTGACAGACTATATATACTAGGCAGAGATGACAGGCTATATATGCTAGGGGAAAATGAAATGGAAGTTACGATGCACAATCATCTGTGAAAATTCGTAACTTTTCAAAAATAATACTCTTATTTAGATATATCCTGCTGTATAAAATGCAAGTTATTTACAAATGTTGGCATTAAAACTTAATATGGACATATAATTTGGTTCAGTATCTACCTTTTTCATATCTAAATATATATATGTTTTAAAAGGTCTAATATATCTCTTGAGCAAAACTAATTCTAAGACTTATAATTTTATCAACAGTATTAATTCATATTTAAATGTAGGCCCTCAATTGACTGCTGAAGAATTTTCTTAAACTTAGCATTACCACATGGTTTAAATGAGATACAAAGTTAATATTTTTATGTGTGAGGTTCTAAATTGTAGGTTCT
>SJYF01000353.1:1445699-1460707 GCA_006410515.1 Procapra przewalskii | reverse complement strand
ATTTGGTGACTGAGTTTCAATGAAGGAAAAAACATATTTTTAAAAAATCAGAAAGATACTGTACTTCATTCATTTGCTCACTAATTAATTTTTAAATTAAATTTTCAGCCATACATATATATAATAAGATACATCTCAAAATCACAATTTGTTAATGTCAACTGTGAATAGTGTATGGTGAGGAAACACTGGTTTCCAGAGTTTGAGATGAGATTGTCCTATGTGGGCCTTCTGCACCAGCTGATACCAGTGGAAGTTCTACCTAGTAAGGCACCAACATATTAGTTCATTATAGTGAAAGTTAGCCATGAAGTTATATCAGATTTTGCTTTCATTGAACCATGTGTGTAGTCACTGCCTTAACTAAGAAATTGTGTAGTAGTATTGGATGGTAAGTATAAGATATGCTTATTATAACAACCTTCTCTCACTGGAACGTGTGATTGCAACACATTTTATGACAGATTATGTTCGTTCTTCAGGGATTAAAGCTGTAACCATTACTGTCATTACCATAAGCACTAATTTTGAGTCCGATTACATGGTACAAGTATAGAAACAACTTCACCAACTAAGCTCTGACTCTGAACTTCATATCTAAGACAATTTTTAGATTCAGTGTGCCTCTAATACTTCCTCCCCAGTTTCTTTGTTCAAAGCTCCATTTCTTGAAATATTAAAAAGCTCCCAGAAGAGTCTCTAGTAAGCACTGTTCTCTAATAAAGAAAAGCCCAAATGAAGCTTGAAGGATGGAACAAGCAGAATTCGAGCTTCTTCTTCAATTCCTGTTTCCTCTCCCCTCACTATGCTCGTCTCTCTTGCTCTTGTATACACACCCACTCGTACATATTTTTGGAGGCAGAAGAGCACTGCTTGCTTTTTGTGCAAATTAAATTGCAAAAAGGAAAAAAAAATGTTGATGTGAAGCTGAAATGCACTCATCAGACTAACAAGTGCTTCTGGAAAAGTTTTCACTGAATGTCATCCTGAGAAATACTACCTTCTACATGAGTCACAGGACCTTCCAGTCCCTCAAAGCCTCTTAGACAATGAACTGGAAAAATGAACTTTGAAGGAAAAATAAAAGTCTGAAAATGGTAGTCCCCAATTGTGTGTTGTGATCCTGGAAAATAGGGAAGAAATATGCCATTTTTCTGTTCCTTTTCTTTTCTTTCTGTGGTTCTCTTGTCACTCTAAAAAAGCTGGAGGTGCTGTGGTGTGGGACTTAGGGGCCTCCTGGACACAAATGATAGTCTAAAAATATATTTATTTAAAATTTTTAAAAAAAACATTCGCTCCAGAATTTGTCTTCTTTTGAGGTAATCTGTTATACAAGGCTGCTATAATTTGGCTTTCAGCAGTAACGACTAGTTATGCCAAAAATAGATCATAAATAAAGTCTAGACAAATGCAGTGTTTTATTCCAGAGGCAGCCGGCAGATGCTTTGTGAATCTCTGCATTCTCTTGCCAACCAGATTAATTTTGCACCATGATTTTACTCTGTAATGCTTTGGGACAAAACATATTTAAAATGTGTCCTTTGGCCACTTACACTTCCTCAGATCACTCACTGTAGCATTCTTCAATAATAATGAAGAATAAACTGTCTTTTTCAAGGCTTTTCTGGTGGTCTGTGACTTAGCACGCAGCTTCTCATAGGCAAGGAGATTGCAGGCAGAGTAATCAGTACTCCAGAGATGTTCTTCAGTTGTCAAAATACTGTAACATGTTAGGTGTGGGAAGAAGGACAAGGCAAGGAAAAAGAAGCCTAGGGGAGCAGAAATCTGGAGTTTCTCCATGGACTGTTGATCAACTCTATGATTATAATTTCTGATAACCCCGTCTTCCCCTTCTGTGACATTCATGTAATGGTAGAGAGTATGAAACCTTTCAGATTTAGTACCTTCTCTTCAGAATGCGTGTTGTATTTGGAAAAATTAAACTGCTGCTTCCCCAGATGGAATAGTAACAGGGTCTGACAAATCAGGCTTTTTTCTTTTGATTCTGATGAAAAGAGGAATACATGGAACTTGACCTTGAAATATAGCCCAAATGAATTGCCAGCCAACCTAAAAGTAAGCATTAGCTGCAGTGATTGTGGAAAACATGATAAAGCTTTCCACTCATTATAAGAAATTCCAAGCTCGATAGATAGGCTTTCCCTAATTGAGAAGCAGGCATTACCAATGAATTTTTATGAGTTTATTCATTCTGGAATTTTTCTTCATAATGCAGTCAGTTTATTATATTAAAAATGTATATTACAACTGACGCAGTTTTGTAAAACAGACAGTAATACAGTAGTGCATCTATTTATTTGTACCTTGGGGATGTAAGACAAAAAAGCAAACTGCTTACTGCTTGAAAAATCATAGCCATCCAATAACTAATGGCTGTGGTGCTAGAAGTAAGGAAAATGCTTTCCACTGGACCCCAGTCAAACGATTGGGGTTGTTTTTAATGAGATGGAAGGGTTAGTTGAAATTGAATCAAGATGTAGAACAATTAGATATTAATTCTATTTAATGTTAGTTGAAAATAAAACAGGGGAGAAGTTAACTAAAGTGCATTATTTTGTCATTATAAGCCCTTCAAACTACTGAATGCTACTTTTCACCTACATGTATACCTTCTGTGATTTGTATACAATGTGTATCTCCTGAGATTTGGACTTGGCCATAACTGTTAAATACCAGTCCTTATTTTTAATACATTTAAGAGTTCCTGCTTGTCTTTGTGGCTGCTGATGCCAACAAAACTGGAATGAGAAGTCTTAAGCTTTTTCTAAAGATAAAGAATGCCCTCTAAAACTAGCAACCTAGTGTGGAGTTCAATGTGATCTCTTTATAATACCCACAGTATCTTAATGATGTCTCTAAATATGTTACTCTGGCTAAAAATTAAAACTGCATGCCTGCCTGCTAAGACACTTCAGTCATGTCCAACTCTTTGCGACCCTACGGACTGTAGCCCACCATTCACCTCTGTCCGTGGAATTCTCCAGACAAGAATACTAGAGTGGGTTGTCATGCTCTCCTCTAGGGTATCTTCTCAACCCAGGGAATTGGACTCGTGTCTCCTGCACTGCAGGAGGATTCTTTACCACTGAGCTACCAGGTAAGCCCAATATTATATATGAAGTCTTAAAAATTAAAATTGAAATATTTATGTTTTCTTTATTCTAATTGCAGTTCCTCCCTGGAATTTCCCAAATGAAATATTTCCATGCAGCTTCATAAGGAACCAACACTGTTTAGCCTCCAGTAGCCCAAAAATGTAGAAAGTAGTTCAACGGTAATCACCAAACCATTACTGGCACTATGCTCTTATGCAAGTTTCTCCAGCCAATATTTTCTAACAGTTTGTTGGAAGATTTTTTTTTTACCATTTGAAAGAGTTGCTATAAAATGTACAATTGGAAAATAATTTACACATACAAATTACAGTCTGTCACTATGGGACTCTATAAAGCTTACAAATTCAGAAAATAGGATATTCACATTCTCTCAATGAATCAGAAATGTAGCAAGCCACATGACTAAGCAGATGACTAAGCAGACACTCTGGAGAGGAGTTTGCAAATCGGGCTATAGGGAAAATGCTGTTACCAGACTCTAAAAATTTAATGTAATTGTCATTTAAAGAAAATCAATGTGGAAAGTTAATTAAAACACTTTTTAGGTCATTAGTTTTTTCTAGCTCTTATATCCCTTTCTCCTTCCATACCCATCCTCTCTTATGTTCTATCTAGCCCCAAATCAAAAACATATCAAAAATCAGAGAAACTTTTTTAAAAACAAAGCCTGGAGTTTTTGTTATTTATTTGTCCACAATATTTTTATTCATCAGTGGCCTATCTTTCTCGGAGAATAGTCTATTTTTTCTGACTGTAAAGAAAAAAAATCACTATCCTATCTTTCGGAGTTTGCTCAAACTCATGTCCATTGAGTGGATGATGCCATCCAACTATCTCATCTTCTGTCATCTCCTTCTCCTACCTTGAATCTTTCCCAGCATCAGGGTCTTTTCCAACAACTCGGCTCTTTGCATCAGGTGGTCAAAGTATTAGACATTCAGCTTCAGCATTAGTCCTTCCAATGAATATTGAGGGTTGATTTCCTTTAGAATTGACTGGTTTGATCTCCTTAGATCACTTGAGCTGGTACCTTAGATCACTTGACCATCCTGACACCTAGAAGAGAAGGCAGGGGAGTAAACTGGAAGCTTTGGATTGACATATGTGCACTGCCATGTGTAAACCAGATAGTAAACCTGCTGTATAGCACAGGGAGCTCAGCTTGGTGCTGTGTTGTGACCTAGATAGGTGGGATGGAAGGGGGTTGGCACATAGTCCAAGAGGGAGGGGATGTATATATACATATAGCTGATTACTTTATTGTACAGCAGAAACGAACACAAATGTGTGGATGCTCAGTCACTCAGTTGTGTCTTACTCTGCAACCCATTAATTGTGCCTGCCAGCTCCCCTGTCCATGGAATTTTCCAGACAAGAATACTGGAATGGATTGCAGTTTCCTACTCCAGGGGCTCTTCTTGACCCAGGGATCAAACTCACATTTCTTGGCAGGTAGATTCTTTACAATTGGGCCATCTGGGAAGCCTCCGGAAAAGTGTAGAATCAATTTATTTAAACATCAGACAAACCCACTTACTGATTCTCCAATATCATGCCCTCGATAATTATGAAAAATTATTTTTCATTTTAATCTTTCTTAAAACAGAAAAAGGAGGAAACAAATTACCCAAGTGATATTTAACAAGTGAAATCAAAAAATGAGGAGATTGATGGTGATGGTGACAACTTGGGGAGGACTATAGTCTTATGAAAGAGAGTGTTCTTTGTTCTCCTTAGCACACATGGACAGAAATTTAGAAAAACAAAAACAGGAATTATGTGTTTTTCCTATCAGATATCTCAAGACATTTTTTTAAGTCGTTTTATGTCCACCATGGTTTCAAAAGAATCCAAAATACATGTAGAGTTATTTTTCATTGTAACTGCTAGGTAATGGTTAAATGGAATACAGACTTGCCTAAGAACAGTATGTAATGAGGTAGAATATCAAGAGAAATAAACAGCTGTAATGCACATATGATTGTTCATTCTGAATTAAAGAATATTATTAAAGAATATCACTAAGAAAAGCCTTTAGGTTTTCTAACCTTCTAAGAAACCAATTGATAAATGCAGAGAATGCTACAGAAAGGTGTGTCTGCTATTCTGAAATTAGCCAAAATTTGTGGTTGTCATGGGGATACTTAAAGAAATAAGTCAGAAAATAATGAATGTAATTAATTTTTCTTGAAGTTCAACTGATGCAAGGTAAAAGAATATTTATTATGTGAATGTCTAGCCACCCGTGATATTAAAAGAATGAATAAATATCAAATTTGCAATGTATGTAAATTAGGCAAATTTTGTCATTAAAGATCACAGAAAATACAATAAGGTAGAGTTACTCACTGATCGCTTTTTCTCATATGTTTTCATATAAAGAAATACATTTATAAAAATAGAAGGCTAATTTTTGTTACTTTTAGCAATTTAATTAAGAAAAAATAAATCGAAGTAAATTTAATAGCCCACATACAGCAAAAGTTATCTGATGTGTAAAAAACTGCTATCAGTTCAATTCAGTTCAGTCGCTCAGCCATGTCTGACTCTGCAGCCCTATGAATTGCAGCACGCCAGGCCTCCCTGTCCATCACCAACTCCTGGAGTTCACTCAGACTCACGTCCATCGAGTCAGTGATGCCATCCAGCCATCTCATCCTCGGTCATCCCCTTCTCCTCCTGCCCCCAATCCTTCCCAGCATCAGAGTCTTTTCCAATGAGTCAACTCTTGGCATGAGGTGGCCAAAGTACTGGATTTTCAGCTTTAGCATCATTCCTTCCAAAGAAATCCCAGGGCTGATCTCCTTCAGAATGGACTGGTTGGATCTCCTTGCAGTCCAAGGGACTCTCAAGAGTCTTCTCCCACACCACAGTTCAAAAGCATCAATTCTTCAGCGCTCAGCTTTCTTCACAGTCCAACTCTCACATCCATACATGACCACTGGAGAAACCATAGCCTTGACTAGACGGACCTTTCTTGGCAAAGTAATGTCTCTGGTTTTCAATATGCTATCTAGGTTGGTCATAACTTTTCTTCCAAGGAGTAAGCGTCTATAATACTGAACAATACATCACATCTTCGTAAATTTAAGCAGCTTTCAAATGCCCAGCTTTACTGCTAACTCAGAAAAGCAACAGATCTGGATTAGATTAAAGAAACAGATCAGGCAAATAAGTGAACAACATGGGTATTTAAAAAAAAAAAAACTGAAGGAGTAATAGGGATGGGTAAGGTCAATGGTAAACTAAAGAGTTCATGCCTTGTCTAAATAAACAAGTTAATTTTACTAATTCTTGTCCAGCATGAATTTGTATCCACAGATGCTAGATTTGATTTTCATGGAAAGCTAGAGCGCTAGATTCTTATGCAATAGCTTCTAATGTTTAAATAAGGGCAGGTGAAATTATCTAGTTGACCAATAGAATAATAATTGTTAAAAACTAGTTTTTTTACCTTCTTAGGGGTTTTAACGTAGAGTTGTCTTTAATAAGTAGGCTAAAATCTGACCAGTTAGGGAATTTGTTGGATGGACTCATTGCATTTTCTCAGTTCAGTGTTTATAAATATGAGATGGTCTACTGTGTTTTATCAGTGGTGGCTTTTCGTAAATAATAACTCCTTCAGTTTGTGGGTGTAAGTCTCCTTTTATAAGGCCACTGGATCTCAAGTGCATACCTAATAAATCCTGTCTATCAGTTCTGGCATTCCAGAGCATCAATTCTTAATAACAAAAAAAAGTTATGGTTCACAATAGAAGTTTAATAGCTTCCAATCAGAGAATTTATATTTTCCTCAGTCATCACTTGTCAATTCTAAGACGGAATTTTCAATCCAGTAACAGCAAGGAACCACTATTTTTGTGATACAAATTAATGTACAGTTCTCCCTCATGGACTTCCCTGGTGGTTCAGACAGTAAAGAACTTGCCTATAATTTGGGAGACCCAGGTTTGACCTTTGAGTTGGAAAGATCCCCTGGACTAGGAAATGGCAACCCACTCCAGTATTCTTGCCTGGAAATCCCATGGACAGAGTAGCCTGGTGGAGTACTGTCCATAGGGTTATAAAATATGATCTTTAAAACAAAAGTAACCACATTTGACTCACTGAAAAGCAATTTGTTCACCAGAGTTATCTGCAGATGCCAAATTAAGTTCATTTCTAGGACACTCCAAGTTTTAATCTACATGTAATAAATGCATGATATCTAATATTTATTTAATGCTTAAAATTTATAAACTACATTCTCTTTCAAGATCCAAATATGATAATCCAGATATTAGATATAATAAAACACACATGAAACATATTTCTCTGACTCTCCAAAGAAGGTATTTCAAATGTATCCTAATGGATTACTTTCCTGTTTCCTGGGAAGACTCCATTGCCTGAAAGTTAGGGCTGTGTTTCTTGGTCACATTATCACAGTACAGTCATATATACTTGTTTCTATAAACTGTTTTTCAGTTACATGTAGTCTATAAACCTATGAGGATTAAGAGAAATGCTTTATGTAAAGCACCTCACCTAGTGCCCTGGATTACAGACGATATTCAGTAAATACAAATATTCTTAGATGCCTCTTTTTTGTCTATCTTATTTCCAAACGCACT
This sequence comes from Procapra przewalskii, assembly GCA_006410515.1. Classification (NCBI taxonomy): domain Eukaryota; kingdom Metazoa; phylum Chordata; class Mammalia; order Artiodactyla; family Bovidae; genus Procapra; species Procapra przewalskii. The sequence goes on along the minus strand of SJYF01000353.1, from coordinate 1,452,957 downwards.
TATTTTATCAAATGTATCCACTTATGCCAATTCCTGAAACAAAAATCTGATCTTGGTTGTTGCATACTCCAACATGTGCTATAGATTCTTCCTGCCTCCCGAAGACAGAGCATAGCTCTAGAGACCCTTTCTGAGCTGCTTCTTCATTGCTTCCTCTTTCCTATCATGCTTTATCCAAACTAAACTGTCTGTGTAGCTTCGCTCTCAGGTCAGTATCTTTACTATAATTTTGCATCGACTAGGAATTATTTTGCTACTTCTTTTCATCACCATCTAGACCTGATAAAAATCTTACACATCCTTGGGGTCCAGTTCAATGACATATTTCCCCTTCTTTACTAGCAGAGCAGTGAGTGGCTCTTAAACCACTTACTTGTGAGTATTATAACCCTTAAAATTAATGAAGACCACAGGCATGTTTAGGTTGATGTCTTTATCCCATTCATTTTTTTATATCCCCAAAAGGGGAAGGGTGCCTTCCATATAGTAAAAGTTCAATAAATATTTATTGAGTTGACTTGGTAGAAACCACAGGAGCCATAAAGAGGAGCTTCCTACCCAATTCAGAAATCACCTCTATACATTCCCCACTTCTGGGCTTCTGATAGAAATGTGGAATCTCAGCAGTTCATGATATAGTCTTTTCTCTTGTGGGAAAAATTAAAATGCTTAGAAAGTTCTTTCTTGTTTTGATCTGAAATATTTTTCTCTTCTTTTCACCTTGCTGTCGGCTCTTTCTATGGAGTTTAAATATTAAAAATTTTTCATTTCCCTCTTCCCAGTGACAACCTAATTGTTTATTTTTAATTGGACGATAATTGCTTTACAATGTTATGTTGGTTTCTGCCTTACAACTAACAGCATAAATCAGCTATTGTAAGCATACATATATCTCCTCCCTCTTGACCCTCCCTCCCAACCACCCCCATCTCACACCTTTATGTCATCACAGAGCGCCAGGCTGTGCTTTATAGCAACTTCCCACTAGCTATTTGTTTTACACATGGTAATATATATATTTAAATACTACTCTCATAATTCACCCTACCCACTCCTTGACCCCACTGTGTCCACAAGGCAGTTCTCCACATCTGTGTCTCTATTCTTGCCTTTTAAATATTAATATAGTGCTTATCCTAGTCATTCTCTTCCCATCACTTACCTCCCACCCCTACATTCTGTTTTCCTAAGATGATTCCATTTTTGGTCACCTTCTTTAAAAATGTTACTTATTTTAAAATTTCACTTATTTTAATGAGGAACCTAGAACTGGACAGGCTGCTCTGTGAATGATCTGACCAGTCCAGGATGTTCCTTCAGCGTGGACCATACTCCTGCAGTTCAGCTTACAATGTTAGCAGCCAAATCATCTGGTTGGCTCATAGTCAGCTTCAACAAAAAACAACTACTTAGTGAGTGCCTGTTATCTGCCAGGCATTATATGTCCCTTCCACATGTATTATGTCAGCAAATGTGTAGCTGATTAAAGCTCCCAAGGTATTGTCACACAAATTGTCATCAAGAAAAGCAATGTATAATTGCTATCCTAATTTGGATTTTTCATTTATCCTAGTTAAATTTCATTATGTTGGTACTGTCTCATCCCTTATCCAAGTTAAATTGCATTATGTTGGGTTTGCCTCAGTCCTTTAGTCTGTTAAGATCCATTTTTATCCAGTTTCTGGTATCAAAGATAGTAGTCAGTTTTCCCAGTTTCCAATCAACTTCATACTTGATAAGGACATCATTTAGTCTTCAACTGAGACATTAATTTAAAAAAACAGTTTAATTGATAGAGCAAAGCCAATAGGAAAGCTACCTCTCTAGAGTCTATACTGATTCATAATTAAAATCCCTAAGGTAGGGCTCTTCCACATAGCTTCAAATTTACCTAAGTGTTCTAGCATATATGGCATATTCTCTCTTAGCTACAAGGGCACCATGAACTTTCTTTAAGTGTCTAAATTAAAATATGATAGGAAGTCCATGAACTATGAGATGGGCTTGCTATGCCCTTGTCTGGGTGCACACTTGGTGATAAATGTTTATTTATTCATTTATTTGTTTGATTTCCATGTTCACCTCTTACTAGAGGGCCCAACCAATAGTTTAACAATATTTTATAGATTTTTTCAAAGTTAATAATTGGAAAGTCTGTGGATTCCATACTTTGATTTGTATGCATTTTTGAAAATGGGGTCATTTGCTAATCTCTGCTGCTGCTACTGCTATGTCACTTCAGTTGTGTCCAACTCTGTGTGACCCCATAGACGGCAGCCCACCAAGCTACCCCATCCCTGGGATTCTCCAGGCAAGAACACTGGAGTGGGTTGCCATTTCCTTCTCCAATGCATGAAAGTGAAAAGTGAAAGTGAAGTGTCTCAGTCATGTCCAACTCTTCGCGACATGGAATTTCTTCTATTCACCATCATTTCCCAGTGGTTACCCAGAATGATTTGTTTGACAACCTTTCAGATGTAAATTCATTTGTGTCTGAACTTGAGCATTCATTTAAATAGGCTAAATGCTATCATAATCTTTTGCTTTTATTTTGTGCTTCAATTACTTCTTTACAATGCTATCATTCCTAATGTGAAGATAATTCTCCCAGTGGAAAGAAGTGGAAGCAAATCACTATTTTACCACTGTTAACAGTATGACATACTTTTCCAAGCAGTAATGGTGTCCATCATTAAAAAAATATATTATTACTCTGATATTGTATTCATAGGACTTCCCTCGTGGCTCAGACAGTAAAGAGTCTTCCTACAATGCGGGAGACATGGGTTCAATCCCAGGGCCTGGAAGATCCCCTGGAGAAGGAAATGACAACCCACTCCAGTATTCTTGCCTGGAAAATCTTATGGACAGAGGAGCTTGGCAGGCTACATACAGTCTATGGGACCACAAAGAGTTGGACACCACTGAGCAACTAACACACACACATATAATATTCATATTGTATATATGTATTTCATGCACATTTAAAAGAAAACTCTTTAGTGTTCTTAGTATGGGTAAGAAATATCAGATTTTCAGTCTCTTGGTCCTGTTCTTAAAGATTGTTGCTCCTCTTTTGTATTCATCTTTGGTTATATGATCTTCCCTTCATATTTTATACGTTTCATTCAAATCTGAGCTCATCAGAAGAAAGAGGGCCCTCAGCAACCACACTGGTTTCCTTGGATACCGATTCTTTATTTTCCTCATCAGTATCATTTGTGATTGCATTATCAGATTTTCAATTTTTACTTTCTACCTCCTTTAAATTTTCTGGCCACAGAAACCCCAGTGGGACTATGATAGCTATTGCTTCTTAAATTGTTTTTCAATATAATTTCCTAAAGACTAGGGTATGCTTTAGTATCCTTTTCTTGATTACTAAAATATCAGGGATGCTTTCTCTACAAGTTTCCATTATTTCGGATTCCAGAATAAGCTCCTCTTTGCTGCTAAAAATTAAATCAGGAATAGAAACTCCCTTCATTGTTTTGTTTTCAACCTAAAGGAATGTTGTTTCACTAAGACAGCACAGTTTTCTGATATTCTTTATTAGAAAAAAAAAAAGCTTGCTAGTAATTGTGCATGTGGTTGAATTTCCCGAAGTTGCCTCAAATCACACTTGTGTGATTTGTGTAATACAAAATCAGCATTATATATGTGCTTGTTGAAAATGTGAATTCTGAGCCTCAGCCCAGACCCACAGTATCAGATAGTCTGGAGGTGAGTCTCAGCAGTCTGTGCTTCAACACGCCCTTTAGGTCATTCTCCTTCCCACTAAAGTGTGAGAAGCAGTATTGTAAAGCCTCACCCATATCCTCTGACTGTGAAGCAAGCAGAACATTATCTCTTAGCCACTTATGTTGGCTCAGACATTTTCTACTAATGTCACAAGTTTCTAAGCAGGTGAAATCTTTTTAACACATAGTAGAATGCTCTTGCGTTTGTTGTTGACCTATTTCTTTTATACAAGCAGTCTTCTTATATCACAAATGTAGTTGAATCCTAACAAATATTCTGATGCCAGGAAGATTATTCAATTTCTGATGTTAAATTTTCAATGATTCTAAAAAGTGTATAACCCATCAGGCTCAGTGTATAAACACAGAAATATCTGTGAGGCCTTTTATGTAGTCTGACTCATTCAAGATTATTTCTTCCTGAGAACTTCTTAGCACTGCCTCCATTATTAGTCTTTCTCAGACCATTAAAACCATCTTACACTTCTCTATATGCCCAGACTCCTCTTACTCTGATCTCTTCCTGTATGAATCAACCTGAAGCACAGCCCTAATTATGTCATTACCTTGTTGGAAATTCTTTGTTAATTTTGAATTCCTCAAACTGGCATTTGAGACTCTAGAATACCACTTCAATTATCCTCTGCAGAATTTCATTTCACAACCTCCTTTAGAGCCCACATTCCATTTCAATAGTACTAAGTTTTATTCCTGGGACTCTCCTGCCCTCAAGCCTCTGTTCATGCTTTTCCTTGCTCTTGATACATACACCTTTTACCTTCATTTTCTTGTCATAATCCTTATCTTGTATCTCTAGAATGCCCCATGCTCATGAATTCTTTTCTATATGACTTAGTTATATGTCATTTCTCCTTCCCTTCATCTACTGAACACCAACAGAACATAGAATGTTGTAGTTTATGTCCCATATATAATAAAACTTTGGACAATATGTGATTGGGGATTTATCAAACAACTATTAAGAAAGGACTTCTGATTCATGCTTCACTAAACAATATTTGTGGCATTGCAGTAAACACTGTGATGCAGCAGTTCATTGAATCATTTCTTCTGCTACTGTTTCTTTCTCTTTTATTCCCTTCCTAAATTTTTCTCAAAGATATAGTTTCATAGAGCCTAAATAGAAAACCAGGGTTTTCCTGATGACTCAGATAGTAAAGAATCTGCCTGCAGTGTGGGAGACCCAGGTTTGATCCCTGGGCCGGGAAGATCCACTGGAGAAGGGAATGGCTATGTGCTCTTGTATTCTTGCCTGGAGAATTCCATGGACAGAGAACCCTGGTGGGCAACAGTCCATGGGGTCACAATGAGTCAGACACAACTGAGGAACAAACACTTTCAAATAGGAAATCAAGGGCTTTACTTGATTTGAAATTCAAAATTATTTGAAATTAGTGATTAAATACAATAATGTATTACTTTTTTATGAGCTGTCCCTTGAGTATAGTGTTCTTTTGATAAGTCTAAAATTAATTGTTCACCTTTGAATGACTTATTTCCAAATGAAAGCAGGTGGGAAATGTTAATTAAGAACATCTGATATTATAAAAATGGCATAATGAATGTGTATGTGTGAGAGAGACAGAGGGAAAGAGAGGATGAGAGAGAAGGAGGGGAGGTGATAGGAAAGGGGAGAAGGAGAGAGAAGAAAAAAGAAAGAATTCACATAGAATGAGTTGGCCATAGGGTCTTTAACATTTCTTTCCCCTTCTATCAGTAATACCACTTAGGTTCAGTTCAGTTCAGCTGCTCAGTCATGTCTCACTCTTTGCGACCCCATGAATCGCAGCATGCCAGGCCTCCCTGTCCATCACCAACTCCCAGAGTTCACTCAAACTCATGTCCATCAAGTCAGTAATGCCATCCAGCCATCTCATCCTCTGTCTTCCCCCTTTTCCTCCTACCCCCAATCCCTCGCAGCATCAGAGTCTTTTCCAATGAGTCAACTTTTCGCATGAGGTGGACAAACTATTGGACTTTCAGCTTCAGCATCAGTCCTTCCAATGAACACACAGGACTGATCACCTTTAGGATGGACTGGTTGGATCTCCTTGCTGTCCAAGGGACTCCCAAGTGTCTTCTCCAACACCACAGTTCAACAGTGTCAATTCTTCAGTGCTCAGCTTTCTTCACAGTCCAACTCTCACATCCATCCATGACCACTGGAAAAACCATAGCCTTGACGAGACGGACCTTAGTCGGCAAAGTAATGTCTCTGCTTTTTAATATGTTATCTAGGTGGGTCATAACTTTCCTTCCAAGGAGTAAGCATCTTTTAATTTCATGGCTGCAGTCAACATCTTCAGTGATTTTGGAGCCCAAGAAAATAAAGTCTGACACTCTTTCCACTGTTTCCCTATCTATTTCCCATGAAGTGATGGGACAGGATGCCATGATCTTACTTTTCTCAATGTTGAGCTTTATGCCAACTTTTTCACTCTCTTTCACTTTCATCAAGAGGCTTTTTACTTCCTCTTCACTTTCTGCCATAAGGGTGGTGTCATCTGCATATCTGAGGTTATTGATATTTCTCCCTGCAATCTTGATTCCAGCTTGTGCTTCTTTCAGCCCAGCATTTCTTATGATGTGCTCTGCATATAAGTTAAATAAGCAGAGTGACAATATACAGCCTTGACGTACTCCTTTTCCTATTTGGAACCAGTCTATTGTTCCATGTCCAGTTCTAACTGTTGCTTCCTAGCCTGCATATAAGTTTCTCAAGAGGCAGGTCAGGTGGTCTGGTATTCCCATGTCTTGAAGAATTTTCATTTTATTGTGATCCACACAGTCAAAGGCTTTGGCATAGTCCATAAAGCTGAAATAGATGTTTTTCTGGAACTCTCTTGCTTTTTCAATGATCCAGCAGATGTTGGCAATTAGATCTCTGGTCCCTTTGCCTTTTCTAAACGCAGCTTGAACATCTGGAAGTTCACGGTTCACATATTGCTGAAGCCTGGCTTGGAGAATTTTGAGTATCACTTTACTAGCGTGTGAGATGAGTTCAATTGTGCAGTAGTTTGAGCATTATTTGGCATTGCCTTTCTTTGGGATTGAAATGAAAACTGACCGTTTCCAGTCCTGTGGCCACTGCTGAGTTTTCCAAATTTGCTGGCATACTGAGTGCATCACTTTCACAGCATCATCTTTCAGGATTTGAAACAGCTCAACTGTAATTACATCGCCTCCACTAGCTTTGATCATAGTGATGCTTTCTAAGGCCCACTGGGCTTCACATTCCAGGATATCTGGCTCTAGGTGAGTGATCACACCATCGTAATTATCTTGGTCATGAAGATCTTTTTTGTACAGTTCTTCTGTGTATTCCTGCCACCTCTTCTTAATATCTTCTGCTTCTGTTAGGTCCATACCATTTCTTTTTTTTTTTTCTTGGTCCATACCATTTCTGTCCTTTATCGAGCCCATCTTTGCATGAAATGTTCCCTTGGTATCTCTAATTTTCTTGAAGAGATCTCTAGTCTTTCCCATTCTGTTCTTTT